>WBNO01015064.1:0-313341 GCA_013400575.1 Peucedramus taeniatus | reverse complement strand
GGGGCACGGGCGGACCTCAGCGGGCACGGCGGCCCCGCGCGTGGCCTCCTCCTCCTCCGCGGCGGGGCTGCTCCCCCGAACACCCGGAGGCGCCTCGGTTCCTGCCCTCCCAGGGCTTGTTTCGGTGCCTGGTCGGTAAAGAACGCGGCTGCGAGAACGCAGGGTAGAGCCTGGTGCGCTCCCGGTTCCCCGCGGATGCGGACGGTGCCTCGGTGGCCCCGGCCTGCCGGTCGGCGGTGCCCGGGGTGGGGGAGATCCCCTTGTCCCCCGGGGAGGCCCGGGCTGTCCGCAGGAGGGACGTGAGAACTGTCGCACCTGCCTGGAGGCGCTTACCGCGTGGTGTAGGCAGAGGATAAAGGCGCCTTCCCCAAAGTACGGCGTGAAATACACAGAAAGCATCAAACAGTGCTGATTTTCTGTTTGTTTGTGTGCTTGTTTTCTCGGAAGCACCAAGTTATTCAGGACGCTGTAGTGGATACACCTATCCGGATAATCCCGTGTTTGATTTTATCACAGAATGTCTGAAATCCAAAGGTTGACAGTGTGCTATGCACCTGTGGTCATTTTAATTGCAAAATGTATGCTGGAAATGACTTCACATACTGTTTTATGGGTTACTTTGTGCTTTTCCAGCTACCGTTTGCAGTTATTAGAAAAGGAAAAGTTTAATAAGTTTTGTGATGGTTGCCGGCTGTATATGGACATGATGGCAGTGAGAGGATTGAGCACAGCCTCTCCTCTGCCAGAGCACCTCCTGTGAACTGGTGCTAATGGGGCAGTAGGTCCCCTGGTGCATCATCCCCTAATTATCCCAGTGGTTCATTTTCCTCAGACTACAGCAAAATTACTGTGTTTGGATGATGTGTGTCTGATATCATAGGGCTGCAGAGTGGCTAGTGCTGTTACAGGAACAAAAAAACCCGAAAACGTCACACGCTTCTTTTAGCTGTATGGATGGGTTAGGGCTGCCAGGTCCTGGCTGACTTGTCAGGACTCAGGTGGAGCTTGAAGGATACATTTGAGACTGATACAGTGTTCTGTCACCTTCCTTGTCCGACCCCGGCTGGGCAAAGGGAAGGAAGGAAAAGGGCATAGCTGAAGAAGGTTCAGTTCATTGTAAAGATGGATTTTGAAAATAGTGCTCTGCCTCTCCATGACTGCGCCCAGCCGTGGTTTCTGCTCTGAGGCTTGCTGTCACCTCTTTCTCTCCCTCTGACTGCACTTCGTGGTACAATCTAGCTCCATAATAGTGTCTATCCTTTAAGACACAGGGGATAAAATGGAAAATTTGACTGGCAGGCTTCTCAACCTGTCATAAGATGTTAAAATTTAGAGAAACCACATGAGAAGAGGGTGCAGTGGCTCTGGGAGGGAGTGCCTGAGTTCCTGTCGCAGCTGCGGTCAGCTGTGGTCCTTCTCTTGGCAGGACAGGCCATTCCTTCCGACAGGATGGGCGAGCTTGGCTCTTCCTGCTCAGCTGGGTGAGGATTCGCTCACACTGGGCACACTGGAGAGCCTTCTGTGTCAGCAGGATTTTGTAGGAATTGCGAGTATGTTTCTTGTAATGATGATGTGGACAGGAATCTCGGGAGTGTGTAGGTGCCTGACTGCCTCGAGGGAAGGCAGCTTTGACACTGCTGGGACCTTTACTAGGTTGACAGCAGAATACCAATGTCTCACCTAACCCTATTTCTTTGTATTCTTCTGTAAGTACCAGTATTCAGATACCTAGTGAGAGATTCTGCAGTTTTTACATGCATTTTAAATCCAGATAGAAATAGTGGTGTAATTTTGCGAAATTAAAAGTGTCAAAATGTTTTAATTTGTTGTCAGCATTTATGGGAGATTTCATTATGTCATATAGTTGCATAAAATTCAAGCTGATGAAATGAAAATTGAATCTTTATTTCCTGTGAAGTGAATAAAATCAATGAATTTTCACAAAGTACTGCTATTTTTTTTCAAATCATTTTACAAAAGCCATAAACTATTTTGGAAAATTTTCACTCAATTGCAATGGAAGGCATATAATCAATATTGATAAGACTCAATATGCCAGGGTGACAGAATCTGACATTTAACATATTAAGATCAGGAGAGATCATTTTTAATAAAGCCTTTGGTGTAATTTGAATCCACTGTCATTGCACCAGACTTCTGGGATATTTCCACTCCTTCATGTGTGTTCCTGTGAAGATGTGTATTAATAGTATGGGTATCACATAATTTTCATAAATCCCATGTTTCTATTTTTGTGTTACATCTCATTTTCTGAGTGTCTTGGCAGCATTTCAATTTTTCCTCAAAAGTGATCTGTTAAATATAAACAGCATTACTGTTTTCTCATGCTTGTTCATGTTGTGTGTTGGTTGGTTTTTGTTGTATTTTAAGGGTAGTGCTAGGAAGATAATGAAGCTGAAAACAGACTGACAAATAATAGCCACACTCTATAAAACAAAAAAAAGATCTCGAAGATTTTAGAAATCTGATTAAACATGTACATGAATAAATAGATGTTACTGTTAGAATTAAATAATTTTATGTTCTAAAAGCGGTTCAATAATTTAATGTGTGCATGTATATTCCTATTAGAGTGCAGCAGTTAGAGCTAACAGCCCACTACTCGTTCTTTTGAAATTCAAATGAATAATCATCTTCCCATTATCTAGGTCAATAGGAGGCTGGGCTACCCCAGAAAGTGGGAAAAAATCAGGTAAAACAGGATTCACTAAAGAGCTTAATGTTTCTCTCCTTGGATGGAGTCTGTTTTTGTGGGTCTGCATCTACACTGGGTTTCCCAGTACTCTAGCTCGGGAGGTGTGTTATTCTGAGTGACCTGAAGCATGAGAATGGCAGTGGAAGCACTGAGATGTCCTTTCGGAGAAGCTGGTGAGGTGCCTCCAAAGGCCTGAAGGCAGCAGGAAACACTTCATGTGGGAATACAGGCCCTTTGCATGTGTCCAGTGTGTACCCCCAGCAGTGCTTAGAAAGGTGAAGTGAGGCATGTTTTTAAGAGACTGATCTTACGCAGTCCTTACAAGTATCTGACTACCAAACAGGAATTAAATATGAGCAAAAACGGGTTTGTTGTTCAAGAAATAGTGTTTTAGAAAAGTGGAGGATATTCCCTCTCCTTACAGTGCCTGCTGTCTGTGTTAAATTTGAGTAAACTGAAAGGCAAGATTTTTACTGTGCTAACTCTGATGATAAATAGTACTATGAGTACAGTGTTCTTTTGGCTATTTATTTCTTGCTTGTTCTGAATTGTGCTGCAGATTTTTGCCTGGAGAGCCCGAAATGACTTTGCCTGGGGAACGTGTGGGAAAGCCGGAGTTACGCACCTTCTGCAAGGTGTGGGAAGTGGTTGCAGTCACAAGCTGTGGGTTCAGAATGGAAAAAGAAGGAATTACAGTGTCAGGAGGGTTTTGTCTTAATAGAAAACATATGATGAATTCTGAACGGAGGGGTCACACCCCAGGTTAGTTCACAGACACATTTCCTTGAGATCTTCTCTGGAATAAACATAAATTCCTCAAGTCTTGTATTCATGAGGAAAAAAATAAGCTGTGGTCTTACATCATGTTAGCTAACACAGGGTAAAATAGTGAAAAGGCACACAGGCTGTGCTTTTTAAGATTTGATAAATCTTCTCTGCCTTAGTGTTTTTATCTTAAGCTAATTCACGTGGAAAAGCCAACTTCCTTGTCATTGCTAGGAAAATGGCATCCTCTCCTCTCTTTTCAGCATGATGTCCATGCTCTTGGATTGTGTAAGGCTGGTTTACACAAAGTCTTTGTTTTGAAAATGACAGTGCCCAGAGCTGACAGGTGTCACAACCAAACTTCAGCTGAAGAGGTAAAGTGGACTCCTTTAACTGAAAAAAGAGTAATCATTTGAGAGGATAAAGTAGTTTAACCATAATCTAGAAAATATTTGCATCCAGTTTGAAACTAAATGCAGACAAAGGTATTCAGATGTATTTCACCTTGATTTTGTTTGCAAAAAAATTTTATTTTGTCAAAAGTATGTGCAAGAGATACCACTCTGGTGAGGGCAGTCTGAGTGTGGTTTTCTGGCTTCTCAGCACAAAGTGTGGCATCTTCTCAGGCAGTGTGGTCCTCTGCTGCTGGAGGAGTCCAGCTGGAGCCCAGAGAAGCTGGTAATGGGAGCAGGAGCAGCTCCTCCTAACTCATCTCCTGCCAGACCTACGTATTCCACTTACTCATCATCCAGTGCCCAGCTCTGCTCCTGGCCACCCAACAGAGCTGTGACACAAGTACTGATTTTTGAACTGCCTGCTGCCTGTAGGTACCCCAAGAAACATTGCTTGCTGTTTGTTAACACATGATCAGCAAAGACATCTAGAGACAAAGTGATTGTGTACACGGGTTGAAATAATCCAGGATTTAAAACTGGAGCAGAAAGCAACCCTATTCTTGCAGCTGAGTGGTGAGTCCAGGTCTGGCATCCTGGAGTATTGTTGTTGTTCCAGCACCCTCCCCTAAGGCATTGTTGGCTGACAGTGCTGTCTCACTGTGACAGTATGGATGGGCCATTTCCTCTCAGCCCCGACATACTCATCTTACACAATGAAGTGTTTTAAGATACCAACATACATCACTTACTGATTTTTTTTGTAATATCTTAATTGGAAAGTGCATCTTATTAAAAAAAAATAAATCCAAATATATTATTTGAGCAGCATGTACATTCAAAACCATTTTATGCCCTAAGAAGCTGCATAAAAGTAGCGTTGGGATGTTCCATGTACATTGCACCCCTCTCAGATTTTTGTTTTCGAGACAAATACTTTTCTTATTGGCTGTGAAATTAAAACCTGGCTCTGTGAGTCAGGCAGGGTCCCTTCCATCCCACAGATCATTGTAGTACTGGTAGTTTTGTTTGGGAGATAATTTCCTCAGCCACTTGTGTGTAACCCTATTGATTTGAACGTCTGCCCCAAGCAACACCTGTGCAAATTCACGGATGGCACTGGGATTGCACAGATGCCATGGAGGGCATATTCTGGCATATAGGACATTTATTACTGGCGGTGATGCATGAGATGGAAGGGGTCCAGGACTCAGGCTGAGTTTGTGCAGCTGGCAGTTAGAAATTTACTTGCAAACTGAGCTCATTGGGTAGAAAAATCAGTGTGATAATGAATCCAGAGCCCCCCATGCCATTTTTACCAAATCACTTTAGGGCAGAGGAACAATTTAGAAGAGATGTGTCTCTTATTAAAAGTGTCTGAAAATCATGCTTGAAAAAGCATGGAGAGAATCCCATAAGAGATTATACTGCAGATATTTGATGTCAGAAATTACTGTTTCTAGGCTTGTTTAAATGGAAATGTTTACTTGTTTCTGCTGAAAAATTGATGCAAGTAAGTTTAATGTGTGAATTTAAAACAATTTTATCTTAATATTAATTACTCAGCCATCAGTTACATGAAATTAAATGGAAAACACTTATTTTTAGCATGTTTTATTTTGATTGATATGAAATCTTCCACAAAAATCAAAACAATTCAAAGTGACAGAGTTTATTCATAATGCTATACATTTCTATTGCTGGCCTATAGACATTGAAATCCACAGTGTTTTAGCAGGTCTCTTAGGAAAAAGTGTTTTATCCTGAACCAATTATAGACCCTTTCTGGCTAAACTGCAGAGCCAGTTTGCTTAATATGGGTAATTTGATGTTGTAAAGTATTTGTCAGTACCCTAGGGTAGTCTCTTAGGGCACACAGGTTTCACTGTGTAATATTTCACACTTGTGTGCCAGTTAACCCGCTTATTTTCAGAATATTTACAACTCATATAGGATTTATTACATCATGTACTTAATTTATACAATATGCCTAAAGCTTCTCTTCATGAAGTCTAGAATGATAATCATACTTATTGTAATGGATTTGCTTACTATTTTGGGTGGGAGAGGGGAAGGAAGTCTTTTTAATGCATCAGGCTTTTTAGAATGTGGAAATTTAGCAAGGATGTGACAAAAATGCATAACAATGTATTTATTAAGTATCACACCAATATAACCATTAGAGATATAAGGCATGTGCACAGTTGAATAGACACAGACACAGAGATTTGTCATTTAGCTTTTCCTTCCTCCTAAAGAGCAGTGGAAGGCTGCAGCTGGCCTAGCCCTCACTGACAGCCAAATAGCATTGGAACCCATAAAATGGACATAGGGTGTTTTCTGTGGGTCTGCTATCGTGAAGGAGGCAGCAACATGACCTCCTGCAGGAAAGACACTTAGCAAGTCTCATGTCCCACATGCTCCCTGGATTTGGATCTGCTCGTCACTGCCCGTTGGATGCACCATTACAGAGAAAGTGAAAAGCCACTCTGAGGTTTATGCCTGAGAGATCTTGATTTACAGGACTCACACAGTGAGCAGGATTCTGCAAAAATCTGCAGGGGTTTTGCTTAGAAGGGCCTTGCCCTAAATGCTACCTAAGTCCCATGCCATTTCCTAATCAGAAAATTAATGATACCCAAGGGCATTGCCATAATGTGACCTTGTCCTCTCAGATCAGCAGGGAGCCCCCAGCAGGGCCCAGCTCAGGGGTTTGAGCTGTGCTCTCCCAGCTGTGCTCTGGATGTGTGCCTGGAGTCGAGCTGAGCTTGGTGGTGTGTGCTGCCTGCACAGGGTAACTCCTTCCCACGGAGCTGTGAGGCTCCTTAGCTCCTGAGCAGGAGCCACTTGGAGCATGGAGTCAGCACATCCTCCAGGTGCCCTGACTGTGCTCCCATCTCAGCCACTTCTGCCTGGCTTTGGCAGAGCTTGGCTTGGAGAAGCTGGGATGGGCTTTTTGGGCTACCCTGACTTCTCCCTTCAGACTGTTCTTGCTGGTAATCCTGAGCCTGGGCTTGTGCAGGCAAAATCCAAGTGAAAGAAGCGCGACAGCTGTACAGTGGAAATGGAAATTAGAGCTTCATTATTGAACAAAGACACAAACCACAGAATATTCCTATTGGTTGTATAAATTTAGAGAAAAAAAAGGTTATATGAAGTTCTTTATAAAGCTCTTTATGTCCTTGTTTTGTTATGTCCATGTAAATCTTTCTATTGCCATTGTTTTAAAAAGAAATAAATTTAACAAATGTTTCATTGCCCATTTTTTTTTCAAATGGAAAACAAACAAACAAACCTCCTAGTTATAAATAATATCAGCAGTCAAAAGAAATTGTACAGTAGCTAAACAATGAAGGCACATAGAAATGCTGTTTATTTTATTTCTACACAAAGCCCAACTGAATTCACAGGAATGAATTAAATATGCTGAATTTGAATCCGGGAAAGTAGCACTTAAGTTAATACTGGGTTTAATTTCCATTTTTATTAATTTGTTATAAATTTGGTTATTAATCTATTAGAAATTTATATGCATATTAAAGCACATTACTAATTACTATGAAAATCACTTTGTGTTCTTTCAGTTCCTAAAGGAGTATTACTAAATATGTACCAAAACCAGGTAACTGAAAAAACCCAAGCATACTGTTCCCCCTAACAGCCTTTGCTTTGTAGTGAAAATGAGAAACATCTACTTATTCTATCCACTATTTCTTATTTATGGATATGCTAGGAGATTCGAGGTGCATGCAAAACCCTGGCTGTACCAATCATTTAAGGAAGGAGAACAAATTAATTTGGGGAAGATTGTTCACCTTAAACCAAAGCCCAAAACTGTCTGTCCTCCTCCCTCCTCCTTCCCTTACATTGCAAACTGTGCACTGTTAATATGAACACCACTAAGATATTCAATAACATTAGAGGCTTGAAGGTTTCCTGATGCTTTATTACACAATGATGAAAATATCATAACACCTCTAACTTCATCAAATCAGGCATTTCATTACAGCATCCTGCAAGTATAGAAAACTGATTGTCTTGTGTCAGCATGGCCCGAATCCAGTTCTTGCATACAAGACATGGTTACTAATGATCTTTGTAAGTCAGATGAGACTTGGTTTTATTTTTTCTGTTTTGCTGTACTAGGAATTGTTAAGGCAGAGCAGCAAATAGAAAGAGTTTATTACAGGTTATCATATAGTTTGTTTGACAAAGTGGTCAGTCAATAATAAACCAGAAATTAATAATTAATTGTACTTGCTATTTGCACAGCAGTTGATATTTTGTGACAGTGTGAAGTCTGAGGTAAGAAATTATTATCAGCAATTTATAGAAGGGAGCTGCAGTTTTAGGGTTTTCCCTGCACCATCAGTACTGGTCAGAAAAGGATGGTACAGGGAGCCAGAAACCTCTTCCTGATTTCGTTTTCTGCTTTGCCTGGAAGGGCCTGGCTGTGTGGCCCAGGGGAATATCTGTGCTGCCAGCTAAGTAGTGTGTAGAGAGAGCTGTTTATTAAGCACAGACTTGCCCCACACACTGAGTACATGCCCAAACCCTTCATTCAGGTACAAACAGTCCAGTATATGCCTCACCTTACAGGGTTAATTCACAGTAAGGAATCCTATCTCTTGAGAATAAGATTAACAGAGGTCTGTTCAACCCTTTCTGCAACACCTTGCATCTCCTTTCTCCTTCACTTCCCAAACTTCGAGAGAAGCAAGTGGGTAGCTAACTAGCTACACTCAAGTTCAGAGTGCTCTCCAAGCTCTTCATTTGGCAATTTACAGATAAACAAAACAAAGCAGGAAAGGAAGGTCTGAACTAGTGCTAAGATAATTTATCTGAAGCTACACAATGAGCCTGGCAGGACAGGAATAGCCCTGGAATTCTCCCCCATTAGAGTCCTGTGGACTCTTCACCACAGTCCTGAGACTAAATGAGTAAATGTGCTGAGGAGTCACGTCTGAAAAGACAGCTTGTACCATTCAATTGCTCCCATTTGGAGATAGGGTAAAGATCAAAACTGGAGCCAGCCCAAGGAGAGAGATATGTGAAAAGGAAGCATGGGGTTTTTTATATGTGAACAGTTTTCTCTTGAAATAGATAATTATTTGGGAGAACCATCTACTTCTATTCTCCAGCAGGAAAAAAAAAATACTGTCATGTTGTTCCATTTCTGTGTTATTCTGGTAATGTATTTTAGTGACTGTATGCATTTCTGATTATTCACAAGTGCTTCACAGAGAGATTGAATTTACATTTTATCTAGACACCAGTCTTACCCAGAGAGATCTTTTTCATTTCAATGCTAGTTTGAAAATCCATTATTTGGTGTTCATTGTATGCAGGTTTTTATTTCCAGCAAGATTGCTGTGGCAGAAAAAATATAGACAAACTCAATGTCAAACTTTACTAAGTTTGAGTTTTCTTGCAATATAGAAAAAGCCTTTCCCTGGGCACTGAGCTTGGAAAATGTGGGCCTGATTCTTGTTTCCTTTTGGAAGACAGTTTAGAATCCTCACCTCCCACTTGGAATCTGCCTCTCTCCCACCTGGGCCCTTCTGGCTTTCAGAATGGCAAATATTGTTTCCCTCAAGAAACAAAATAATTTTGTATTTAAATCTAGGTTTCTGGATCAACTGGAAGTGCTGGCCTGAAGCTCCTACTCAGTGTTATCTCAGTGATAGGAGCTGCTTTACCAACATTGATCTTTATTGGTTTCTTCAACTAATACTCAAGAGCTAAAGTTGTTTCAAATACCTTTTCTTCCTGCAAAAAAATCTAGCATTAGTCAGTTCTGGTGGCTGTGAGGGAAAACCAGTTCTGACTACACTCTTAAGCCATCAAGACCAAGTCAGGTAATCACCATTCCACTGTTTCTCTCAGGAACCCAGAATATTTATCCATGACCTGGTGCCTCTGTCTGGCACTCTGCCTAGCACAGGGATTCTTTGGTCCAGGTCTGGGGTCCTTTGTTGTTCCCAAAGTGACAATACTTGTAGTCACTGTGAATTTGAAAGACTACCCAGACAAAACTGCTGGAACTGCTGGTTGAAATGCTGCTCATGAAGGGTGTCATAAAAACTTCTGATTTAGAAATGTTTCATGAGAGCATAGATATTTCAATTTGAAAGAAAGTAATATAAACTTTCTGTCAACTGTTCTATTTGAAACAAACTTTTAAATTAAATGAACAAGAAATGTGAATTTTAAGTTTCTTGAGATTTTCTCATCTGTAACAGTAATTTCTCACTATTGTTGAAAGCAATGCATTTTCTGTAACAATATGATTTTGGCAAAAGCACTATTTCTGAATTTTTCTTTGAGAGGAAATTGTCAATCATTTATACAGCACAGCACTATGAATTGGTGGTCAATTCTACAATAATCCAGATCATTTTGGGGACCATCCTGTGTTGCTATTACACATTTTAGTGGTGAAGTAAGGAGGAATGAGAGGGGAATCACGAGCTGATGCAATTGGCTAAGGGGCTGAGGAGAAAAGGTGCAACATGGAAAGAAGGAGGGAAATGTAGAGGTCAACATGTGAAAAAATAGGAGTTACATGTCATAATCCACTGAAAAATACTAAAATTTTATACCAAGGCACTGAGCAGGTAAATCACATTGGTAACATTTACTGTATATAGATTGTTCTCTCTGATCATTGTGCCAGTTTTCCTGCTAACACTGGCAAGATGAGCTCTGTAGACTTAAGGGAATGTAAGAAGCACAGAGAGCTGGACCATGCTTGTAATTCCCAGGGGAATGCAGTCCTTTCTTCACTTTGGGTTTGACACTTAAAGGCTGGAAAGTAGAGGAGGGAAAATACCTGAGACACAGCAATAGATGTGAGCTGCTGCAAGCTGGTCCCATCTTACCTCTCCTCTTTGTACAAAAGGTTTCTTAACAGTAATGCAAAAAGCTTGTTCAAAATGTGTAAGACCCACAGAGGGTCTGAGCTGCAGTTACTTGGTCCCTTTGGAAGGCATAGGCATTATGCAGTGCTTCACAGCATTTCACTGCCAGTTTGTCTTCAGCTTCATCTGGTAGTGAAATTCTTGAGGAAATGGCTACAAGAAAATGAGTTCTTAGGGTAGCTCCAATGGGACCCACAGGTGCAAGATAAGGCTAGCAATTGCTCTTCTCTTTTAAGTGGAGATATTCTGCTGCTCAAATGTGAAGTTAAATTGTGAATGCTTCAACACAGGCCATAATTACCAATATTTACAAAAAGACAATGCACTGTTTTGAAATACATTTCTTCCAGGTTGTTATTTTTTCACCCACTGAAAAAAAAAAAAAAAAAAAGGGTCCCTTTTATACTTCCAGTCCTTCTGCTTTTCCTGGTGTGGGCATTTGCTGACAAGGCAATGAAATCTATCACTCTTGCTTTCCAGAAATGCCCCCCTGCCCCCACTTCTCTTTGCTCTTGACAACAACAGCACAGAAGAGTGCAGTCTTAAAACAAAATTTTCTACAGTGTGTCATGTTGCTGCTGAAATTTAATGATATTCAGGCCTAGGAGAAAAGAGCAGCTGCCCTCCAGGTGGTGTTCCATAAATGCTCCCCAGAACCCAGCAGGAAGCTGTATAAGTTCAATTCAGTGAAGCAAATTCAATCATTTGCCCCTTTGTAAATGGAGCATAAGCAAAAAAAAAAATTCTTTGAAGGATCCTAACACAACAAACCTAAAAACTTAGAAGCACATTTTTTTGCTTGCATTACTGTATTTCAGATACGCTTAATAGGAACTTACCTATCCAGCAACAATTTCACTTTGCAGCGCTGTAGAAAAGACATAGAAAAGACATTCCCATAAATATGCAATACTTGTTTCATTCACAATTCAAAAATTAGTGGTGACTAAATTGCTTTAAGTTTAAGGAGTTGTCTTCATAATGTTTTTTTTTACAAACATTGTACAGCTTTCCGAAGGAATTATCTTTTTGTGGCAAACTTAATTAGTGGAGCATCATTTGATTAAGTATGAAGACTGTGGTGGATTTGCAGTTCAGGTTATTATTATTTCATTATAGATTCTACCTACAAATTAGAACTACAGGAGTAAATTTTGAAGCCACATCTCCTTTTAATACTAATTGTGTTAGTGCCTAATATTCGCAATTATCCATCACAGCCACCATCATAATTTACAACTGGCTTTATTAACACAATATTCAAAATAAAGTGGGACCATCCTGTTACAGCAGTCTGCCAGGTCTGTTTTCTAGATGAAAATAAATGGCAATATTTTCACCCTAAAATATTTTTGTATGTTTGAAATTCACCATGTAAACAACTTGAAAGTGAATGTTTTTCCTCTAATTTGCTGAACATTTGGCCTTATCTGCTTTTTATCTGAAACAGGTAGGAAATATTTTAGAAAGTAATAAAAGACATTTTCTGCCCTCATGCAACTAAATTACTAAGGGTAATAAACAGCTTGGATTTGAAAATAATAATTTGACAAATGATTAATACATTATCTCTTCTGGCACTTTGAGGGAAAAAATTACAGAGCTAAAACTGTGTACTGGAAACCTTTGAATTTGCCAGTGCATTTTCTGCTGGTAATGTTTTAGAAGGTCTTTCATATTCTCTGAATATATATATGGAGAGGAAACAGCTGGATTCACCTGATATCAAACTAATGATCCACTTTTGATGAGTGCTTTTAGAAAGGAAGAAGGTCTGGTTGCATCTCATGAAAGGCTGTTCAAGGTCTCAAAATCTGGCTTTGGTATTTCTGAGTGGCACTGCATTAAGATGGCAAACCACAAAATCTCTAGTCCAGTTCTTGAAACTGTGTTTTCTTTATGGACTATTATGCTGTCAGAACTCTACTTTTATAAGGTGCCTAAGTACAAATTTATACAATCATAAAATTTCTAAAGAAGCCATAAATGTCTAAGGGATAAATACGATTGTTATCACAAAAGTATGCATACTAGACTATGTATTTCACAATATATGCTCACTTGCCTTTACCAAATCAATAGTCATCTATTTTCACACCCTTTTTCTAGTGCAGCACTCTTTTGCAATAACAATTACTCTGCCAGCCAAGCGACCAAATTCAGGCTATCTCAGGGTACATTCAGATTGCCAGATCACCTGGAGCTCCAGGTCTCTCTCAGGCCCAGGCTCCTCCAGCATCCCCAGAGACACCAACCTAACAAAGCCAGGAGGATGAGCTGTTTGGTTCAGACTGAGCTTCCCATTATCACCATCTCCAGCCAAGGCTTCCCAATCCACATTCCCGATTGGCTCGAGTCACAGGATGGTACAAGGTGGCAGCATCGTCTGGCACTCTTGCATTAGCTCTTTTGCAGTATTGCAGTAATGTTCATCTGTGGTTGTAGTAACTGCTCCCCTTAATGGAGAGGGAGTTATGACCATTAGTCTGAATTTCCTTATCTTTTTTTCCCTCAAGTTGTTTCCTGTTTGAATGTTGAGTACATATGTGGGTTTTTTTTTTTAGGAATTCCCTGTTGCAAAGCACACAGAAAACTGCCAAATAATGAGTATATTATCCAGCCTAAAAATGCTTCTTTACCTGCTGGACCATAGGGTTTCCTGTACCTCTGCTTCCAGGAAAGAGCCCTGTTTCTCAAAAGAATATTTCTGATGCTGTCACAGTAATCACAAGTTTTGTAAATTAAACAGAAAATACTTCTCCAATTAGCTGAGAGCACTAAGAACAACTGTTTGAGCATTAAAGCTATGAACTAATAACTTTGATACAAAATTCATGATCATTGGGCCAAATACTCTTCTCTTGCAAGCTGTCTTCTTAGAAGATGAAGAGCACTTACAAGGAGCAGGACTAAATATTTTATAGGATCTGTACCTTTTTGCTTAAGAAATTGAAGCTATCAAAACCCCCACTAAAAAAATAATGCTGCAGTTTACAATCTACTCCCCTAAATTTTCCATCTTTGTTGCATAAAATTCATGGAGATATGTCCAGTTTGAGTCTTTTCCTAGTAGGAAGTGGAAGAAGACAGAGTTTTTTAATGTAATTAGCAATGTAGTCTGAATACAAGGATGTGAGCTGTGGTTCTGCCTGTGGACCTGTATTAATTTCTGCACAACTGTTCCTAATTTAAAACATTTCTCAGGATAATACAGCAATTTGAATGTTTTGAGGATATTTTTCTGTGTGCTATCTGGGAAAGCATATGCTCAAAACAGGGATAGACCCTGCTAGAGGCATTGGAAAGTAGCTGTCTTTTGAAAGTGTCTTCCAGTGTTTTAAAACTCTAAAAAACTTTTCTGCATGGAAAGTGGAATTGTTAAGCAATATTATATTCTGGACCAAATATTGGATAAATGTTAGCTTTTGAGGAATTTGTGTTTGAGCCAGGAAACATTTCACTTATCTACAATTTTTATTTTGCTTATATGGCATTCCTGACTGATTTGCATACTGTTCAGTCACTAGGAAAGGTGAGTGTTCATTTTTTATATTCCTTGACTGTGTGACTAATGCTGTAGTTGTACATCTGTGGGTACAATACACAGGAGTTTTTTGGGTTTTCTTTTGTTGTTGGTGTTGGTTTTTTTTTTTGTTTTTTGTTTTTTTTTTTTTTTTGTTAAACACCTTTACAATATTTAATAGACTTTAATAGAAAGGGTTTCAGTAACCATTTTACCCCTCTCACAAAATCATTTATTCTACTGCTCCCAGTGCTGATGCAGGACATGGAGACTCTGTGTGAAAAGCAGGTGACTATTTACAGCAACACCTTTACAAGCAGCTCTTTAAGGCAGAGTGCAGAGCTAAGTGTGCCTCTCTCTTTTCACCTCCTGCACCCAACACTGGCTCACTCAACCTTACCTGCAGAGTGCCTGACCCTCCACATCCTGATGGGTCACAGTCATTTCCTTCCACATGGGACCTGAAGGGTGCTTCTAGTAACTAAACCACATTTTTTCCCAGTGAATTTAATCAGTGAAGTTGTATTGATACAACATTTTTTTTGGTTTGTTTTTCAAATCAATCTACTTTTTTTCCCCACTGATTTGTTGCTGTTTGACAATCTAAAGAGAATTAATAAGCCTATCCTATTTTCTTGTTTTTTACTGCAAATGTTTCTCTGGTTTGTTTACTATTTATTAAAAAGGTTGCATGAAGCCAAATATATTACGTTAAATAATAGCTGTGAATAATTGATATGTTAAAAACATGTCACCCAAAATACTCACAAAATTCCAAGCAAAGAAACATCATATAATTTGTCCGAAACAACACAATTTTGATGTAGCATGTCTGAACACCTCTGTTGATTTTAGAAATTATTCTCATACCTGGCTACATTTGCTGCTATTCTCTTCCTGACAGTCAGGTTTTTCCAACTATAGATGATTACTACTTCTCTACAATTTTATGAGTAAAGTGTCAAGTCATAAACAGAGAAAAATCTCATTGTACTTGGGAAGTGAACAATGCAGAGATGCATTTGCCTTTTGCACCACTTTATTATTCTATAATCCTTTGCATCCTTTGTTTCACCTAGCAAATCCAAATGCCGTTCCGTGATTTTTAATGTCCTTTTTTCTCCATTTGATTTAAATTGAATTTATGGAGCAGGGTGCAGATACTAGGACAGTAGAAAGAGAGGATGAAGTGCCAGTCCCTCTGCAAGCAGTGGCAAATACTCAGTTACACAAACAGGAGCTGAAGCAGGAACAGAGAACACATAAGCATGGCAGCTGCCATCTCCTGAGATCCCCACAGAAGTGTGCTGCTCCCATGAGACCTCTCTGCAATCCTCAGGATGACTAAGAGCTTCTTCAGCTCTGAAATCTGAGCAGAGGCTGAATGCCCAGTTCCTCCACCACTTGCCCCAGGTGGTGTTACTGCTGTGCCACAGGCTGTGGAGGAGGGTTTGTCCTGGCCACTGTATGGGCTGCCAGACCTGGCCTTTCTGCACAGTCAGAGCAGAGGTAACAAGCCAGTCCCTGATGGTAGATGTTCTGACTAATTTAGAAGAACACATAAAGATACACAAGCCTAGAGACTGAAATTTATATCCTCCTTTTAAAAACAGTGGTTTGGTTTTAATATTCATACATTTTCTTTAGCACCAGATCTCTAAGTACAGAGAATGACTACACTCCTGAACCTTTCTTTCAAGGAGAGTTACAGGCTGAGAAGCTAATTTCCAGTGCTAACACAGAGACAGTGGACAGGCTCATTTTCAGTGGTGACCTACAAGGCACATACCAAGGAATTCCAGATGTGAGAATTTTTGGTTTTTTGTTGTTTTTTTTTTTTTTTTTTAATATGGCACCATGATTTAATACGTAAAGAAAGGAAATCTCCAACACTGAATTTTCCCATTAAAAGCATTAGCTAACAATTCGAGTGTATGCTCTCTGTCTTTAGAGGGAAAATTCCTGAAGCCAATATGATGTCTTAGATAGATAAATAATGATAGATAGAAAATTATGGGTTTACAAATAGAGATTTTTTAGATATATCAAAGCACTTATTCAGTAAAATTTATATCTAACCTTAGCATTTTTCTAAATGTTATCTGGAGTGGTTTTTTTTAACATCCAGGTTATAAATTCCTGAAATTAGGGTTCATAATATGGAATTGTTTATGAGTCTTTATTTATAGCAGCACTAGAAGATGCTGCAGTACTGAATACTATCCTCTAAGCTGTTCCCATTCTGGTATTCCAACCATTCATACCAATTTTTCTCGTGAGTCCTTTAACGCAATGCAATGTACAGTGTCTCTGCCACACAATTGACACACACATTTTTCACATGTCTGTGTGTGAGCAGAGCTCTGTAACTGAAAGCATTTTATCAGCTCTGGAGTAAAAGACATCAGAGTGGGAGGGAAGGGATTTAGGTACGTAGCTCTTGTTCATAATGAGAGCTTCACTGTTACTAAATGTTTACTGAAGATAAGAACTAAATATATTTGTGGCATGAACTTCAGATAATAATTTACCTACTCTTTGAGTAGGTAAGCAAAACAAACACTTGGCTCTATCATTTTCAGTAGTGAACAAAGCAATAATTTTCAGAGAAAGAAAGAAAAAAAAGAGCAACCTTGACTCCACTCAGGCTATGCTAAGTGGTGATATTTAGAGAGGGGCTAAAGCAGGGGCAGGGCAGCGCCACACTTCCTCTGGGATGTTTGAAAAAAGACTGCACAAAATGCCTGTGATGACAGAGATTGCTCCTTTGTGTGTTCTAGACATGCTTTGGGATGGGTGGGGAAGGGGTCCCATTACTTCTTTTTTCTTGCCAGTCCTCTTCCTGAGTGTGTTTTCTTGGAGCTGCCAAATTCTGAGTGCTTGCTTTGCTCAGCTGGGCTCTCAAATCCTTCTTTTATTCTGTGCATTCATCACAAACATACACTATCTTAACACAAGCATTATTTAGCTAGTTCTGACACTACCTGAGACAGTCTGTTAACAAATACTGCAATCCTTGGTCACTGCATTTCCAGGGAATGCCCCAGCAGCTGGAAAGCCCCCAGGTCTCAGGTTCCCTCACAGGTGGGTGAATATCAGACATGAGAGCCTTTTTCCTGTGCAGACAGAAGGCTAATTTATTGTTGCCATAACACTATCCATGCTGCTGTTCCCAGCTGGGCTTGGGGGCACCCCACCTGGCTGTGTGAGCTGCTCATAGCCTGACCCAGCTCATCAGGGACTACAATAATGGGGTGCCTGTGAATATCAACCAATACCAATATGTGTGTGCCTTTTCCTTTGTGCCATGCCAGAATCTGAATTAGAGGAAACTGTGATCTGTAAAGTCTAGTTTCTAAATTTAGTTTAGTCCTTACTGCAGCTCTTTGGAAACATGGTAAAACAACCAGCAATGAACTTCTCTGCCACTGGGGAGCCTTACCTCCTCACTAGCCCTAGAGGGTCTGCATCTGGTGAAGGGAGCTGCCAAAGCCTCATGCTGGGCAGCCTTATTCACTCAAACATTTACCTGATTACTCATGTGACAGTGATAAGGAGAGTATTTGTTGGCAAACAGGTGTAACTCATCAATAATGGTAGCAGAAGGTCATTTGATGACATGCTTGAACACACTGTGTGTTTGTTTAGTTTTAAAAGTACTCATCTGTCAGGGGAAGGGCAGTTAAAGATGCACACTGCATAAATCAGAAGAAAGCCACTTTGGCAATCGAAAATCCAAGAGAAATTTTTCAGTGCTCATACTGGCCATAACAGTCACCTTCATCACTTACCAGCTATGTTTGGTCTGGAAATGGGCTTTTCTGCACTGCTGGGAGGTCAGTGCAAGTGTGGCTCCTTGGCCAGGGTATGTGGTGTGGGGACAGACACCCAGCTGTTGCTGTGGGCAGCACGGAGAGCCAGCAGAGCTGGGAGGTGCAGGGGCAAATGCCATGACCCACTGGGGCTGGCCAACACCTCAGAGCTGGGCTGGGTTCAAGCCTGAAGGCATTTCAGGGGCAGATAGTTTAGAATGTGTTTCCTATATGGTATGAAATCAGCAATTCATTATGGATGGTGGTGTCCTATCTGCTATTCCAAAATCATGGCTCTGTATCTGTCATAAATTGGATCTATGATGAGAACAAACACTCTAGATCTTTACACCCTTTTCAGATAAGTTGTATTTGGTCTAATTCCAAAACCATATATGATTGCAATGGAGTGAGCAACTCTTCCTCCACAGAAAGTGCCACATTTCTCCTCTGTAGTACAATATCCCTCCCATTTTCATTCTATGCCCAAAAGGCGTAACAGCTTTGCCATGTATGACATTTTTCTCATATATACTGACAGTCAATCCCCACCCTGATTCTGTAGGCAGCTGCATATTTAGGATGCTCTTTCTGTTAAATGCCATTGCACACCTACTCTTCCACATCAGTTTTATGTGAAATCTTTTAAGATTCTGAAATATCCTTTAGAGACCAAGCTGGCATTTGTAGATACAACAAGGCTATTGCAAGGGTAACGTTTGTTTTAATCTTGCCTTTCTTTTTAATAAGCAACTGAGCCCTTTGGATTGAATATTAGAGATTCTTCTTATTTTGTTTAAACATCATTCTCCCAAAGAATGAATATATGCTATTGTGAAGCTATGATGAGGGTAATGCAATACTAACACTGATTGATTTACAATATAGACGTGTATGTTTCTATATGTGTATATATGTAAAGGAAAACATTTTGATGTCAGTGTTGCTTAAAAACAAAAAGCAAAAATAAGCAATTGAAAATAACGTGTGTGAAAGACAAGCAACAAAAACAAAAAAAGCACACCAAGTTACATTTTTGGTCAATATCTATTTTTAGCATTTCCTACTATGGTTTTTTATGTCACTTGTTCTACAGTGGGGACAAAAAGAAATTATTTTACTGTGTGATTATCTTGGAAGGATGGAAGTACATGAATTTTAAAGATGGTAAGTCTGTCAAGATGCAGTCATGTTTAGTATTTGATTTTAAAGATCCCATTTTAGTGTTTCTTCCTCCACAAATTTCCCTCTCCTGTTCTTCTTCACAACTCCAGTTCTAGAGCGATGTAGTCCTGTTATAATTAAGAATATTAAATCTGCATGGAAGAAAGCAGAGTTTAAGACAGAAATTCAGTAGACACAAATTAAAATAGGTTATAATTTAGATGTGCCATAACAGAACCTTGAAGAAAATATTTAACTGTATTTGCCGCCTTCCCTAAAAGGAAGATACCTTTTTGGTTTAATAATCTTTTCTAAAATTAGTTTTTTGAAAGTAGCTCTCAAGCTTCCCATCAAAGTTAAATTTGCAGTGAAAAAATTCTGTTTTTCATTTGTGTCTTTCAAGTTTTAACTGTGTATTTAAGAAGCCCTCTTCAGAGCATGCAACTCTTTAAACATGCGTGCATGTATACATACAGAGGGAGAGAGAAAGAAATAGGGAGACAGCATCAGTAACTGATCCCCTTCAGACATGTCAAGAAAATCATGTTCTTTTCTTATTTGTGCAGTCCATAAAAGTATTCAGAATAATTAACAGAGCTACAGAAAAAAGTTCACTGTTGATTCACAATGTGGTGAGCCAGCAGCTCTCTTTTCTCACTGGGGAAGTCACAGAATTGTTGCCATTGGTTCTCCCAAGGGAAGAAGGGAGAAAGAAGGGAAGTGGAAGGGAAGTCAAACTTCTGGAGTGCCAGTGTCAATACAGAGGTTTGACACAGTTGTTTTGGCTAAGGAGGACCAACAGCCAAAAGAAAGGAAAAGCTTTCAAGCTGGAAACAGAGTTAGTGTATTTAAGTGTTTAATATTTTCTCCTTGTGGATTTTGTCATCAAATTGTAGAAGTTCTTCCTAAGCTGGTGTTCTTGAAGGGGTTCCTCTCCTTCATCTTCTTGATTCAGAAAACAATATTAAACCAGAAAATTTAAAAGTCCATGGACTACCTTGCCAAGTGTTTATATTTTTTTCTCACAATTCTACTGATTACCTGAATTTAAATGATTGGCACCATGCTTTTAATATGAAAGCATATATATATACATTAAGTAGGGCAATGATCATATTTATGACAAATTTGCCCCTTTTCTGCTCAGTCCTTGCATATGCGTGTTTTGTGCACGTTGCAGCAACAGAAGGTTTGTCAGAAAAAGCATGATGAAGCCAGGAAATGACAGAAAATTATGAAAATCTGAGAGGAAAAAAGATTAACAGGAAGCCACAAAAAACAAGAACCCCAAAAAGGATTGTAATTTAGTTGTGTATAGATATTGTAATTTGAGCCACATGCAACAAAGTGCTTGGATTTTTTGTCATTTTCTCATCATTTTGCTTGGACAAAATTTAAAGAGTAAAATCATAACTTTTCATGTCCTTCTTCTCTGAAGTACAGTTCAAATTCTCTTGAATTCTCTCATCTTGAACTGTAATTAGAAGTGATCATGACAGTGCAGACATCCTAGTTGATAACTGCACAGTCAATACAAAATTCTTTCTATAAGGGGGGATGCAATTGCCTCCAGCCCCAAATGAACCTGAGGAATTCTGTTTCCAAGTTCATTCAAGTTCATGAAGCTCACCAGTATCACAGCTAAGGAGAAAACCTTATCAGTCACCAAATGTCTGTGCTCAGACCCAGAGTGTTTGCTCTGAAGAATCATTAGTGACCTCTGAGTTGATTGTATTTGAAGTGTTTGTTATAATTTCCATTCTTTAGCAAATATAATGGCTGGAATAGACTGTTTTATTTACAATGTGCAGGGATTACATTTTTGTTTCCCTTGAGACCTAATTTAAAGGTCTGGTTTTCCCTCAGTTCTCCATTTACTCATGTTTTAAACAGCAAACTGAAGAGCCATTCTGTTAATATGTGAAATTCATAATCTTGAATTAAAATCTTCTCCTCATCACTGCTTTGTTCATAGAGTAACCAGTGGGACCTTGAAAAGCAGGAATAATTTCAGGATCTCTGTCCTGCTGTTATTGGAATGGAAAATATCAGAGAGTTAATTCACTTGGTCCCACCTTGCTAACACAAGGCTCTCTAGCAACAGATCACTCTCTGAGGAGACTGTTTACTTGCCCTTGGATGACACAGATATGAGATAAAAACAAGAGGAAACACAAGTTACAGTTGCAACTCCCTTGACTCTGTTACCCATAGAAGACATTATTTACTTGCTGGAACTTATTTTCATGGATTGATTTTGTGTTTGAGCAAGATGCCATCTTGAAAGATTTGGTGACTGACATCTTTCCCAAACAGATCCAGTGCTGATCACCAGAGTGCACATTTCATCCCTTTCTGGTACCAACTCTACTCTGAAAAGGATCTCTGAGGAACCATGTAATCTTTGTCTTGGTTAAAGGTAAAACTCACAGTTGTGCAAGGAGGGCCCACTTATCAAAACTGGAATTCAACAATACCTAAAGGCACATTCTTCTACGAAGGATAACTTTCACCTAAGGTTCTTTTTTTTTTATTCCATTGAGGGCACCAACAGAGATGATGAATTGTGCCACCACAAGTTTTTTCAGAGTCAGTTTTAAGCCCAGAAACACAGTTCCAAATTTCTTTTGCAGCTACTGTATTGATCAATACAAAAGTGTGTAATTAAAAGGATGATGAAACAAATTTGGAGGAAAATATTGAAATTATGTATTAGCAAGGCAGTGCTCCAGCTCACCAGAAAAAAACTGATTTGAAAAGGTTCAGGGCTGTCAATTTTTGTCTTTCTCAGGTGAATACATCTCAGTTTGCAATTAAAAAAAATCTACCTTTTAGATCAGAAGATTAGTACTATTCATAAGGAAGATTCTCTTCTCCTGTAGATATTAGTCCAAAACTACCTAAAAAATGAAAAAAGTCAATCACAATGCAATCTAATCTACAGTCATCAGCATGACTTACAGCAGTTCTGCATTAAAAATGTTTCTGCAAGAAAAAATGTTAAATTTCAATCTATATTAGACCTTTTCTGTCTATATCTTATTTCTGTAACATTTTGGGAAACATTTTAGACAGAAAAACATTTTCTCAAGCTCTTCTTAAGTAGAAAAGCTGTGATGGAGAACAGCATAGCAATAGATTATACAATGATTACATCTTTCATCTGATGAATTTAAAGTGAAAGTCTAATAACTAATGTCTATATTGCTCTTTTGAAACAAGTTGAATTTATTAAAACCATGTCACTCACTAGAAGAATCTGAAACAGGTAAGTTCAGCTATATAACAGTACACAGACACAAAGCTCAGTATCTTAAAATGAGGAAGAAAAATGGATAACATAAAATTGAAACTTCAGGAGTAATTTACAAAAGCAGAATATAATTACATGAGCTAGAGTCTCACTGAAAAATTGGCATCAACACCAATTCTTGTGATATGTCATGAAATATTTAACAACAAGTTGCTCTCCCAAAAGAAGCAATCCCAGGACAAATATCTAGTCTTATGTTCCTTTAAAAAAGTTGTAAAATGTAAATGCAGAAGTGCGATTTTGATGAAGGCTATAAAACATATTTAACACATTTGTGTACAGTATTTGGAACTTGTTCCCCCTGTCTCTGAATTTGTCTCTGCAAGGAAATGGACTGGGATAGCTCTAGTGGAATAAATGTATTAACAGTAGTTAAATTGGAATAACTCCTTTCATGGGCAGTGTACTTTAAAATACAGATTATTTTATTCTGGAATAGTTGTAACATTTAAAACATTCACCAAATCATTAAAAAAAAACCACAAAAAACCAACCTGTAATACAAAATTGATTGTTCTCAGATGAAATTACAAAAAGAATTTTCCAAATAGATATTGTAGCACAAAGTATTGCACAAGAGCTATTCTGGCCAGTGCTGTTATTGGAAAGAAGTCCCAAAAATATGCTGCAGAAGAGACAATGCAGATTCTGCATCTAGTGTAGCTGTGTAAACTATATTGACTCAGGATTTAAATAAATGGCCACATCAGCTTCACTTTTCTGAGGTTCAGTACTAGAAAGCCAGTTTTAGTGTTTTATCTGGTCTAATGCAAAATATCACACCTATATACAGCCCTTTTAAGACCACTGGTCTTACACCATGACAGCTATAACAAATTATTACTGGAGGGGTAAATATAGAAGCGCTTAACTCATAAAAATTGTCATGTTCTTGACTGTTCTTCAGAGTATGCTTTAATCCAGAATAAGAATTCATTGTGAGAACAATAATTCCTAGTCTGCAAATATTTTCCTCAAAAAATTAGTTATCAGAGAAGTAAATAAAAATACGTGAGGTTGATAAATATCTCTGCTATTTAGGTACAAACAAAATTTTCCACATCTTGTCCAAAGTTCTAAAAGTGTAACTCCAAGGAAAGTAATTGCTATAAATTTTAATCAAAGGTGGTTTTTTTTGTTGGGTTTTTTTTTTTTGGTGTTTTTTTTTTGTTTGGTTTTTTTTTTTTTTTTGTTTTTGTTTTTGTTTTTGTTTTTTCCTATGGAATCTCTTACCTGGCCTATGACCAGTTTTAAATACACACATACCTTAAAAACTCAACTGTGAAATTATGCCAGCCTACTGGAAAAGCCAGTTCTGACTGTCCTGCACTCAAGAGTGGAAAGGGGCAGGGGCAGGGAGGGCACTGGGTGTGCGGTGACTGCAGGATGGTAGATGCACATGGAACTGTCAGCAGTCAAAGTCACTTGGCTACGTGCACCCTACTTAAATCTTCCTTCTGCTAAGATAGAAACTCTCTGCTGTGCTATTTTTAGTGCAGAATCACAATCCCTTATTTTGCTTACCCTGATAGTCACTTTAGATGTGTGTTGTGCTAGGGTGCTATTGCTTTATTTAGATATTATAGAAAACCATTGTAAGCATTTTAATTTCTGGAAAAAAAGCTCTGTAGCCTTCAATAGGCACAAATAACCACTTTTATATCTCATGGAGGTGATAGTTCCAGCAGTACACTGATTCTTGCTATGGTGCTCCAAAATGACTCCATAAGCCTTGTTTTCCTCAAGTTCTGACCTGTTCTTTTCACATTCTGAAAAAGTTTAACAGCCATTATAGTGTGATTTGGAATTACACCAAAACAGAAAGGCTGACTGATGGCTTTCCATTTAGCTGTTTAGGTCTCTTTGGTGCATAAAGACCTGAATGCTCTCAGCAGCTTCAGGAAGAAATCTGTGCAAGCTACCCAAAGACAATGCTCACAGGAGTATGGGAAACAAGTGGTGGATACTTAGCTGAGATGGGTCAAGGCAAATCTTAACATGATAACAGTTTGAATGTGAAATAGTCTCATAATGGAACAGATTAAATTTCTATCATCTCATTTATAATTAATCATCACAAAGCTTCTAGGAGTACACAATCAACAAAACTCCATTGGAAAGTGATGAATTTGTTGAGGCAAGAAAATAATGTTTCAGTAGAAAGTGCTTGACTTATGAAAATATCTTTCAATTATTTCAGAGATTAGTAGTATAAATGTGCTTTTTTAAATAGGTACCAAGGGATTTTTAACAGTCAGTAGAAAGAAGTAGATGATTCTAGGATATTATTCATCAAATATGAATGCTTTTGTGCTAAGGTAAACATCTAAAATACGTTGGAAGTTTTTTTCCCAATAAGTTACTCTCTCTCTTGAGTATTTTACTGTGTTTATGTATCAAGGTTTGGGTAGCAGGGGGGCATCATCACTAAAGCTCAGCAGAAAGTTAAATTCTCTGTAAATAATGATGTTAAATAACGTGAATCTCATCTGTTGTGCTTACAAACTTAATAAGTTAGGAAAAGTGGGAAAGTCCACCCCTTATCTTTTACCTGCAAAGGAGGCAGGCACAACTGGAATTCAGATATTTTAGTAACTTTTCCTATCTGAGTGAGAACAGATCTGGCCCATCTCATTGGCTGGGGAATCTGCCAGAGCTCTTGGCTGCTGCACACTATAGAAGGAATGGAGGCACTCATTTGGTCATTGTATGATCACAGGAATTTCCAGATTAATTTTTCTTCACACAGTCTCAAAACTAAATATTTTTGAAAGCTTAACTCACCTTCATGTATGTGTATAAACAGAAAGTAAAATAAATAAATTTGATCTTCTATGCATTCATAACTTTGTTTTGTATTTTCTTTGCATCTTCTGTTATGTGGCTATTTGCCCATAATAAAGCAACTATGTTTGCCTCAAAACTACTGTTTGATCATTTGAAATTCTATTTTCAGTTTTCAGTAAAAAACATTAATACTTTGAAATTGTCCAATTTAAATTATTTTATCAAGTAACACCGATATGTATATACTTTTATTAAATAATTCATAACACTTGCTATTTCTTTCAAAAATTTTTCAGAATATGTTTTTGCAGGCTTTTTGTTTGTTTTTTTTTGGTATTGAGAGTATCAAACATGCCTGACATTTTTTGAGAGAGGTTCACACTTGTTTTGGATATTTTTCCCATTTTTTTGTGTTCTCTTTGAAGAACACAAAATTGAACATCTATTCTACATTTTCTTGCTTTCTTGCAGCTGGATACAAAGTGAAGAATGAAGCAAAAAAGCAATTGAAAACAACTTTTCAGTATTCTGAAAAATTTCAGTATTCTGTAAACTTTCAGAAAGGTAGATGGGCCAATTTGCAGTGCTTTGTTTTGTTGTGCTTTTGTGGGTTTTTTCTTTCCTATAGGTTTTTGTAAGCAAAGGAAGCTTGTGAACAGCTGAGATGGTTAAAGGAAATAAAAATGAGACGTGAGGTGGGAAAACCTATCCTCAACAAGAACAGGGTTGAATACAGTTTCTCAATAGTAACCTAAGGAAAATATAAAAGAGGAAATGTTTATGATAATTTAAACCTCTTCTAAGTCAAAATCAATGTTGTGAAAAGGAGCAAATTCATCAGGGAAGTACAGCTCCATGGAGGTCAGATATTCAGTGCTCTGCTGCAGAAGAGCCCATTACCTTGATGCAAGCACGGTTTTGCTGACTGTGGCAAAACACCACTCAGTTCAGAGCATCACTGATGAGGACAGGTTTAAATTTAGCTTTAGAGCCCTCACAAGGATTACTAAGAGGGTGATGCTTCTGGGCATTTTCTAGCTCATTGCTGGCCACTTTGCACAACTGCCTGTTCTCTGTTGCAGAGGGCAAGTGTCTCTTCACAGGTTGTTACTTTTTGTCTGGCTAATTTGGAGAGAAGATGAAACAAACAAACCACTACCAACTTCTTTGCTTTGGGGAGCTGTCTGGAAAATCTGTTCTCTTTACTGGCTTCGTAATTCTCTGGAGTGGCTTTGCATTGCTGTAGAAATGCTTGGGGAAAGCTCACACAAGGGTGATGAACTACAGGATGGAAAACTGCTGTGGGGTCTGTTGAAAACAACACAACAAACTTGTATGTTTTAACTTAATTATCTGCTGAATGCTCATCTTAGTCTGGTTATTAATGGTATTCAGAACATAATTGCAATCTTGATTGATTCACTGTTTTCCCCTTTGCAGGTCATAGTAAGCACTAACACATTTTTATAATAATCATCTGCAATTAGTGAAGTGAATGAGGCTTTGAGTGTGACTTTACATTTGTCTGTTATAGCTGTCTATTTTCATACACCTATTCATAGAGTTTAGATACTGTGAAAAGCAAGAAAATATAATTAGAGTTATTTTGGTTAATGGAAAGCAGAAACACCCATATAGCAAAAAGGCCAAGTACATTTATCTACCAGGTGAAAATCACTGCATATCTTAAAGGGTGGATATTTTTAAGCACAGGGTTTCCTACTGGTCTTAAATGTTGGGGGGAAAGGGGAGTGTGTGTATTTTGTGGTTTTTTTTTTTTAATTAGAAGTTTTAAGTAACTATTCTGCAAAATTTGTTGGTTGTCCTGACATTCTTTATGGTAAACCCATTTTTAAAAATAAATATTTTGAAAGCAAATGCTGCAGAAAAGAATTGTGGAAACATTAGTGGATAATTTTCTTTTGAAAGACCCCTTCTAAGGAAAAGAGAAAAGTGGTATAGATAAATTGTTGATTGCCTCTAACTCCACATTGTTAGAAGACCATTTCAAATTCTGTCTCCCTCGGAGACAATTTTGGCTGAGGCAAAGTGCCTGGAGTTATGGAGTAGGACATACAGCACCTTAGTCATTTTGAGTGAGTTCTGCATGAGTGCCCCTTGGGGCAGGGCTGTGTAGGTCACAGTATCAGTATTTCAGTATAATATTTCAGTATCTCTGCTGTACAGAGGGGGTTGTAGTTCTTTCTCCTGTCCATATGGTGACAAGGCATGTCCTCCCCACATTGGGACAAGCTTCTACTGGAAGAAATAGTTTTCCACTTTTAGCCAGATGCATGAGTACTGCTCCTGGATGGATTTGAAAAACCCAAAGGAAAAAAGAAGGCTGGCAGTTTATGGTAAAAGTAGGGAAAGAAATGGGCATTGATGCCCTGATCTTGGAAAGCGATGAATGATTCCTATAAGGTATTGAATACACCTAATTTACAGGACAATCTTCATGAATAGTTACATACCCATTACAATGCTTTATCAAAGTTGACATTAATTAAAATTCAAATTATGTTTATAAGTGCTGCAATAATTGCTATTTCTCATTTGCAAATAGGAACCTGAGGGCCTGAAAGAGTCAGGACTGGATGTACATAAGAATACAAATACAAGCCACACACCTCTGTGCACATCTGCCTAATAAAAACCTCTCCCAAATCTAGTTGCTCAGAGTTTGTACAGAGTACAGCAATCTCCTGTGAGTCTGAGGGACACAGGGTTCTCCTGCAAGGCCAAGAGCAGTCTTGTCGCTGTGGGCTTAAACTGCTTCTTTTCTGCTACTCTTATACACAGCCATTGCACATAAAAATGAAATATGATTGAAAAGAGTGCCTTTGACCTACATATGTTCAACATTTGCCAATACTTAAAAGTGCATGGACAATCAGATGGAAGAAGGCTATAAAATCACTTCTCATGTAAAGCCATAGGAAATCATCTAAATACCAAGGAAAAGTCCAACAGTTTTATGGGTGGCTTTTTGTTGTTGTTTTTTCTTCTTTTTTTCTTCTTTGTATTTTTTTTGGTTGTTTTTTGTTTCATTTTCAGGCTTGGATTGTGTCCATATAAAGTTATCAGGATTATCACCTATGTGGAAGTGTAAAAACACTTTTCATTTTAAGCCTGTTTTATATAAAGCTGTTATATTTTCCACTAATTATCAGAAATTCCACCTTTGCAGACATGAGGATATGATTAACAGATGTGAAATATATAATGCAAGCAAACAAACACAGTAAGTCCCTCAAAATGGATTTAGCATTATTTTACACTGGCTGTGTGCAAATCAGCTTTCATTTACTCTTTTCTTGCATTTGCATGTTCTTATTTTTTAGATTAACCTATACGTTTTTCAGAGTTTCATATTTTATTACCTCTAAGCTGTTTGAAGCTTTTCTGAATTTTCATTTGTGTTTGGAAAAAAAGTGTCACTCTGTCTTCCACCAGTGAGTGTTGTCACTGTCTCAACAGTGGGGAATTACACTTATGCTCTGTTGGAGAGGTGGCTCTGAGCAGCACAAAGCCTTTACAGGGCAGCTGTATGTCCATGTCCAGTGAAGAGTCAAGGCTTGAAGCCTCTACTATTATTAGGTTCACAAGTCCCTCCTACCTAAACCAGTACTATAGGATTCCACAGGTCTGCCAAAGTGGCCTTTGCTCTTTATTAAATTCAATGCATTTAATATTTTTTTTTTTCCAGATGGGATGCACCCAAGAGTAATGAGGGAGCTGGCAAAAGAGCTCACCAAGCCACTTTTACTCATTTTCCAGCAGTCCTGGTTAACAGAAGTAGTTCCACTTGACTGGAAATTAACAAATATAATGCTCTCCTACAAGAAGGGTTGGAAGGATGCTCTGTGGCATTACCAGCCCGTCAGCCTGATCTCAGTTCCAGGAAGGTCAGGGAGCAGATCTTTCTGAGCACCACCACCCAGCACATGCAGGGATCAGGCTGAGCCGACATACATTTACAAAAGGCAGGTCCTGCTTGACCACCGTGATCTCCTTCTATGACAGAGTGACCTACTTTGCTGGTGAGGGAAAGGCTGTGGCTGTTGTCTGTCTAGATTTCAATCAAGTGTTTGGCACTGTCTCCCACAGCATTCTCCTGGAGAGGCTGGCAGCCCTTGGCTTGCACAGGTGCACCCTTTGCTGGATTAGAACTGTCTGGATGGCCGGGCCCAGAGAGAGCTGGTGAGTGGTGCCACACCCAGCTGGTGGCCGGTCACTAGAGGGGTTCCCCAGGGCTCAGAATTTGGGGCCAGTCCTGTTTAATATCTTTGTCAAATTTCTGGACAAGGGGATCAAGGGCACCCTCAATCAGTTTGCTGATAACACCAAGTTTGATGAGAGTCTTGATCTGCTGGAGGGAAGGAAGGCTCTGCACAGGAATCTGGACAGGCTGGATCAATGGGCCAAAGGTATGAGGTTCAACAAGGCCAGGTGCTGGGTCCTGCACTTGGATCACAACAACCCCAGGCAGTGTTACAGGCTGGGGCAGTGCTACAGCAGCTGGAAAATGTCTCAGCAGAAAGTGACTTTGGGGTGCTGGTCAACAGCAGAACATGATCCAGTGTGTGCCCAGGTAGCCAAGAGGGCCAATGGCACCTGGCCTGTATCAGCAATGGTGTGACCAGCAGGACCAGGGCAGTGATTGCCCCCTGTACTTGGCAGCAGTGAGGCCACACCTCAAGTGCTGCGTCCAGTTCTGGGCCCTTCACTTCAAAAATGACATTGAAGTACTGGAGAGTATCCAAAGAGGGGAAATTAAGCTGTTGAAGGGTCTGGAGCTCAAGTCCTGTAAGGGAACTGAGGTTGTTTAGTCTGAATAAAAGGAGGTTCAGGGGGGACCTCATTGCTCTCTACAATTGCCTGAAGGAAGCTTGTAGTGAGGTGGAGATTGGTCTCTTCTGTTATGTATGAAGTGAAAGCATGACAGAAAATTACCTTAAATTCTACCAGGGGAGGTTCAGATTAGATATTGAAAAAAAAAAAAAAAACCCAAAACATTGAAAAAGGGGTTAGGAATGGGAATAAGTTGCCCAGTGATGTGTTGAATTCATCATCTCTGGAAGTGTTTGAGAGGTGTCTGGATGTGGGATTTCAGTATATGCTTTAGGTGTTTGTTGATGGTTGCATTGGATAATCTGGAATATCACTTCCAACCTTGATGATTCTCTGGGCCTATAATAGATGAATCAAGTTACTTTGTGCAAACTGGAATGCAATTTTTTCAAATGTTTGTATACAAGAACTGTAGCATTTTGATCCAACATTTTTTGAAGCCGAGAGTTTCTTGACTGATTTCTCTTTGAATGAAGATTTTCTTCTGCTTATGGATGTTTGCTGTCTAAATGAAAACCTCATGAGCCTTACAGAAACATATATTTAAAAGATTAGCTTTATGTTAATTTTTTGCTGTAATACAGGAAATAATTTGCCTCTGAGATTATACTGCTAGTCTCTAGAACATTATCCTTATACAGAGAGTTAAGGCCTCTGTTCCTGGATTTCCCACTGGAATCCCAGAAAAAGGTGGCTCTTTGTATGGCTGCATTGCCAGTAAAGATGAGCACTGTTTTACACATGTACAGGTATCCGGAGGAGGAGGATATGGGCTAAGAGGAAATGACAGGGTTTGATGCTGGGTTAGGTTGTCATTAGGACAATTAGCTGTAACATTATCAGGTCCCCACTGCTGTAAGTATAACCATGAAGAAAAACACTGCTGAATTCCTGTTACTACCAAAAAGGCAGGTATAAAATTCAAATTATAAGAAGGTCAGGCTGTTTGCATTTAACATAACAGAGTCCCCATAGCCTAAAAACAGTGATGATTTTAAACAAACAAACAAACAAACAAACAAACAAATAAATAAATGTTTACACCTTTTTTTTTAATTCAAGACAAAAAGAGTAAATTGGAAAGAAAAATTCCCAGCACCATTTACTCTTTATGAAGTTGAGTTTATGAAATTAAGATGAGTTCCTGTAGAGGCAAGTGAGAAATTTCTAGCATACACCAGGAGGTCACCACACAGCATTTCTGGTAGTACCAGATGACAGACATGCTAATGTCTGATGACAGACATTCTAATAATTAGCTTTTTCTGTGTCTTTGCAAAGCCATCTTTGTAGATTCATAGAATCCTTTCCTTGTTCATCCCCTTTTTCCTTCATTAGCATTTCAATCAACTGTACCTTTTATTGGAAGCCAAACTGAGAATGTGGGGAATTAAGATTTTTAATGTCTTCTTAATAGGAGAAAAAAAGTTTTCTGAATGACTGTGAGATGTCTGTTGCCTTTTGTTGTTGTTGCTATAATTGAAATTGCACAGTATGGCACAGTGGTGTATGATTTTCTTTCTATTTTTTTTAATCAAGTCTAATGTAATCAGTCTTAACAAGAAGATCAACACCAAACAGCATTAAGAATTCAAGTAGAAGGAATGTGAAAACTCATCTGTGGAAGGAGCAGAAGATTATAATGGCAAGTGGTCAAGAGTCTGAGGTTTTAGGAGCAGCACACAGCTATATTTAAAGAGAGAAATCATACCTTACCAGCCAGTGCACATGCATCCTTGTTGCCACAGGACTCTGCCTTAGAGTGTCTCCTGCTTCCAACACCCAGGACACCTTCTTTGGTGACCATGGCTGCACGATCTGGTGTCTGCCCACAGCCCAAGTCAGAGACTGCTGGCACACATTCACCAGAGGATTACAGTTCCAAGTGCTTAAAGGCAAGAGCCAAAATGCCAGAACTTTCCATTTGGACAGGTTTCATATTTTGTGGGTCTCCCATGCACTCTTTTTTCTATTCCAAATGAGATGTGTTAAAGTGAGGGAGATGAAGAAGAGCGTGGATGTAATGAGAGTAAGTCTAAATAAATAAATAAATAAATGGAAACATGCTGTCAAATTAGAAGTTATTTCAATTCCCTTTTTCATGAAAATTCAAGCTGTTATACTAATTTATTTAAATTTACTCAACAGGGGGCTTGCAAGGTAGGTCAAGGTGGATTTTCTGGTAGGAGAAGTGTTCTGAAATACTTAGTGGAACAAATTTCCCAGAAAATGAATTATAATGCTTTAATATTCACATTAGACAACTGAAATATGATGGAGAAAGGACTATGGCACATTTATTAGAGATCTGTGACCCATGTACAAGTTTCATGCTCTCCTAATTCAAATGTATATTTCTCCAAAGAAAATTTTGGATTATTTAAAAGAAGTAATTAAAATCTTTCAGCAAAAGGAAATGCAAAATCTTGATTTAATCAGTGAGTGAAGTTATGATAGCTGCATATACAAAATATACAATATATTATCTGAAGAAGGCTGTGGAGAATCCTTGGGTTTATTACATAATTGTGGAATTGATGTTTAATTTTTAAATAGCAATAGGAATAGCAATCTTGCTCATCTTTGATAAAGGTGGCTGACTGAAGGGGTTAAGAATCTGGAATGTACAGTGAAATGGTAAAATAAATGTGTGCATCTCTCTCCCTGTTTGTCTTGTAATAACTATACAAAGAATACGATGAGTGGTAAATAAAATGAAGTATGTGGTCTTTAAGAACCATGTGGAATTCATTGCCACAGGAGGCTGTAAAGTGGTTGTAAGGTGGTTGTATTTAAAAGAGGATTATTTTACAAGCAATAACACTGAGCTAAATTGTATGGAGCAATGGAGCAGCATTCTTCACAAGACCCCTGAGGCTGGCTCAGCATTTTCAGCTCTGGCAGCAGAGCATTTCATGCCAGTGGAGGGGAGCAAAAGTGGACGCAGAGGTGACACAACAAAAAGCTAACCAAAAGGCAAGTAAAAGCCAAGAGGAGTGGAGACATAGGAAGAGAGCATAATAAAACTACAACTTGTCCAAATTCAGCAGGGCTTCTGTTCGCATGCATCTCTTCTCCCCATGTTTTCCTGTTAACTGACTCAGAGCTGCAACGGCACGTGGCCAATGGGAAATTGAGCCCAGGAGCCAAGGTGGAAGCCAGTCTGGCTGTGTCTCAGCATGGTGACTCAGCTTTGGACTGGGAATTTTTTCCTCATTTGTGATTTTGAACTGACTGACACTTTACTGTGCAGGTATCTGTGCACTGGAACAGACTGCCCAGAGAAGTAGTGGAGTCTCGCTCCCTCACTGACACATTCAAGAACTGTCTGCACATAATCCTGTGCAAGGATAATCCTGCTTGGCCAGGAATCCCAGGTACCCACTGTGATCCCTTCCAACCTTACCCTTTCTGACATGTTGCTGAAAATGAGGTGGAAGTGGCCACTTGGGGGATGGAGTGTGGGAGGGCAGCTTGGAGAAAGCATGTATGCTGAAGGAGGAAACTGTGCAGACACTAACACGGAGAGTCATCTGGAGCAGAAAAGCCCACTGCTAAAAAGCCTTTCAAAAATTAGACTTCCACTTCTCTGGGAATGTTTGTCTGCACTTTTCTCAGCAGGTTGCTGCTGCTGTCTCCTCCATCACCTCCCTCTCTTAGGGCTTAGGGGCCATAAATCTCTATTTTGGCCCTTCTTCCACATCTCAGCTCCCATAAGAGTCTTCTTAATAACCTATTTTGTCACCCTTATTCTTCTCAGCTGGCTTCACCTACTTAGTGAGCAAAATTTGGCTGGAGAAGGAACAGGACAAAATCCTAAATGGAAAACAAATTATGAAGTCAATAAGCAGGACCACAGACAGTCAGATAAGAGATTTGAAGTCTAGGATGGCCTAGGTGAGTATGATGCTTAGTAAATTAGCAGCAGTGTCTCCCTCATGCTTGATTGCCAAAACAACTGTGGTAATTGTAACTGTAAGCAGGAACCCATCCTCAAGTAAACTAAGAACTGTTGGCTAAGAGTTGCAGCTTTTCCCATGTGTCTTGTTTTCCCATAAAGTTAAAGTTAAAAACTAAGCATACCAGCTAGGAGTATGCAAATTTTCTTCCATCATGAAAAATAGTGTTGCAAGCCCTTACTTTGTTGGCATTATGGGCTTAGGGAAATAAACCTTCAATCAGCTTCATTGTATTGTCAGTTATCTAAATCAACATGCCCATTTCTAACATTTGCTAGTATAAAGATTTCTTCAGGTATCTTGTTATTGAAAACATGATAGTAAGTCCTTGTGTTATATTGCCAGTGGAAAATCTGGTTTTGGTAAATATTCATCTCAAGGTTTATTTTTTTTTTGAGCAAGAGTAACTTTACATAATCACATTGCTTATAAGAAATTTGGGAGATAGCAGGTTAAAAATTCATACAGAGAAAGTTGCATATGCCTTATTCCCACTTACAAAAAAAACCTGGAGCTATTTTAATGTTTTGGCATATGGAGTTATTGTAGCTCACTGAAAAAAACCCCAACCACTCAGCCCTGTGTTAGATACCAGATCTCTCTTGCTATTACGTAATGCAGGGAAATATATATACAGAGTAGAGTTATTTTAAATACAAAGTTTAGCAAGAATTATTGTAGCTTATATGGAAATGGAAAGTCTGAGAAGTTTTACAAGTTTCAAAGTGCTGTGGCTGATGCAAAAGTTCCATTTATTGTGGGCCTATTTGCAGCTGGGAGTTCTGCAGGAACTGGAAGAGACAGAAAACAGTGAAAATGCAGACTGAGTATGTAAAAACACAGGCAAACTCTTTGTGCTCTTCCGTGGCACTGATATGTAAGGCTAATAACAGCAACTTCACTCTATTCCTTTCCTGTCCTTAACTAAGAACAGATCCAGATGTTGCAAGAACGTCACGACCAGGAAGCAGGAAAAGGAAGGGTGAGTTTGGACTGAGGGTGTGCTGGGTCAAACTGCTGAACTCTGTGGGGAGATATTGACTTGGGCTCAGGTGGGCTGGTGGATGTTTGCTCATTTTGCCAGGGTTTGGGCCATTTGTGCTGGTTGTGCTGGACTGTGATGATATAATGGCACACCTGGCACTGTGGAGCCTGTGTTGTTTCTGGTCCATACATGTCATTACTATTTCATCTTCTTTGTAAATCTGAAGCACTTCTGCATTTTGAATGCAGATGGTAACATGAAAATCCTGTACTCAAGAACTGATATGATAACACTTCACATTGTCCCAAGATGTTTCATGCCAGAGGTGAATATCTTTACACATATAGTGGGCGCCAACATATGGCAGGTACCAGTGTGTTGGGAACCGTGCCCTTGACACTGCTCAAGTGTTCACAAAAACAGCAGCAGGAGCTGAAATCTTCTATCACTCTTTTTGAGGCTTTTGCTCTCTAAATTTTTCAAATGTGTATCTCCCATGGTCCAGAAGTTGGATTATTTGCTAAAACCCATGGTCCCCTGTCAGCCCTGACTTCATAAAGATCGTCTCTCAATTCTGTCACACAATGGATTCAGCCATGGTTACTTTAGGCCACCAAAGAACTCCTTTGTAAGACAGCTGTAAGCCCTTTTGGGTCATATATTTTGCAATGATATTTCCTCTGTTTGTAAAAGGCTTGTTTTCAAACAATTTATTTTCCCTACTGATAACAGTGGCTCTGTTCTCAGTTAACCCATGGATGATATCAGTAAATTTTTGAACGATCATATACACGAGGAAATTAACAAGTAAAAGCAAATTGATGGAAGAAAATTAAAAACACAACAGCAGTTGTAGAGCAACACACATCACCCAGTCTTGCATAAGCTTTGCATTGGCTTTTGTTCTTCTTCTTGTAGATTTTATAACTCACTATAAAAAAAGCCTAGTGGAAAGTATTTTTATTTTAACTACAAAAGCCCAGTGGCTGAATTTTCTGCAGAGGAATAAGACTTTTCTCAAATGACATCAGCAACCATTATTTGAAATTACCATCTTCCACTCTGTTCTCATTCTACACTGACTCATGAAGGTTTTTCAGAGAAATACTGTATATTTAGCTATTAGGTGTGCAAGTAAAATCAATTCCATGAGTCTAAATGCAGACTCTTTTATGATATTTTTCCTTTCCCCAAGCTATAGTCTCATTTGTTTTCTCCTTCCTGATAATTTTCTTTTAATCCATAGTATCATCTTTTCTTTTTGTTTATTCTCTTTCCCTTTGTGCTTTCTTTTCCTTGCAAAGGTGTTTTGCTTTGTTTTGATTTTTACAGGATATTACATTTCCTTTTTTTGGTTGGTTTCCTCTCCTCCCCCCCATTATCTTGCCCTGTAATCACTTCCCTTTATGTTGCTATTAGTGATATAACCTTGGCCATTTCTCTATAAGCTGGAGACAGGATGTCTCTATTAGGCATCAGCTTGTCAGGTGCATGAGCTCTGATGCCATTTCATCATAATTCACCATGATCTGATTTATATATTCTGTGATCACCAAAAGTAATTTTGGGTATTTAATGAGAATTTGGCTCTACCATGTATGATTATTCCTAGGAAACAGTAAAAAGAAAGCTTCAAATCTTATTCATCCACTTTTGACATCATTTAAATAGTAGATTTAGAGAGGAGGGCTCTTGTATGTTAATCCCCCTTCCCTGTTGGCTTCATTGGGAACTTGGTGTTGGACAGTGCAGCTGTGTCTGTGCTGGCACCGGTGCTCGGGTGCTGGCCCTGGGAAGCATCTGGCTGTGCTGCTGGATTGATGGAAGGGTCTCTGGCACACCTTCTGCCTGTGGCAGCAGAGCCTGCTCCTGTAGGAAGGTCTGTGTATGGGCAGCCTGATTTGCAGGGCTGTAGGGGTGGATGGGGCCAGGCTGAGCTGGGCAGGTCAGGGAAAGGCTTTGCATGCCTTTGTTTTCTCAGAGAGGTGGAGACTGCCAGTGAGAGTCTGCAGGGTCACAGCACACGGATATGAGCCCTGCACACCCTGAGTGTTCCAGGGATATGCATGAGGAAAAATGCCCTGGGCTTTTCCTGCAAGAGGTAGCATTCACACATGACCTTTTTACATCCAGGCTGATTCCCAGAGCATTTCTGAATTCTCCCTATTACTAGGAATATAGCTACAGTCCCCCACCCGTGCAGCTCTTCTCTGTGTATTTTCAATGCAAAATTATAACACCTGGAGTACCATGAGTGCTCACTCCAGCACTCGCCTTGCCAGCAATCTCTGAATTCCTTCAGCCACAATGCTTGAAACATCTCCTGGAAACACTTCAGGGCTGGGATTTGTTCTCATGTCTCTTGTCAGGCCTCTGTGAATCGCTGTGCACCCACACCCTCAACATGTATGTTACATGTGGATAGGCACCAAGTAGCAGATGATCAGATGCAGTAGCTTCCTTAGTGGTCTATTTTTCAGTGTGAGAAAGCCAAGTTATGTTACAAATACCAATAAAAGGTAACTGCTTCCACTAAAAGCACTGCTCAGGAGAATGGTAAGCACATGCTGAACAGAAGAAAAGCTACCAAAAAAAGCAGGAAAAACTAATTAAATATTGAACTTGTGCTTGACTCATTTTTACTTTATTTGCATTCAAGAGAGGTAAACATTAATGAAACTGCTTATTTGTCTCACAGACTGAACTTTTTATTTAACAGAGAATGGACTAGCTAGTTTGAGAAGCTCAAGGTCTTTTTATATGATTCTGCCCAAGAACCCTGAAAAACGATTTCTTCTGAGAAAAGACATCTTCTATAGCCATGCCAGTTCAATTCTAGACTTATACTTTGTGATGGAAAGGTTTTTTTGTGGTGCTTTTATGACATATATCCAGCTTGAAATCAATGTATCATATCATTTGGTTTTGGCTAGTTTCCTGTACAAAGAAAAACAACCATTATTGTCATTGTAACTGGTCTGCATTGACAAATAGCCCCAGAGCTGGAACATTATTTTCTGGCATCTAATGATTCATTCAGAGAGTTCTCAAACTAAGAGAATTTCTTATTTTAGAAAACTTCTTCGCTTAATGGAAATATGTGAATAGAAACAAATGCATGTTTCCAGATCTACATTTGTAAAAAGAGAAGTGACTGAATTGTATATTTAGGGGAATCTGTCTAGAGGAAGATGGGATCTGTGACTTGAAAAGGTCATTGAAAACTGTCTAAAAAGAAGGGCACTTGTAATTTACTATTAACAAAAAAGTGATGATGAGTGCCTTTAATTGTTCCCTTTGCTTGTCCATTACTTTCTCTTTATTGTTTTGACTTTTAGACCTTAATGTCCTTATGATTTGGTCTGAACCAAAGTCCCTTTGTTTGCTTCCAGTATATCTGTATTTTAAGGTGTATAATTAAACACAATATTGACCTTAGTGTGTTTGCAAACAAGCAGACATTATGAGAATCCCACCATTAAAATTTGTCACTAAATATCTTATAAAATATATTTTAAGTGTTATAACATGTTCCCTCATAGTCTAGTTAAGCTCTACAGATTTATGACAGATTTAGAGTAATTGCAGTTATTAAGTAGGAGCACTGTTGAATTATCCAGGAGAAAACCTTGACAATTGTTGTAGATAAATGTCAAACTGAAGCAACAGATGTTTTGCTCTTTGTTGATTATAATTAAGATTTTTACAAATACAAAACCTTTTATAGGTCTTCTTATAAGCAGAAGACGTGTCAGGTCATTATTATTTGTCCATTTGTTTGAGAATCATTATCTAGATAGCTGCCTTTATAATTCTCAGCAACCCATTGCAGGTGGGTTTTTCTCTCTACCTGAAAAAGCAACATTCTTTCCTAAAGACTTTGCAACCCTCAGAGACAGGTACCAGTGCAGTCAGCTATTTATGCTGTACTGTGGCTTAAACTTCAGCTTGTTCCAGACTTCAAGAAAATGCTTATATCAGCAGCTGAAATATTTTTTTATTCTTGATTTCTTGCAAGGAAGTCTTCATTGCCAAATGGCAAACTCACTGCAGGCAGTGGAAGAAGTTTCCTTTGTGTCGTTCTCCATAGTGCTCCATGGGAGCTGAGGCTCTCAGCACCTGGGACTGCAATATGCCATCAATTTTCAACTGCAGTAAATTATGTTCTTTCATCTAAATAATTATTTTTCCAGCCAATGTGTAGCAGCTAACTGTCACCTTTTTATCCTACAGAGCTTTTCAAGTCCAGCTTCTGATGTGTACTGGGTCAGCCTCCAGATCCTTTTTGCAACAACCAACTACTGCAGCAAATGTTGGTCCTTGAAATATTAGAAAAGATCAGAAAATCAAAAAAGCCAGACACGGATAGAGTTAAACTAACAAGCAATAAAATGTGTAACAATAAAACATTTCATAAGCACATTAGCAGCAAGTGAAAAGTGGGAAGGAAACAATGGGCCCACTATTTAAGGGGACAAGAATGACAGTTGCAAAAAGGCAAAAATATTTAATGCTGTTTTGCTTCAGTTGGATAACATGATCCTCATTTGCACTCAAAGGGTAAGAATTCAAGCCAGAATAAAGCAAAACAAGTAAGAGAGCACCTAGATAAGCTGTTTGCTTTGGGCCCGATGAAATCACAGGACTTGAGACCATTTTATACAACACAGATGAGATTACAGAAAACTGAAAAGGAGCAAATAGCTGAAATTTCACTTATCTAGTTTTAGACATGTACAGAGTGGATATCTATGTCTCAATAGTTAATGGAAATAAATTGGCATCTTAATGGTGAGCTTCTTTTGGCCTTTTATATAAACCTTTTATAGGTTTAAGGATTTTATGAATAGTGCCGCAGCTGCCGCTGACTTTTGACTAAAACTATTAAACTGAAAGGATGTATGAGGAGGATGTTGCTAAAGATCTGTCCCATGTCTGGTAGATTTTTTGGTGCCTGCATTAGTAATGGGGATGATGTAGACCAGGGAGCTGGTTACCACTTAGTCAAGGTGACTGTAACAGAAAGATCTCTGTACATATCAAACTGATCCCTACAAACTAGAGAGCAAGCCTGGGAAAACATGGATGAAAGTCATTGAAGACCAGTGCAAAATACTTTACCAAGGTCAGTCGACTACACAAATGTGACATAGGGACCACCAACAACCTGCAGTTGTGGAAATAACATAGCAAGGCAGACCAAAACTCCAAGAGGTATCACTTAATGAACAAACAGGACTGCACCATCTAAATCAAGCAAAATGATGCTTTTTGTAGATTTAGCACTGACGTAACTTCACAGTTTCCCAGGCTGAGACAGCAAACAGAGAATGTTTCCCTGTGTGGGTGTGAGGAGTAATCTGTATGAGACAGGTTTGGCAGAGCAATTTGGGCACCTCCATCCTGCAGCATTCACCACATGGGATAAAAAAAGTGTCATAAGTTCTTTGGAAATATGGCAGCTAGTGTATACGTAACTCCTACTCATCCCAGCTCAGAGCTCATCATTACATGGCCCAGAAGACAAACAGACCTTCAAGAAGAACTTTGCTGACCTATTGGATTCTCTGGAAGACTACAGGTAGCCTGGCCTTGATTTTAGGGGTTTTTTTTGGGTGGGGTGTTTTTTACTGTTTCTTTGTCTTTAGACCCTGTATAAGAACATGCTGGTGTCACATAAAAATGCAGGGACTGGCTCCAGTCTTCTGTTCTGGAGGAAGGGAGGGAAACCTTCCCCTTTCCCCTTTTATGGGACAATTTCATCCACCAAAATTCCACTGAGCAATTGCATCAAAATGTAAATAATATTCTAGTTCATTTTACTTCTCTGTGATCATCTGTTTATTTTCTAGAGCTGAACATTTTATCTTAGAGCCACCATTAGTCTTAAAATTAGGATAATTTTGAATAACTAATTTTTTTTATCAAGTTTCTAATTCCCAAGTCAGAAATGAAGTTGCTGAGTAATCAATAATCTTGTTCAGCAGGTACAACTGTCTTTGCAAGGTAATGGCCAGGTCCTGCTATAATGAAGGCAATGGCAAGTTTCTATTCACTTCACAAGGAATAATATTGAATCCTGAATTACAGAAGCCCACCTGAAGCAGGGTTTGTAGGGAGAAGTAATTATCATTTTTAGACCATTCAGAACACCAGAGAAACTTTGTGGCTTCCTTAGATCTGGAAAAGATGTGCCAAACTTCAAGTTCATTTTAGGAACTGTTGTTCATGTTAATATGATTGTTTTATTATTATCATATTAAATTTTTTGAGACAAAAAGAGTAACAGGCATCAGGAAAAGGAAGGATAGAACTAGTAAATGTTATAAAGAATTTGAGTTCAAGATTTTATTTTTCTCTGCTTTGAGCAGAGAAATTCAGCCAATTTAATTCTTCAGATTGAGTTTAAAGTTTCTTGACACTTCTATAGCAGTTTTCATTTTTACTTTCCTCAGGACTACTGGTTAAGTGACACTAGGACATAAATGTTTGGCTGTGAGGTTAAAATTCTTTTATTTGCTGCTGCAAGGGCTGAAGTGCCACCACTCCCTTTCTGAAATAAGAAGATATTTAATTCAGAATATCCTTCCATCTAAAATTAGTCAAAGTTTCACAATGAAAGAAAATTATTATTGCTGTCATTGTTTTTCATGGTTATAAACTTTGTAGTGGTAAATCTTTGGCTTACATAGCACAGACTAACAGGACACTTAATCTATTACTTTGTGACTGAATAGGTCTCTCTAAATGAGAATTTCAAAGGCTATTTGGAATGGAAACTACTTCACACTAAGGTCTGTTCAATGTGTCCCTAAAATATACTTTTCAGTTGCTGAAAATGTTAGATACTTTAGCTTACCACAGTTGAAAATCTGGCCCCTTCAATTTTTGTTTTATCATTTGAGATTGAGATTGGTCACTGTACCAATCTCTTAGGAGATGTCAGTGATCACTTTGATATTTTTAAAAGATTTCCAGTGTTGTCTAGTTTAAGATTTCCTGAGGAATGAAGATTGACTAGAATGAGGCAGCCATGTGATGGACAAGATCTTATATGCGATGAGGATTACACCAATGTGTATTTTAATATCATTATTCATAACTGGCCAGAAGTGAAAATTCTCCTGTGATAAGAATAAAATCTTTCAGCTATTTTAAAAATGTGACTCAGACTGCAAGTCTTTTATGCGATTTAGCCAAACATAGTTACATTGCTCATAGCTGGGAATCCAATGTGTAGGGACACATCCCTTGCCATGGAAATTGCTGATCCCATGGTTGACAGCTGTAATGTGCACAGCACATTAGCTAGTAAAATAGCAGCAGAAGTTAGTGACAGAGTTTCATTTAAATATCCCTAAATGAGTGCCCAAATTAATAAACATAAAACATTGTATTAAACAATAGCTGATAACTCAGCTTAACCAAGAGAACCTGTGCCTCTGTGCAATGCAAACATGCCCTAGCCTCATGGTTTGGAGATTTGCCACAGGATTATTAAGCAGGATAAGAAGTGTGAAGAGTCCTGTGAGCAAGAAGATATTCTATGCATGCATTCCTGAAACCTTCAACTTGACATGGTGGTGAATCCAATAAAGTTTATGGAATGGTGCGCCAAAATGGCAAAGTCCCCCACATCAACTCTGTTGGGGAGGGAGGTGCTACAAGCAGGGACAACTCGGGGAGGATCTGTGAACAAGGCGATAAATCCCAGCTCAGAAAAGAGATATAAATGAGCAGTGGAATGTGGGAGTTCAGGGAATCAGCACAGCACCCACACCATGAGCCTTTCAAGGCGCTTTGCCATCTGACACAGCTCAGTGTTTTGGATGCGGGCTGTGATTTGTGCAAGGAGCCCACTGGATGAGATGGAAAAGATGAGTGTGAGTCAGGCTGCTGACTGGGCTGCCTTCCTGAAGACAGATTCAGCTGAACAAGTTACCATGTCTGCCAATAGGACATGGATTATCTCCCTAGTAAAAGTTGGTTTTGCTGGCCTGTAGTTCAGTCTGAAAATGAGGCCCATATCAAGAATATAAGATGTTTTAAGGAGCAGGAAAAGGTTATCTGGCCTCAATGGCATCACTTTTTTCAGTCTAACTTTTTTCAGTCTATGAGTACTTTTCACTATGCTTCGTAATCTTTTTGTTCTTCTATGAAAATCACAGAATTATAGAATCACAGAATGATAGGATCACAGGATCACAGAATCACAGAATTGGAGAATAAGCTGAATTGGAAGAGACCCACAAGGATCACCAAGTCCAACTCCATTCCCTGCACAGTGCCATCCCCAAGAATCACACCATGTGCCTGAGATCACTGTCTAAATGCTTCTTGAGCTCTGTCAGGCTTGGTGCTGTGACCTGGCTCCCTGGGGAGCCTGTTCCAGTGCCCAGCCACCCTCTGGGTGAAAACCTTTTTCTAATATCCAACCTAAACCTCCTCTGACACAGGTTCAGGCCATTCCCTCAGGTCCTGTCCCTGGTCACCACAGAGAAGAGATCAGTGCCTGCCTCTCCTCTGTCCTTCACAAGGAAGCTGTAACTGCAGTGAGGTCTCTCTTCAGTCTCCTCCAGGCTGAACAGACCGAGTGAACTCTGCTGCTCCTCACATGGTTTTCCTTATAGAGCTTTACCACCTTCATTGCCCTCTTTAAGATGCTCCCTGAGAGCTTTTTATCCTTCTTGTACTGTGGCACCCAAAACTGCCCCCAGCACTGGAGGTGAGGCTGCCCCAGCCCAGAGCAGAGCAGGACAATCCCCTCCCTTGCCTGGTTGGCACTGCTGGGCCTGATGCCCCCAGGACAGGTTGGCCCTCCTGGCTGCCAGGGCACTGCTGGCTCATGTTGAAGACAGAATGGAGAAGAGAGAAAAAAGATCCATAGAACTGTCTTTCAACTAATTTCTGTGCTTTGCTGCAGTTGCCTTTCCTGCTAACTTATTCCACATGTTTATTAAGCTTTGCATAAAATAGTTTTGCCTGACTTCTTAGCTCCCTCTTTATTTGAGGTAATTTGTAATTTTTGCTTAGTGCCTAATCAGTTTTGAAACCATACATCAATTCTACTCATACTTATATATGAGCTATATGGATAAAATATGTATACAAACACATATATAAAAACATAAATATAATTATATTTCCAGTTGAACAGGCTTTTGTTGTAAAAGTGGCAATAAATGTAACAATTTAAACTTTTCATTATCAACTAAGTTAGTGAAACTAACTACTGCTTTCTCCATTTTGTGAATTATGTTTGGAAGTCATCACCTTCATTAACAGAATATGCAGTAAAAATATTTGATGCAAGCATGATGTGCAAAGAATATATGGATGACTATATATGATGATATGATGATATAGTGAATCTGACAGATTTATGCAGAAAAGTTAGATTTTAAAATAGCAAATGTCAGGTTTCAAGGTGAGGTTTTGGTTTTGAAATTGCAAGAGCAAAATAATAAATGGAACTGCTTTTACTAGGTTACTGAGAAAATGCCTAAACTAGTACTATGCAGAAAATTATACTTACAATTTATGTAAGAAAAAAAAATAAGGCAGCAAATATGTATTTTGCTCAAAGATTTTTTTTAGGTTTTATTCTCTGCTGTCACTTCTTCTCCTGGAAGAAAAAACTAAAAAGGCAAAACAATCTCATTTCCTTTAAAGATGGAAATCAAAATATTCCAAACATTTTGTTTTAAGACATAATTTCTATCATTAAATAAGTTATTATATTACTGTTAGCCAAGGGAGTTTCCCTCCTAGCATATTTCTTGTTGAGCTGAACCTAGCAGAATATCAATTTAGAGGCTTCTGGTGAGAGCACTTGCAGCTCTGCCTGCAGGCATAGTGTAGAGTTCTCCCTCTGTAATCCGCTCCAATTTGACAATAGCCATGGATTTATGAAACCAAAGATGGTCATTGGTAAACCAGACACAGGCACAAATGGGTCTAAGGGAGACTTTCTGGAAAAGAATCATTCTGAGTGTTTATAGTTCACCCCAGTCAACTCATATGTGTATCTAGGAGGAGTTTGAAAATTACCTCCACCAAAATCCTTCAGACAGTTTTATATTCAGCTTGTACCAGCTGATGAGGTGAATGCATTGGAATGCTATACCTAGTGATTTATGAAGAGACTGAGTCTGTAATCTTTCCTCTAGGTTAAAGCCACCTGGCAACTATGATGTGGGGATCTGCCCAGGACGGAGTCAGAAACATTTACCCACAGATAACATTTCAGCCCTACAAAACCCAAGAAAATCATTAGTATCCATCATCATTTTGAAGCAGAAACACTGTATTTATGTGGTAGATTCTTTGTCTTTTGATGGTTTTACTGCCCCTTCCCATCAATACATCAAAATTTTTTTTGTTTAGCTGGGCTTCTCTTGTGGCTGTGCTGTGTAATATAAGGGGATCTGAATTCTCCTCTGGAAGTGTCTTTCCACTGACTGCATGGAGAGCCTAGCATAATTACACTGTTAACTTAGGAGAGCCTAAAGCCAGGGAAGCTGAATCAAACATACTGAGGCTCTTTGTGAAAGCTAAATCCACAAGGACCATGCTGACTTGAGTGAACTGAACTGAGCTGGGACACGGGTCCTTGCCCTGGCACACAGCTGTCCCTGCAGTTTACCTTCCAGCATCTTCCCTGATGTAGTTTTGGCCAGGGCCAGCTAAAAGTCCCACCCAGTGTCTGGGCACAATTCAGGGGTTAGCACAAGCCAAGGATTGCTTTCAATGGCAATTTGGATGCAATCTCCCTGTCTTGGATGCAGAGTGTGGTGGGGAACAGACAAGGCAATTCAGCTGTATGGATGTGATGACATGGCAGCTGGCCCTGGGGCTGCACAACAGTCACTGGTGCATTGTATTTTCTAAGGCAAACACAGCCAAAAGGACTTCACTGTTGCACCCCTTAATTATATGTGCTCTATCCCCAAGTGGAAAGCAGCAAGACCCTCTCTTCAAAGCAAAAGGAGCGCTAGCAAAAAGAATGATCAAAGAACTCCTAGAGCCATACAGCAGGACACGCTAAGGAGTAGAATGAGACTTGAGCCAGATCTCTAAAAGTAATCAGATGTGTATTTTCACTTGGGATTTTCAGCTGTGATCCCTCTTGTTGAGATAGGTCCCTTAGGATAGAGATTTTCCTACAAAGGGTCATGCTAAATACTTTCAAGGAACTCAAAGTAACAGATGAGTTAGGAAGAAGACTGAGAATTCAGATTAGTATCTCAGTCCTTAATTAATACTCATTTATACAGAATGCAGAAGTTTTGACTGAACTAGACTCAGAACAAGTTTGATGTTGTAACTTGGCTAAATGAAAAATCACTAGGTACATGGTCAAATTTCAGTCCCTTGTCAAATGTACTGTCAAGAGCACCAAACACCTGAAAAAAAATCTTTGTTTTCTTCAAGCTTTTTTTTTTCTGAGAAAATAATCTATCTTACCTAATCAGATAATGCAATGTATCTGAGCCTAAATATAAGCAGACCAGTGCAGAGGAGTGTGCTGAGATCCTGCTCTGTGGCTCTTCTGGACTGAAGTTTTGGTAGAAAAGCAGCAGGACCCCTGGACCTGCTTCATCCCATGATGAGTTTTTCTCTCTAGGTACTGGGGAAAGAAGAAGGTAACTTAGGTGCTTGTTTAGAATTTGGCCCAGCAGAGCAGTAGAAATCACTTCAGACATATTCAGAGTTGAAGAACTAGAGTGAATTATGCTAAGAGACAACCTTTAATTTTGGATTTAAGTCAGATTTCATAAGTCATAGTATTACATTTCTGCACTTGCCATTTGAAATACGTGCCTTTTATAGCAGAGAGCATTTTAGGCCTATCATTTTGCCCATACAAGACATCTGTAAGATGATAGCATTTATTTATAATGTTAGTATTTTATCCGGCACAGAGCTAGCTCATGCTGGTACCTTTCTCCTTAGCACTCTGAGTATTTCCAGCTGGTGACACCAAATAGCCTCCATTTCCTCATGTGGAACACTTACCAGTTGTTTTACCCCCTCCTCCTTTCCTTTTTATTTTTGCTGCTGGAAGGATGTGGGTGATGATTTATAGAGCATGTCCAATTGGCTCTGTTTGCCTGTGCTGGCCTGCTTCATGCACACTGAGGTCAGTGCTGTATTTGTAGGTAACCATCCAAGGAAAACACCTCACAGCAGGCAAAAATGCTAACTAAGTAAAACAAATTCAGGAATGTGATCATCTGTTTAGCAAAGTTTTCAGCAGTCTTTTCCATTACACTAAGGTTTCAGTCCAATTCTACAAATTCAGAGCATGGTACCGAAATATCCCAGGCAACCTCAAGTGTATAGGAGATTTGATTTGCTGAAGAGTTTTGAATGGGGGAACGGGGTTAGCTCCTTTTAAATGATGGAGTTAGCAGTATGTACATTTTAGTCCTAAATGTCAAAGGAAAAAAAAAAAGATGTAGGCATGAAATTAAAAGCTATGAGGTTTGTTCAAGTTTTACAAGGCAAAACTAGAATTACAAAACGAAAATGATCTCCTGTTGTCCAATTGTTAACTGCACAGTGGGCCCTTTTGCCTCTGATCTTATCCCCAATGAGATATTAAGGGGAGTTTTGATCTAATTTACAGAGCTGGGAGCTGACACCTGTCTCAGGTTTTCTGTAGTTGTAAGGCCAAAAGCATCTTTCATCATGACTGAGTACAGAGTGAGTGCAAGAATTCCCAGTTCTGCAAGAGGGCAAAATGTATTGGCAGGCCGTGGGCAGCGAGCATCCGGAGAGGAGCGGGAAGGGGCAGCGGGCGAGGGGCTGAAACCACGGTCACACTTTCCTGCTGGAGCAGACTGGCCACAGGCAGAGCTGCAGGTTGTTTTGTGCTGAGTGGTTTCCTTGAATGAGTATTGAAAAGGGAAGATAATTATGGAAGCATGTGAGAGTTCCATGGCATCTGATCCGCTGCCCACCACGGAGTGAGTGGGCCGCGTGGTAGAGCCCTCAGGAAATCAGGCACACGCACACCCCTCTCAACACTGGCTGGCAAAAGCTGAGCTCTTTACGAGCTGCCTCCCCAGCCCGGCCGGGCTCCCCGCCCTCCCTGAGGTGGGAAGTCACACTGTGCCCATCTGGCAGCTCTCGCTGCTGCGGCCGCTGCGCCCGGCTTTGCCTTCGCCATAATTAGTTTGTATCTGATTTCAGCTCATATGGAAGGGTAGAGGGATAGCAAATTACTTGCAAGTGGTTTGTAGACTCTGTGAAAGCTTTCTTTTTCTTGCCCAGCACTGTTACCCAGCTGAAGATCTATCCCTGCAAAAGCAGGTTTTTTCTTTTTTTTTTTTTTTTGTAAATAACTACAGCTGTGTATATTCCTCTGTCACCGCTATCCCCAACTCTGATTTTATACTCACTTCCAATCACCTCTTTCCTCAGCTTATCTTGCTTATGAGACAGGAAATGGCAAACTCTTTTTTTTTTTTTTCTTCAGTTTTATAAAAGCTCCACTGTTTTTCCTGAAGTACAAAAGTTTTGACAGACGAATCTGTACTGGAGAGACCTTGTCCAATTGCTTCTAATTCAGCAGCCCTGGGTTGCAATAGTCTAATTCTCAAAACCCTTGCACAAGACAAACTGTTCTAGTGTGGAGACAAAATCACTTCAGATAATTTGGAGGAATTTGATCAGGGTTGTTAGTATTATGCTTGATTTTTAGAGACGTTTGGTGAAAATTAATCTATCAGGTCCATCTCTGCAGCTGTGTCAACAATATTTGGGTCCCAGCTATTACAGAGGTAAACTGGCACAAGCCAAAGGAATGAGCTTTGCTTTAAAGGAGACTGTGGACCCATATGATAATAGGTGGAAAAGCAGGAAATCAATTGCTACTGTCAGAGTCCACACATTTCTCTGCATTAGCAAAAGATTTAACAACAAGGAGTCTTACTGCCCTAAGTGTGTCTGTGTCCCTAAATCAGGGGGCTACATCCTGCTTTCAGGTTTTTCACATCCTTGGTTCCGAGGTAGGTGGCAGGCATCTACTAAAGAACACGTGGCTTTATAGAAGTGTTTCTATAATCAAATCAATTCTTTTTAAACTTCATTGTTTTTGGCCATAAAACTGTAGGTGCTATTGTGCTCCACGAGCCAAGTCTGTTACCACTAGATAAGAAAGAGATGGATCAAATTTGCATTACTACATGTGCAAATGAGAAGTCCCCAGCTTCCCCTCCCCCTCTCTTTCTAATGCTTATCCTTGCTTTTTCAAATCTCTTTTTTTTCTCTGAAATACTTGCCACGTGGTTAAAAACCTTGCTTTTCTCTGTAAACACTGTGTAATACAACACAATGCACTGCTTTATTTTCAACGACATTTGGTTTCTATGTTTTTATAAAAATAGTTATGAGGCCAGAAAAAGCATCCACATGCTTTCCCCCAGATTTATTGCATATATTATACTTTTTCTACTTCAGTGGGCTTCTATCTCTGTGCTGAGTAGAACAAGTGCCTATATGACAAAACCCCTCCTTCTTTTGCACACATGCACGTACATATGAAACTGAAAACCTGCTTTTCATTAGCATAGCCAGCACAATGGAGGCTACAGTGGAAGCAAGGAGAGAATTTGAGATTTATGGCATCAGACATCTCATGTGAATGAATGTTCATGCCTTAATGTAACTAGCCACAGATAGAAGATAAGCCCAGCACTGAAAAGAAAAGCTGCTGTTTCATATTGTGAATATATGCACTTATATTGAATTCTTTCTCTGTGTAGCTTCTTATTTCATTCTAATTTACTACTTATGACCTGAATCCCAAAGCACATTGACTCATTCACACTGGATGCAGATGTGTACACGCTAAGAACACATGAGGAAAGGTAAAACTTCTGTTACAGCTGAGAGCAGCTTTGTCAGCATAATGGCTGCAGAGTTAAGGGCTCCAGGCTAAGGCATAACAAATACAGAGAGGCCTGGGTGTATCTTACTCTGTTTACAAAAAGTGTGCATAATAATTTGTCTTCATCCCAAGAAAATGCATTTTAACCCCACTTTGCTTCTCAATTTTATTTTAATTTTAGATATCAAATAATAACAGCACAATATATTTAACAGGAAGAAAAAATAGTAATAAAAAAAGGAATATAATTATTTTTTCCACATTTATCTACAGAGTAATTTAGAAAATCTCTGATTTCCTGCTGAGAAATTGAACCAAGACACGGTTCAGTTATCTGAGTACAGCATCAGGAGTCACTAATTCTTGAGTGCTTTTTTTTCTTGTGATGACTTTCCCTGGAACTGTGATCAGGTTGTTTCTCCTCTTTGTAGATAAATGCTTTTTATAATATAGCACATTGCATCCACATGTTCTGAACATCCATGCATTATAGGTATTAAGGAATCAGATCCAGGCTGCATGCAAATGGATCCAAGTGCATGAAATTCAATGCTATTTAGTCAAGTTTCAGTGGGAAATCCATCTAAGTTTTTCTCAATAATGGCAAAGCAAATTTGAAGATCTATATTGTTAAATACAATTCTTAGATGAAGCTTACAGATGAGCCAATGTCCATTCATAGTGAGACAAATTAATTGAGTAAATACTATGGTTTTATTAGTTATACCAGAAATTAATATAATTTAATCATTTTCAGTGAATAAAAGTTATTAGATGCATTTCAAAACTAAATGAGGCTACACAAAAGAGGAAAAATTGTCTTATTTTCCCCTCAAATGTCTGTGTTTATAAGCTGAACTGCTGTGGGTTCAACAGCTACAGTAAGAATTGTCTGCTGGACTCTTTCAAAGTTTTGCTGTTACAGTACCTCCCACTGAGGCTCCTTAACCTCACGGCTTTCAGTCCACGGCAGCCAGACCTCTCACAGGGGAGCATGAAGCAAGAAACAGTCTGTGTGGTGAAAAAGTGTGGTTTTGGCATACTAATAGAGCTGTGTAATATTTTTTAAAAACAGCAAATTTAGCCAAAAATTGATTGTCCCCTATGAGTCTGAGTTAAGCTCCCAGCATGGCTCCAGCTGGCCAAAGCTCAGCCTCTTCCATGAGAGGAGAAGTGAAGGAGGAGGTGAGAGCCAGGGTCATCTCCTTCCCTAGCTGTGGCTTGGAGCATCCTCTAAACCACCACATGCTACAGCAATAATGCCTCCCCCTAGAAATTTTCTGCTTCTTTTAAAACACTGAAAAGGATCTTTGATCCAAATGACAAGTACCAGGAGAATGCACTAACTGCAAGACAGGACAGTCTGTCACTTCCCCAGGGCTGCCCCGTGCCAGCCCATGCACACGTGAGCTTGCACTGAGTGAAGCAGCATCAGGGAAGGAGACTGACAATGTCCTGCTCCTGCACAGCCCACGCTAGACCAGGGAATAGAGCACAGTCTCAACAGTGAGACATGGATTTTTTTCCTTTAGGAGCCAACAGAGTGGTTTGACATGAATCTTTTGTATCCTGAAATTAACACAGGGAAGCAGTCTCTGCTTTTTGCTCTCTAATTTCTGTTTAGTTTCATAATTTTAGACTATTTATTTTGCTTTTCTGAAGCAAACTTGATCTTTTCTGCTTTAGGTAGTCTGGAACATTTCTTTTAAATGAAATTTTAGTGGAAGGGGGAGTTAAGAAAACAACAATTTGTTTGATCTGATTTTTTTTTTTTTCATTCAACAGCCATAGTGAAAAATCAATTATTTACACTGCACAGAAGGTTCATGACCCTGACAGAGATCCAGGGCTGGAGCAGAACCAGTGCAGAACATGGTGCAATCCTGCATTACCTTTTCATTTAGCAAGCACCTCCTGAATCTGTGACATAGAAATTTGGCCTTCATAGAAAAAGTAAACTAACCAGGTTCTCTCTTTTTCCCCAATTGATATTTGAATGAAAAACACATTATAAGTGTATAATATCCATGTACCAGCCTCATGTTAATGTATCTTTCTTTACCTTATCTGATCAGCTTCTCTATAAGTTCCAAGGAACTAGCACTACAATCCTGGCAATCAGACTGGCAATAATAACAGATCATTGTGAATGTGAAAAAAAATGTTCTCTTTTTGGTATTCTTTCTACATTTTTGTTATAGGTCATGTACATAACTCTAAAAGAGATATTCAGAAGATTTGCAGCAAAGATAATCACAGAACCACAGAATATTTTGAAGGGAGTGAGGAAAAGGAATGCCTGGAAGGAATTCACCCTGTTGTGAGTTTGCATGGTGTCACAATACACACATTTTGTCAGAGAAAAGGAGAAAAAAAATTGATTTCTCTATAGCAAACTAAGACATCTGAACAATGGGGTCATCTTGAAACATTTCCATTTCTTCTTTTTTTTAAAAAAATGTAATTTACTGTTCACAATAATATTCCATTTTGATCTAGTTGTAGCAATCAAGATCAGAAGCCAATGATGGAGTTGATTAATCCTTTTTTTTTTTTTTTTTTTTTTTGTTTAACAAACCTTCTTTGTATTTATATATAGTGTTGAGAATAACTCTTTGCCCTTGGGCATCACAAGAATCAAACAGCAGAACGCATTTTCTGTAACCAAATTTCTAAACCTTGTCTAACTGGAAGTTTGCCCCCAAATACCAACATAGCTGCTCTTCAGCATCATATCCCAGGCATCTCCTAGATGCCCTCTGGTCTTCCTCGACTTCCTCTGCTCATTCTGCTATGCAGATACACAGATGGACTCAAACCAGTGCCACTGTTTGTCCATTCAGTGCTGGACCACTGGGATAGCATAGCTTCTTCTTGACAGCATTTATTCTTTGGAAAACAGTTTTCCATTACTTCATCTGTCACCAACCAAAGGAACAGCTAGTTCTTCCATCATGTAGCCCCTGTAGAAATGGTTATAGCCCAGGCCCAACCATAACATGAATATTCTTATACCATATAAAATATTCCAAGGAGATATTTCCTTTATTTTTACTGCAAAGATGAAGACCCCTATCTGGCACCTAAACCTAAACATCAATTAAAGTAATCCTTTTAAATTATTATTATTTTTATGTAGTTAATGAAGCTTGTTATATTTCTTTGAAGATTTCTAATCTGCCAAAGTTTAAGAAAAGTCAAATAAATATAATTATTTTTATTAATTGAAATTTTTCCAGAAGCCTTACAGGACTTCCACCTCTTTCAACAGATATCAGACAATAAAGTAGACACATTCAGAGCAATGGCTTTATTCAACACCTGAAACTGAGCATCCTAAGGTGCATCTGAGCATCTGAGGTGTAAGACACAGGCCTCAACTAAATACATTATTTCAAAGTAATACTTAAATTTGAGCCATAGGCTCACTGTAAATAGTATTGAAAATACCTCTAAAGTTTAAAATACGATCTTTCAATGTGATTTGGTTATTCCAAACACAGATTCCCACTTTGAAAAAATAAAGCCCTGGAATTTGTAACTTGACACTTAGTTCTGTGGTAGCTGTAACTGCAAATTAAAAAAGGATATTCAGCTTTCAGATCTTATATTTTATTAATACAATGTTTCAGATAATGAGCACTGCCGGATTAGTACTAGCTCCCAACATTTGTCTGCTGAAGTACAAGAAACCTCTGTCATGATTAACATCCAAATAGTCAAATGATAACCATATTTAGATATGAGAACTAAAACTAATGTGGAAGTAAGGCAGAATGGGTAGTGGGAGAAGTCAGCCTCCTTTTTCCTAGTAATGTAGATTTTTATTTTCTGCAATATGACAATATTTCTGATGCATATTAGCAGCTTAAAGAGTGCAAAAAAAGAATGTGGTAGAAAATTAGGAAGTCACCATTGCCTTGGTGGTTAAGTGATGGCTTCTTTTCTCAGACAGCATTGGTCCTGGAGTGCTCCTTGTGAGTGCTCAGCCAGAAGGATTGGACAGGCTGGTGCTCCTCCTCTCATTAGCAGCAAGGCACACAGCACCTGCTCTTGATTCCATTTCTCAGACAGTGTTGAGCTGATCTTACAGACAGTGGCAAGGGGCCCTGAAGTTCCCACACATGCTCCTGGCAGGCACTGGGGTGTAGATGAGGATGTGGCTGAACTCTCCACGAGGCCACTGTGGTTGCAAGGCCACGTGTGCTACGGCACTGGCGACAAAGGTGTCATGGACAGTGTAGCTGCATTCTCGTACCACCAATGTCAGTGCTGTCTGCAGGACCGCTCAGGTCACCTCCCCAGATGTGTATGTCACCCATGAGAACCAATGCAGTAGGTTGCAGTACTATCTTTTGTCATCCTGGAATGAGCCCACACGCTGAGAACCTGAGCTCACCAGTGGTGTTGTGTACTACCTGTCAAAACAGGGTAGGTCTAGGATGAATGGAGATAGATTCAGAGAATCATAGGGTGTCCTGAGTTGGAAGGGACCCATCAGGATGATCAGGTCCAGCTCCTGGCCCTGCACAGAACAACCCCAGAAACCACACCATGTGCCTGAGAATGTTGTCCAAATGCTTTTTGAACTCTGACACACTTGGTGCTGTGACCACTTACCTGCAGTCTGTTCTAGTGCTTGACCAATCTTGTTTTGAAGTGCCTGACTCTTCTGAGGCCTTGCCTAGAAACCAAGGCTTTCACCCAGTCTGCAGATGCTACCAGTGGTGTTGCTATTTATCACTGGAGTGCCATGACTCCTTAGATATTTTTTTGATCTTCCTAAGCCTAAGCCTTATATTCATGAAACTTGAATTCACTGATTGTGACAACAATTTCCATTCAATCGCTCTCACTAAGGTATTTTGGGTCTTGTGATATTTCATTCAACGGAGAATAGAAAATAACTGTTACTGCGGTGAGGTGATACAAGTAATAACTGTTAATAGGTAGTGACTTTAATGGCAATGCTAGGCTAGACTGCAAATTAATGGTCTGTGCTAAGCAAGGAACTGAGCCTCTGAAACAGATTAAGGAGCCTGTGCTAAGACTGCCCTAAATGAGACTTTCCAGGAAATCATCTGTGCAGCCTGGCTTGATGGATCCTCAGCTACGGCCTCATGAAAATCTGGCTACCGTGATCATGCACAAAACTGATTGTATTATACTGTTCAGAGTCATAAATGAGTACACTCTAACTACACTTGCATGTCTATATCTTGATTGCAAAATATTGCCAAATTTCATTACTTTATTCTAAGTCTTGTGATATTTGAAAGTAGGTCTTCCACTTGAGATCTACAAAAGACTCTTATACTGCACATTAATTAAAAAAAAAAGATGTTTTGTTACCAAAGTCAAAAAGAAAAGCCAGTACAACCATGCTCCTGGGAATCCAATGTTACAAGGTGATAAAACCTGAAAGAGAAAAAAAAAATTTAAAGCAGTCTCAGAAATTTTGGATACCAAATTAATGACTTTTGAATGTTTGAAATTACAACATTGACATGTCATGTAATCAGTAAAAACTTCTGGATGTGTACATATTTTAATATTTTAATTTTTTATTTGTTCTTAGAATAGATATATACAGAGTTTGAACTTTATATTCAATTTTGCATAAGAGCTAGGGGTCCTCAAAGTGCTCTCCACAAAATGCTGGTTTACATCCTTTTATATAGAATGAGGTTTGTATCAATTCCCTCCATGGAAAGGGGATTGGTGTGCAATGATTTGGCACATTCTACCTTTACTTAACCCTATTGATTTTAGGTTCACTTACTGTTGTACAGTCCTTCTGGCATGTTTCCCTTTGTAACTAAAACCCACATATATTTTTACCCATCCCACACTGTGATTTGAGGAAAATAATTTTATGCTTAAAGAACTATTAAAATATTTGCTTAAGAAATTATCCAGTAATTATTTGCAATGGGCTTGTCTGCAGGTGGCCTTCTGTAGCTACTATGACAGGATGCACTATTGTGAAAAAATGTGGTTTTGGAGGCATGCTTTTTTGACAAGGTGGGCACACTACCAGCCCACCACAATTGCTGCCAGTTTCTCTAGTGCTTGGAAGCAGGCAAGCCTGCCTTACATGTGGCTTCAGAGCTGAAAAACAAGGCTGGCTGGTTGTTCTTTGCTTCTGTAAAAGTCTGGGCTCCTGAATCAGCAGGAGCTGAGACTCTCCTTGTACTGGGGGGCAGTCCCCCAGTGCCAGGATCATCCAACCCCCATGGAGATGCAGCTGCTGGCCTGGGAGGGAACTGAGCCCCACTGGTGACTGTGCCCACAGCTGAAGATAAGGCTGCTCAGCTGGACTGCAGGCATCTCTGCAGGAAGCAGACACTGATCTCCAATATCTCAATCTGACATAAAACTGGAATTTGTGGCTACTCAGGGAGTTAATAAAGCCTTGTACCAACTACAGACAACAGATCTTTTCTGAGGGGGGCAGCTATGCCTCCCTCTTCAGCCACTCTCAGTTCTTGGGCAGCCTGATTCTTGCTGAGATCAGCATCATTCCATATTATTTGGAGCACTGCACGTACACATATGGAGTCAGGTTTTCTGCTGCTTTACATCTTGTGTGCATGCTTACACCAGCACAGGGTGGATGAGGAATGCTCAGCTTTATCTTTCAATAGCATTTAAAATTCTTCAGTAATTTAAATGAACACACAAGATTGAGGGCAATGACAAATCTAGTCTGTGCCCTTTCAATGCACGTCAGCTATGTTCACAGATATTAGTTTGACTGGACAATATTAATACTTTTACTTTCTTTTTTGGTAAGTCTTTTCATTAACAGTAAAATAGCATAAGCAGTTCCTTGAGGGATTGAGGGTTTAGCAAAGCTCCTTTGAAAAATGGTAAAGTAGTTTTGAATTTTAGAGCCACAATTAGCTTCACAGATCTGTCATAAGGCTGATTTACAGAAGCACTGAGAACAGATAGCTCCTATAAGCTCTAATTGGAGCCATGGGTTCTTAGTCTGAAAAGTCAGTCCCTCAGCTGAATATCTAAAAGGTAAAGATCCAAATGATAGTATTAACATAATGTTGTGGAGAATGTCTTAATCAAGTAATAGGGAAAGCAAAAATGCATCCTCACACAAGGCAAAAACTAAAAGCTATGTATTTCACTCCTTATGAAGACGTAAGAGGGCCCCCCCGCTGCTTTTATCCCTCAAACCTATTTCAAATTAAGCTTAAAATAGAATGGAAAGGAACTAAAATTAAAAAGCAACCAAAAGGTTTGAATCCCCTTGTTCACTCAGTTATTGCTTTCATAAATCAAAACTAGACAGCATATGAATTGGCTGTACTCACATTGTTGTTTATTTGCCGTGCAGTTATGGGGCCATGGCAAAGCAAAACAAGATGATCATTGTTTCAGCCAGACCTAGAGTCTTTAGCCTATCCCCTGCTGTCTGTTCTAGCTTTCTGGTCAGACTAGCAAAAGCAAGAACTAACGTGTTGTTTGGCTGCTGCTTTATTTTCCCTCACTCTCAGATCCCTGATTGACTTGACTGTGATTTAAAGGAATTCAGTTTTGTTGTGGCAGTTTGGGAGAAAGTCACATAACCAATGCCAACCTCGCCAAAAATGGTAAATGCCATGGAAATCAGTTGTTTTAAGAGCCAAAACCTGCAGGTATTTATGGAAGGTAATGCAATTTTAAGCATTTTAAGAACAAAAAAACAAAACACCCAGAAACTAAAAACAAGACTAGCAAAAGGCAGTGTTATGCCTTCTAGGACCTTTTTATTACTTCTACATAATGGCTGCTTGACACTTAGAGCTGAAATGAAAGATGGCATGGGCAAGTTAAACATACAGGCAGATAAGATGAATTGCCCTGTCAGAGTCTTTCTCTTCATCACCCCCAAACAGCTCTGCAATTAAAAAAAAAAAAAAAAAACAAAAAAAAAAACACAAACCACTGTTTACTTTAGTGTATATAAAAAAGGAAAGACCTTCTGACGACACCATCAAAAACTTTAGTTTTTGTTATGGCTCCAGCCTTCCGCCTATCCTCTCTCATGGGCCCTTGAAGTTCACTGAGCTCTCAGCACAAGATCAAGACCTCTTATGATCTGTTCTTTTCAATTGCTAGCACCAGCACTTTTCCCCTTCTCTGTATTTGGGTCTCAGAAACATATGGCTGGTTTTGCTTGGCCATCATGAATGATAGTCCCATATTGTCATAGCTGTCAACTTGCACAGAAAAATTCTCAAGTGTCAAATTGTGTTTACTAATTCAAATAAACAAATTGAAGAATACTGACTCCTCCCCATGCCTTGGCAACCCTCCTAAAGAAACAGCTTTGTTTATAATCCCTGCCTCAGTTGCTCTCCTTTCACGCTTGCTTCATTTTGTTGAAGTTGTATACCCAAAGCAAATATTAAAAATTATGGGGAAAAATTCATCAACACCAAAATATGCTCAGAGGGTGCATCAAGAGTATCTCACTCACTGTGTGATTTCAGTTTTAAGGGAAAGTATAATTTTCATAATCAGCCATCTTCAAGCAATGAAGGATTTATTGAAAAATGTAGAGTTATTTACTTGTTATTTGTAGTTATTTACTTATTTTTAAAGTACTAAGTTAGAAGGGCATTTCAAGGGTAGGTTCTTCACCTTTAACATATGGTAAATAACGCCACTAACTTGAATGGATGCATTGTGGATTTTCAGGTAGTTTAAGTGAAAACACATTTTTCCTTTAATATTAAAACATGCTCATTAAAGTTGCTTTTTACTGTGTTTATACCTCTCCCTTTAGCAGCACTGCACTCTCTGGTGTGTCTTTTTTTCACTTAAATAGTCAAAGAGCTATGAAAGGGCAGAAAGCAATTTTACTGTTCAAAACTCCATTATGCCTGAAAAAGAAAAATAAACAAATCTAAAGACAAACCCGTTCCCTCTGCATTCAATCACCATGATGAGAGAAAATGCACATTTTTGTAATCAAAGCCGTATGAAGCCTTCAAGTTTCTGTGACATGTGGATGGCAACAGATTAGTGGGTCAGTTCACATGATCTGAGCTGATATTGCATGCAAACACGTTTCTCTAAATATTTCTACCACTTGTCAGCTTTCAGTGGGGTACCTGCCTATTTTCACTTAGTTGGAATTAAAGTAGCAAAAGAGCAAAACTTTTATCCTCTGGAGTTTGCAGTGGGAGCAGACATCCTATTCTGGGTCTAGACACACAAGTCATAGAGTTTATGGGCTTGCTCAGATCATCTGTGGAAGCTGTGGGAGCTAAACCCACAGCTTGATTTTGTCTGAAAGAAGATTAAGGAAAGTTAAAACAAACAGCTCTGCCAGCAAAACTATGGGGGCAATAACTGGCAGGTTTAAAGAGTAACTGGGACATACTGGGGAGAAGAAATCTCATTCCCTTGCATGGCTGGAGGAGGATGTCTGCCAACAAACAGAATGACTCCGGACAAGAGGAGCAGCTCCAGTTTTGGGAGCAGTAGCTTTCCAGAGCTGACCCGCTGTCCTCAGATGGACGGACTTGAAGCAGAACAGGCTTGTTCATTCCTGGTCTGAGACAATACCCATTCAAATCTAGGGAAATATTCCCACTAACACAGTCATGCTGAGCAGCCTTTGGCTACTTCTCTAAGACTGATGACAAGGGCCAGTAGTTACTGTGGAATATGTGGTTCAAGATGAAATCCTTTCAGTGATTTTGCTAGGGAGAGAGGCAGAGAACAGGGTACAGCCGGTGCTGGAAACAGCTTTGAGCCCTGCCAGTTGGGATGAGGAGTTTCTCGTTGCTCCTGGGGCAGCAAAGCCCCCCGGTGCTGTGCAGCAGCTGCGGTCCCCCGCTCCCTCCGCGGGTTGGGAAGTCGGCTCGGAACCACTAACACCTGACATGCGCGAGATTGAATTCCTGACTTGGAGGTGAAACACAGCGCAATTACTGAATCTGTTTCCAATTATAACCCAACTACAGTCTGCAAACTACAGCCCTCCTTGCTCAGCATTTGTCCACGGCAGACAGAAAGGCTAAAATAAAGTTTATACATTGAAGCCAGCCTGACAGCAGCTGGGAAAATGCTGGAGTAGGAGAGAGTGGAGCCCAGCTCTCGCCTCCTCCCAAAGGAAGCAAGGCAGATGGGGACTTTGCTGGGGGAAGCATCCTTCCCACCCTGTCCTTCCGTGGGGCACGGGACCCACACCAGGGAGGAAGGCGCGCAGGGGTGCCCACACCACCGCAGGACAGAGGCACAGGGCAGGCCTGGCGCTGGCCCTGCTGGCCACCAGCGAGGCTGGGCAGCATGGAGGAAGCAGCCTTCCCCCCTCTTCCTCTGCACCGGGACTCAGTGCTTTGTCTCTTGGGGGCGGGCCAGGCACTGCTGTGGGGCGGGCATCGGGGCCTCCGGGCCGCGGCGGAGCCCGGCCGGACCTGCCGGCAGGGGCGTGAGGCCGAGCAGCACTGGTGTGTTGGCAGCTCTGTCTAAATGAAATCCCTGGATCCCACGCAGCATTTGCGAGCCCAGCCAGAAGCCGAGGCGTGGTGCAGGCACTGCAGGGTGTTTAATCCCCAGCACCTCCCTGCTGGTTACTGACAGCGTGTATCGTTTTGGAGAAGTACCCCAGCATCTTGCTCCTCCTTGATGGAAAGGCACAGAGGCGCAGCTGTGCTTGAGTAGTGGAGGCCCCTCTGCTATTGATTCCTGCCCATTCAGCCCTGCTGTGGTGTATAAAGTAGGTTCAGTGTGAGCTGTTTGCGCCAGGCTTAGATTTATTTTCGGTGAGCATGGCTGTGCCTGACATTAGGAACACAAGTTCCACAGAATCTCATTTTTAACATCCGCTATAACATGCTTTCTGGTAAAGTGTTCAACAAAGGAAAGGAGGATTTTTGGGAATAAACAAAAAAGTTGAGCCATCATGTTAGAGCAGTTTCTAATGCAGGATACCTGCAAAACCAGAGCTCACCATATGCTAAAAGTATCGTATATTTCTTGTACCTATGGGAAAGATTTTTCTCTTATATCTGAAATGGACTGTATTACAAACAGCTTGTTAAATGTGTGACAGATCAGCTTGAAACCATGGTCCTTCTACTCTACAGGCCTGCACATTTGCTAATAAACTGACTACATATACAAACAGTCTGTTCCAGGGTTTAAGCTCCTATTACACTGGTTCATGTTTCAACATGCAGCCACTCTGTAGTTTGTGTTTTCAGCAGAACGAGTAAGTGGATGCATATGCATTGCAATTCCAGACATCATTCCATACCAGATGTGGTGCCTTTATTTTTAGTACTGCAGGAGTGTCTGCTGACCCTTTCTCACCCCATGTCTAATGAAAGATTGACTGCTCTGGGTTTTCTTATGTTGAATTATATATTAGAGGACAGTGGATTTAAAAATTAATTCAAGATTAATTTAAGGATGACTGCACATGGAATTATTTGGCCAACAGATGAAAAATGAAAATTTCACTACAAAGAAAAAAAATTGTAGAAGTGTCAAATTTTAATCCAATTTTCTATAAAGAATGATCATATTCTGAGACCCTTCTGAGGACTACAATTAATCATTCAGAGTGATACCCCTTTTCCACTTGCTATGCAAGCTCCCTTCTGAGCCAAAGCACCATCCGTGCTCCTCTGAAGTGGGGATTCATGTGCTCAGTCAGTAAAATAAATTAGCACTGTACCAAATGGCTCCAAATTCAGGAAACACAATAGCTGAAACACACACTTAGGTGAAAGGAGACACAGCTTTTTTTGCCTTTTTTTTTTTTCATGGACTAAAAGGGAAAAAAATCTAGTCCCACTTCTAGCCAGATTTACAGCTTCTACAAAGGCTTGTAACTTTTTAGGCAAATGAGAAATGAATCAAAAGCCAGAAAATGGTTCTCTTTCATTTGAGGCTCTGTTAAATTTTAATGGAAGTGCCAGATGTAATACAGACACCACTGCTTCACTAAATCAAAAGGAACACACAAAAATTGACTAAATTTTATCTTATATCTTTAACTGTTTTGGGATCTTTATATTAAATAAAATAAGAAGAGACTATAATGAAAAGCAGGCTAAGCAGGCTAACAAGGTGGATTCACGGAACTCAATTTACTGAATAAGGATACAAATGTTTCAAAAAAGGAATAAATAATTCCTTTTAATTAGTAAACCATATTTTTGAAAACAAGACTGTGTTAACTAAAACTCTCAAATTGTCATTATTCAATTATATGGTCCCATGTTTATTCTCTTTCAATCTGAGTATTTTAATACTACATAATTTTTTATTGTTTGTTGGAATCCTTTTCTGGATATAAGGTAGGGGGAGGATGAAAAGAGCAAAACAGAGATAATACACTGTATTCTTCAACTGGCAGAATTATTTCTGGAGCTAATTTTTTTATAATCTCTTATCCACAACTTCATTTGTTTAGATTTTTAAATCAGTTCTTAAAATTTTACAGGGCTTATTTTTCAAAGTGGTGACTGAAATGTAGATAATGAAGCCTCATGCAAATGAAATATAAACTGAAAAGAATTGTATGAAATTGAATGCACTTTCCATTGTGGAACAGAGAAAATTTAAAGGCCCTGCTGCAATATATGAATAGTATTGAGCACATAGTATATGTTAATGACAAATTAACTGGGCAGCAGTGGGTGCAGGATAAAAATTGCATCAAATCAGGGTTTCAGCCTGAAGGAACAGAGCAGCTGATCTGCATAAGCTCTCCCTATCTCCCAGCCCATGCAGCATGTTTCTCTGGTTTGTTACCTTATTAGAGAGGAAAACATTTATAAAGGGACTCCTGGAGGCTGGCTGATTTCTTGCTGAATCAGCCAGTTAGCTGTTGAATTGATTTCTGCATCTTCCACCTAAGGAAAGCTAGAAAATGTTTTTAATTGAACATTCCCTTAATTTACAGAACATGCTGGTGAAGAAAAGGCTGAGAAAGGCAACTAATGCAACAAATGCATCCTCTATTTATATACATAGCAATGAGGAGGTATTTTATATATTGGAAATGAATGGTTATTTAATATGTGTTATTTACTGAAAAGCAATGCATAGACCATTAAATGTATGTAACAGAAGCGTAGATGAAGTTGCATTTGATTCTGAAAAATAAATGGTATCTAGTATGGGGGGAGGTTTTGAACAAGGATTTGCTTCCAGTGTACGGTGAATAAGAATAAGGCCCTGTTCTTCCCATGATCAAACACCAGTGACACTGAAAATTGTTTTGACAATAAGATCACTAGTTTTCAAATTAATCTGCTGAAGCTCAAATACATTTCATTGTGCTAGCAGGATAAAGGTAATTTTGCTAACTCTCTTTTAATAGATCTTTTTTCTGTCAAAAACTTACAACTTAAAAATGCTTCTTAGAGTATTTAAGAAAAAAGCACGCAAAAATATTTTCTTGTGTGGTGCAAGATGGTCTATTATTTATAGCCTTATGATAATTCTGTAAAAATCTGAAATTTCCCCTATATATCCAAAGCAATTTCTCCTGGGAGGTCTGGCCTTCCATACTGTCCTAGCCCGAAATTAACACATATTTTAATTGAGAAGTAATACAGGTTGGATTTATTACTACCAAAATTACCATCACTTCCATTTCTTGGAAGTTTAGTATTTTGGATTAAAACAGTCAAATAGTCTGACCTCTGCAGAGTACTTGAGGGGAAAAAAGGGGGGGAAATAGTAGGTAGTTAATCCTACAAAATTAACATTTAACACATCTTAAATGCTTTAAGATGTAACATCATCCTCTAAAACCAGCTCAGTGTGAGCTGGTCTGAAGTTTTATTCCAGCCCCTGCTACCAGTCCACTGTGTAACCTTGGGGAAGTTTGCAGCATGGGGGATAATTATTACTGAGCTGTAGCCTCATTGACCTAAGCATTTGTATTTTCCTGCTTTTTCAGTTTTTATCCCAGTCTGTAAGTTTACAAGCAAGGACAATACCTGACTTCATTAGCAAGTGTTCTGGGAGGGATATAAATCTCCAGGCTTTGGGGCATAAGCCAGCCTGTAATGCTAAAGAAGGGAAACTTAGCTTGCAGGCAGATTATCTCCAAACTGCCAGATGTAGTGTTTCTTTGTCTGAAGCAGCTGGTACTGACCACTCTTGGAGATAGGGTACTAGGAGAGATGGATCACTGCTTTGATCCAGTATGGCAATTCCCAGGCTCTTCGACTGTGCCAATAATATTACTGGCATTCAATAACAATAATAAGATTACTGGTAGGAATTTAACTAATGAGATCAAATAAAGAATCAAAATTTGGTGAGTTGGGGAAGGTTCATCATATATCCAGATGTCCAAAACATATTGAATAGAAGGAGGCTTTTTTTCCCCATGGTAATTTTAAATACAGATTTTCAAGTCTCCACTTTTGGAGCCTCCTAAAGTAATATTAGTGGTTACATAAAAAGAAACTTGAGAAGGGGTGTGATATACAATTAATGGATAGGAAAGAAAAGTGGGAGGAAGGAGCAGAAAGTCTGTAAAATTTGGCAGGGTATAAGTGTGCAGGTTGGAAAGTGACAAATAACACTGAATTATACAAGTAACCACAAATGGAGAGGCAGGAAATACAGGAAGTCTTGTTGCACTGTCCTCAGAGTACATTATAGTGTGTTTTCCAACAATAGAGTCCGGGAATCAAAATTATGCCAGCAGTTAGCAGCCAACATCTGAAAGCTGCAAAGCACTGAGTTCCCTCTGATGGAGGTGGACATTTGGAGATTGTGAGCACTAGAAGGATTTGGGTTTTGATTAGGGGCAGTGGCTTTTGCTTTGCTTCACTTTGCTAGTAAATTCTGCAGGAAAGGATCGGGAGCCGTGACTCTGCTGGAGCTGCCTTAGTCCGTAGGTTAGAGTACCGCGATCCGATCCCAGATGGTTGAAGCAACGCCAGCTGGTAGCACTTGGACAAAGAGTTCAGTCTGATGAAACACAGCCTGACAGCTGGTATCAGATGCTGGAGAACTGTAAGTTTCAGTGAACGTGTTGCTATTGGAGTCATGACAGAAATTTCAAGGGAGAAAAAAAAAAATTAAATTTGAGAGACATTAGTAGAGGATCTCATCTGCATTGAAAGAAGAGCTCAGCCATGCTTTGCTGATGTTGCCAGCCGAGGACTTGGCCTGAAGATTCTAAGGGCCTGTTTACACTACAAAATAGCAGGATCTTAGTACGATTTCTTGTTCAGAGGAACCATTGACACGTTCCAAAAACAAGCTTATACTTGAGGCCATTAGCTCATTTGCTAAACGCTGGATCCAGTTGCATTGCAGTATTTTGGCAACGGTCCCTGACTTTCAGTTGTAATGCTAAAGGGACAAAAAAACAGAATTCAAACTTTATGAAGATTACAAACTGAAAGCCAACATTTTTGACTGCACCTAAAGATTGACCAGAAGAGCAAGAAGACATATAAAGGGAGTGCTCTGCATGAGGATGTAGCTGCATTTTGTGACATTTGGGCTTCCAGCAGACACAGACTTCAATAAACTATGTCATGGGTAATGAAACTGAGATCTTTGTGAGACAAGAGACCCCTTTGAAAGAAAAGTCTCTTGGCTTGGCACAGGTGGAAAGACAGCCAGCCTCACATTTGCTGACCATCAGCACTTAGGGAAGAATCCAAGGTACACTTCCCTTACTTTCTTTGAACATCTGTGTCAGTAGTTTCTGAGTACTTTACACTTAGAGGTCCCCACCCTCGTGCCAATATTTCTGATTTTTGACATATCATCCAAGACTCTGTCTTTCCTAAGCAGCCTGTTGCATATTTAAGCATATTAACACTTGTGGGGCTGGGATTGGTCTGAAATTATTTTTACAGTCTAAATGCTAGGCATCAAATCTAAGCATCTGGACTTTCTCAATAGCTAATTGAGAGAATAAAACATGATTGAAATAGGTGGCATGAATTGGCATTGACAGATGCCTATTGCCCTCCTTTGGGTATAGAAGGAGAGTATAATGGCCTTCTCAGTGCAGATGTTATTGGTGTTTGTTTAGTTGAAGTCTGGGTGGGTCAGTCCCACTGTGTTTGATATTTTAAGGCATATCCCTCTTGGCATGATTTGTTATGTAGGTTAGGTGTGTCCCCATTCATCACATCATTGTGGTGACTCCTGTTTGCCAACAGCTAAATCTTTCCCTTCATTGTGGGAAACCCAGCATTTTACTTGGGGCTGAGACTCTCATGGCAGCACTGTGCCCTGAGATATCTATGTCCTTTTGTGCATTTATCTCTAAATACCAAACAAACAACATCTAGGAAGTCTTGGAGCAATTCAAAAGACTGGATATGAAAGGAGGCATAAAAATGTGTGTCCAGTCTGATGCAGGCACATGCCTGCTACATACAATGTTCTGACATACAAACTCAGTTAGAAAACCTCTTAAAAATGGAGCATGAGTTACCCTTGGCAAAGGGCCACACACCCATCCAGCCAACCAGTCACTCCCCCTCTGCAAAAGGACAAGAGGAGAAAACAGGATGAGAAAACCCCTCAGTCAAGAAAGAGACAAAGGGATCACTTAACAATTGCCATCATGAGTAAAACAGGCTCAATGAAGGGAAAACCAATGTAATTTATTGCCAGTTAATACAGGTTTGAGTAGTGAGAAACAAGGGAAAGCATTAGCCAACACCTTTCCTCTTCACTTTCTCGGGTTCAAGTCCAGACCCCTCTCACTTTCCCAAAGGCCCAGGGTTGTTGGAGGAGATTACAGTCCAGACAGAGCTCTTCCTCTCTGCAGCTCCTTCATATTCCCACCTTTCCTGTGCAGGTTCCTAGTGGGCTGCAGTCCTTCAGGAAAGACCTACTCCTGTGTGGGTTTTCCATGGGCTGCAGCTTTCTTTGAGGCACATCCACCTTCTGAGGCACAAGGTCCTCTAGTCTGTAGTGGGGATATTTGCTCCACCATGGTCTACCAGCTGTAGGGAAATACCTGCCATAGAGCTCTTCCTCTTCCTAGGCACCAACAACTGGTACAGGGGGTACAAAGAAAGATCTTCCACCTACTTACTGTAAGGACACTTCTGTTTACATATTTAGCTTTCAAATTGTCTCTTTCTAATGGTTCTTTTCTAATTCATTTTTTCTTTCCTTTTTCATCTTTTCCATTTGGCTTCGAAAATAAAGGGTGGAAGACAAATGGCACACCACAAAAAAAGAAAAGCAGACAACTTAGAAAAATGAAAGCTTTCAAAAGCAAAGCATTTTGTTTTGCAGCTTTGTCTTAAATTAAAAAAAAAAAAAAAAAAACAAACTTCAAAGAACTTTTCCTAGAAAATAATATTCTGTATTCAAAAGTGATTTTTTTCAATATGTTTTTATGAAAAGCCAGCAAACCAGCCCTCCAAAACAAAATAATTAATTATATAGGGAAACCTTTTATCTCCTTCTTTAAGAGTGTCATCAGACCAAAAGGGCAACCTCATTCTTCTTCCAGAGCTCTAAGGACAAGGAAACTTTTATTTTCCTGGATGGAACATAAATGTAATGAGATAATATCCAAAAGCCAATCTTAGAAAAGCAACCACCAAATGCTTGCTCTCTATTCTATCTATATTTTATAATTACTCAGAGTTATTCTAAGTCAATAATCAATGCCATTTATTCCAGTGAGAATTATTTAATGGCTGTGGGAGATCAAGTCATAACTCACTGAATAAGTTGCATGTATTTCCTCTTTCCCTTGTCCCTCTCACTGTTTGTCACATGCACCCATTGTATAATGTTTTAAATTAAATGGAGAAATCGAGGGCAGGAAGTTCGACTTGTCTGTCAGTTTATTAAAATTCTCTTTTTCACTGGTGCTTTTAAATGCTGTTTCAACTGGAACAAAGAATTCTGGCGTAATTTTAGTTCACTTAAAGAAATGAAATATTTATTATTTTAAATAATCAGTGGGGTTATTAAACTGGATTTTCCTTATTTTTCAGTGTTTCTTTTATCTAGTGTAATATGTTTATTTCTTTTTTTAAATTAATTTATTATTCTATTTTTGCTAATCATTGTGTGGGAATCCTCGTGTTACACTACACAAATTTCATCAGCATAGAAGCTTTTCTGAAAAAGCAGTAAGAGAAAATGAGATCCTAACACAGCGAATCTGCACTTAGCGGAGCTTTATTTAGTGCAATTAAAAGAGCCATCGTTTTTCTTACCACTGCATGGTGGTAGGCACCAAGCTGCCACTTGCAGAGGTGCCAACAGCATGCACCATTGAGTACCCTTCCAGCAGATGCCTAATTTACCAGAGTACAGCACTGAATGAGGTAACAATGGAAGCAAAAGCTGAGCAAAATAAGAGAAATCCACACTGACCTTTTGCACTGCTTAAGTCCTTGCAGTGAGAGGTGGGGATAACCCCCTGCTCCACCCCGGGAGGGGACAGGTATCATGGCACTCTGGAAGTGCATTAGAGGAGAAAAGAGCAGACTGCAAGCAGCAGCAGGAAATTCAGTTTCAGGAGATTTATGAGCAGAGGTGTCCAGAAACCCAGTGAGGAGCCTCTTGAACTGCAGAGCTGTGTTAGGAGAAGCATATTCCCTCCCTCTTCCCCAGCATGGGCACACTGGGCAGGTGCTAGGACATTCTGATGTCTCTCCTTGATTTATTTATTTGATGAAAAATAATGAAAGGGATGATTCTCAAGAGTCCTTGGAGATTCCATTAACTCTGAAAATTGAGCATATTGATAAGTTGGTGATTATTTTGAAATGAACTAGAGAAATTGAAAGGAAAAATGATTGTAGGAAAGGCTTGTTTAATGTGCAGAGATTTTAAAATGTAGGTAATATTTCAAGTGTATCAAAATACAGTAAAAAGACCAGGGGTTAATTATACTGGCATGATAGTTGGAACCACATTATTATAATTCTCTTGGAAAGCACTATTGAGCATATGGAGCGAATGAGGGGCCTATGTGTGCATAATAAGTTCTGTATGGAGATAAGGTGAAGGAGCAAGAGCTCTCTTGTGTGTAAGAGGCACTAAATAAGGGGAAGTAAATGATTTAACTACTTGATGAATCAACTTTGTACGTAGCAACACATTTGCAGTGCCCTATCTCTTAAACAGCAACATACATAAATTCACTCATTGCCATGATTCTTCTTTACTTTACACAGCAAATACTACCCCAAACAGTCTAGAGAGCACATGCTGGAGAATTGGCTGTTCAAAGACATGCTCATATGGCATCAGAAACCTGGTATTTTGTGCTGTGCAGAACTGTTAAGTGTTTGCATTACAAGCTTGCTTCCCTGCCACTGATTTTTTTCTTATTTCTGAATAGATTTTGATGTTTCCAGTTCTCAAGTCACTGGAATTTTTAGTGTGTGCAGGCATCTGACTTGAATCTTAGAGAGTCATCTCAGTAACAGAGACTGACAGAAGACAAAAGACCTCCTTGAAGTTACTCCTGGATTTTAAAAGATTCTGCTGGTGGCTTTGAAGTGTGGGTATTTACTCACCTCACTGAAAATTAATTTTAAGCATTTAACATTAATGTGTCAAAAAAAATTTAAACCTCAAACTAAGACTAAGAGGCTAGTTTTTAGGGGACTAAAGATAGGTGCAGTGAATCCAACCCAAAAGACTGATGCTTGTTTAAAAGGAGAAATTACACTGCATGAAGAATACGAGAGAATTTGGAGATAAAACTAACCATAAAGTGTGTCCTCAGCCTAGGTTCCACTCAGTATAGTCTGTGCTGAGCAGAACCTTTAGTTAATGAAAAAAATATTTTACTAATGAACAGTAAATTACTCAGGAGATAAGAAAAGCAGCCCAGTTCTGTAGGTGGAGCTCTGAACTAGGGTCTGGTTCTACTTTTAGGCCAGTGCACCTAACTATTTTTAAATCTTTCAGGGACTTGATCACGTAATCAAATATCCCATGATGTGAGATTCAGAAAAAAGTGTGGAATTAAAGTAACAGAGGCCACCTGGAATTTTTGCTGCCTATAGAGTGACTGGTATTGTTTCTCTTATACTGTTTTAGCAGAATTGTTGCATGCACTAACTAATTAGAATAAGGTGTAGAAAGGCAGTAAATGCAGTGTTAACTGAAAATATTCACTGAGCTTTGCCAAAGTAATCTCTCATGCTCAGTTTATAGAATTTATAATACATTTGGGACTATATTTCTTTACTTTTAATGTCTGCGTTTACTTTCACCTCTAATGAATTGAGGATACCAATATTGATACTTTAACTGGTAAAAGTCATAATTTACAGCATTTCTACTATAAAATAGAAAACAAAAAAAAGGGCCAAATGCTTTAGAAACCAAAATCTGTTACAAAAACTCACAGTGTAGCTGATGCCACTTCTAGGAATCTACTTCCACTACCAACAACAGAAGAAAGAGAATCTGGAGTTCTTTATAAGACTTTACCATATAAAGGAACAATTTTTAGCAGTTTATCAAGGTAACATTTGGGTGCATGAATCCAACTGCCATGAGAAGGCCAAACTATGTGGCACACAATCACTTCACTAGCAGGATTCTTCATAAAACCAGTCTCACAAAAGAAAAAAAAATTATATACATATAAATCCTTAAACATTTTCTTTAATTGAAAGTAAAAAGAAAAAGGTAAACTCTTAGTAGAAGACTTTCCAGGCACAAGAACTGAAAGTCTTTCTCCAAGCTCAGTCCTGTCTCTTGTTGAGAGATTGAAGAAGCATAGGGAAAAGGCATAGGGAATATGTTTTAAATATTTTAAGGCTAATCATTGACCTTAAAGTTGTCCAGGTATAAGCTGTTACAATAATGCAACACTATTTTGTGTAAATAGGTCATTACACTTAGAGTTGTAGCTACTGTATCTCATCAGCACTCAAATATGGCGTCCACTGGAAATACTATAGTGAATTCCACAACAAATGGATAAATAAATTAAAGTTTGGAGATAAAGATAAATTAGAGATTAGAAAATAAACAGGTAAATAAACTAAACCTGTTTAGCTAGATGAAGAGAAGGATGAAAAGTAACTTGGTCACAGTATGTACATAGTTAGGTTTGGAAGCTGAAAATAATTAGGCAAGAGCATTTCAGCCTTTCTGACAAATGTATATTTATCTAACCTCAACTTTCAGCCAGTGTCTGGAAGCTGTTCCTTATGTAAGTCAGAAACTGTCCAGTGATTGGAAGCTGAAGTTTTAAACAAATTAAATCTCAAAATAAGAAGATATTTCTTAACAAAGAAAGTTAACTAAAGATCAGAACCTGTTTTTTCTTCACATGAAGATGGCGAATTCACCATTAGTTTAAATGCAGTTGTAAAACAGGGACACACTAATCCAGCTTCTGAAAGAAAATGTGTAGCCTGTGGGAAATGCTGAAGAGAAAGGACTGGCGGGTATTTGCTACAGGCTCTCTAATGGATTCCTTGTTATTGCAAGGATACAAGTCATTAATGGAAACTTTAGTCTGTCTTGTTCCTCTGAAGTGCTTTCATCTTACTCAAGTTCTCCGACACAAGCAGATAGGGATAAGACAATGAAACTCAGTGGCTTCAGAGTATTGAGGTTAGAGTACATCCCCCTGGACTTGCAAGCAGTGAAATGATGGATGTGAGAGATCTGCAGCAGATTTACAAGGAGTCCCTTTGTGCCTGAGCCTTTGCACACACCACAGGGTACACAGCTCCAGCTGGCCCACCACTGGCAGTGTTCACTTGGGCTGTCCAGGTGGAGCTGTATTCTGGGGTGCCTAAGTTTGTACCAGGTTTACATGTCATTAGGAGACCTGTCAATCTGCTGACAAGCTTCACATGGGTGTTCCAGTCAGAAACACCCTTAGGGATCCAGGAGGCACATTTTCGTAGAGATGAAAACAAAGATAAAAATGAAAGCAAGGGACTGGGGAGAGGAAGCTAAAGTTTATTCTGTTTCAACAACTGGAGGCCAAAAGGGAGGCACCCTATTACATACAGTGAGGCCAGTGCTTAGATAAGCAAAGGAAATGGGGGAAGAAAACAGATGCAAAGTGCCTTTCCCAAGATCACACAGCTGGCCAGCTGGGAGCCCATCCGGAGCCTATGAATCCTCCAGCATTTCTGGTGCAAGCCATTGAGCTGAAATATATTTATAGTTTTGACTCTTGCAAACAGAAGTAGTCAAGGGGAAAATGTCATCATTTGCATCAGCTAGTTTCCATATCTGCACAGAAAAAGTATTAGAGACCTCAGGAAGGACATCCTGACCATTACAAATGTTCAGTAATGGTACAGTAATGACCTAGATATAGGAAAATAATTGATACTATTTGTTCATATTAAAATTTTGCCTTCCCTTTCTCTGGTGTCTTTTGTTTGATTCTTAGTGTAAATAATTGGTTGTGTTGTCTAAAGCATAATGCAGTGTTTATTGGGTGGATGCATAAAACAAGGGTCCAGATGTTTGATCAGGACCTCCTTGTTCTCCTTCCCTTATTAATGAAAACATTGAAAAAAAAAGGCAATACCAACAAAAGTAGAATCCAACAGAGTGTGTTCAGTCGACCTCTGCACCCCTCCCGTACGCTCCTCCTCTGTACATCCTGCTGTAAGTCACACACAAGAACATTTGTAACACATGCCTCTAGCCAAGGGTAGCGACTGGCAGGCATTCCCAGTGTGCTGCAATGGGCTACAGCTTCCTGGAAAAGTGAGATTTCATCTTCACAGCTATGCTGAGCCAAAGAGGGAGCTGGAACAAGAAATGCTACCAGCCACTCTGAGCTCCTCTGCTATGGCATGGTAACACACTAACTCAAGGTATTGTGAAAATATTACTTTTAAGTAAAAAAGCTTGGTAATTTGGCTAGAATAATAGGGAACATGACACTGTCTCACTGTTTCTTCTCTCATTGTTTTCAAAAACCTCATTTTGGAGAACCAGAAAGATAACTTTAAGTTAAACTGTGTCCATTCTGCTATACAGGCTTGTCAGGCACTCAAGCCTTAAAGAGAGTCAGTTCCTTGGCTTTCCAGAGGTACATTTTAACTCTCCTATTCAGCTTCAGCAAGGACCCTCCATAACCACACAAAATCCAGCTATGGTTTGATCCATACAACCACCTTTCTCTGGGACAGAAGAGGGAAGTTTAAGGAAGTATACTTTTCAGCCTGTGTGAACATATTAATTTCTTAACTTCTCAGCTCCTGTGCTCTCACAAAGCACAGTGCTCTCAAGCTACCAAATCATGCTTGATGTAGCTACAGAAATGAGCTCTGCTTTCTAGAAGCAACGAGAGCAGCTGCAACTGCAGCATGGAAGGGGACTTCCCATTTCTGCGTTGCTGCCTGATGCTGCCCTGGTCACTCCCACTTGGCTTTGTCCTGGCAGACTGGGCTGGGCTGTGTGGGCTTTGGGGAAGTAGGCTGCATTCCCACATGCCCAACCCCTTCCCACCTGCTGCCCACCCGCTGCATTGCTGGAGCCTGCAGGAAACTCCAGAAAAGGTATTAACAGGCTATCTCAGACTAAGGGTCAACAGAGGAGCACACATACTGCTTAAATTAGTGTGCTATATTTACAGCAGTAATTGCATGTTGCAGTCACTGGAAGCCCCTTGAAAAGATATGTGGTATGCCCATGACAAATCATTATTTCTTTCCCTGAAGTTATAAGCATGGACACCCACACTAATGAGTTATCAGACATTTTAAACTAGGGTTATATCTGTACTTATTTTTAAGGATGTGGTATATAACGCTGACTGATCTCAGTAGGAGATTAGATAGAACAAAGCCAAATACTCTAAAAATTCCTAATAAAGTCATCTCTCAGTCATGAATAAGCACATAAGCAGGCCTGAAAGCATTTTTTTTAATACACGTGAGGAAAATAAATCATGTTAAATGAAACAAGTGGAAATAGATAATGAGAATTCAGCATTGAAGTAATTTCAAACTTTTTTTCAGATTCTCACAGAAGCAAAACTCTTCTAATTTTACTCTATTTTACATACCAGTTCTAGAATCTCAATGAACCTTGTGTGCTTAGAATTAGCTAAAGGAGTGATGTCTCTGCTCTTCTTACCAGTATCTCAACTTGCAGACTTTGCTGGTTCCATGGCACAGTGGAGAAAGCACCAGGAACACGGGTATTTACCTGTGAGGAGATATAATTTGGCAGATAAAACCTCAATATTACTCTTCAATACTTGTTCACTAACCAGATCTGGAGGATTTGTTTCTTGACACATAAATAAGCTCATAGAGGAAAATGGCCACCTTTGGATCATGGAGAGAAAATAGATTACTTAAGACAACTTTTGACCATACATAAAGTATGGATAAAGGAGAGTAAATGAAAATTCAGCTAGAATGGTTGATAACTTTCAGTTTGGAAACTGAGCTCTTTTTGTTTTTACAGCTGCCACTGGAATGTCAGAAAATAACTTCTCAGTTCTGCAGCATTCTCCATCTGGGCATCTCAAGCTTTGTCCATTTTATGGTGCAGAAATAAGTTGAAATGGTGACATTTCATGGGATGGTAAACTGAGCTCCAGAAACTTAGACAAAGTTTGACTTTTCAGTCTTTGGCAAGATGTGAAAACAGAAGTATAATGTCCTCACATGTAATTTCCTGCTTCTATAAGCTTGGCCTTTGTCAATATAAACCAAGAGAAACCTAAGCCCAAATTTCCTCTCACCAAAGAATATGCATGAGCTTATCTGAGAGCAGACTATGCTGCTGTTCTTTTTATAAGAAATAGCTCAGGCCACACCTTAATACCAAGGAATGCACATTTGTGGCATTTGAGCAATTGATTTCCCAGACGACATTTCTTATGGTGACTGGCAGAGAATGTTGTGTGGGTTTTCTTTCTCCCCTTGTCTTCCCCCACTCTCCACCCCCACTGTTGGTCTTGTTGCTGTGTCTTTATCATACTTTGTATGGTGGCATGTCTACTTTGGGAAATGATGATTCCAGTGTGGGTGGATGGAAAGAGATCTGCCAGAGGGTGCACATTTCAAATTGCTGCCACAGATACACCCTTCTGTGCTGTCTTCTCAAGATACCAGAAAAAGTCTCTAAGGAATGCCTGGGGCTTGACTCTTGGTGTAAAGATAGATATCTACACCGTGCACTTTTCTTTCAATATTAAAGAAATAAACAACATAAATAGAGCTAGTGAACTCAAATTGCCTTAGTCACTTTTTCATGGAGGTGGCCATTATGAAATCCTTACTGGAAGTAATGCAATATTTGTATATTTGTTTCATTATTGGGCTTGGAAAATTGTTTAAAATGCTGCTTCCAAGTCAAGGTGCATCAGCATTGGTGATTTTTACACTAAAGCCAGACCATATGATTTTAAAATATCGAGAAGTACAATGTGTAGAAAATATTCCAAAGTAGGATGTAATGTTTACAACTGTAAATGTTTTGTTGTGTGAAATAGATGAGAAATAGGGAAGTAGAAAAATTGTGCCTAAAATAATGTTAGCAATGATATACCCTATCTACCTCAGCAAGAAACATGCTTTTCTCAGATGAGAAGAGTGCCTGTCTCTAGCTGGGTAAACTGATTACTCTGGTTTCTGGTTCCCTGCATATCTGTCCTTATTAAAAGGAAGTGCAGAAGTTCAGCTGTGCTATAGCCTGTGCTGCTGACTCTGTTTCAGGAGCAGGGCTGGAGGGAGATGATACAAGGAGGAAAACAAAGATTTCAGAGACAGAATATTTATAGTAAAGTATTAACTCAAGAAGTCTCTTGCTTAGGAAATATTTTGCTTAGATTACAAAAAATATTTACATACCTACTTAAGGTTTCTTTTCCCTCAGTGTGGTGTGTACTCTTAAGAGGATGTTTCACTGGAGTTCTGAGTAGCCTACAATGTCTGTGTGGATTTAATATATTGTAGATGAAAACCTTTGGCTGATGTTACTGTAAGTCATCTTCCTTGAAGAAAGAGACCAGTAGGTCTAGTCTGCTTTCCATTAGCTTGCATCCATGTTTCTGTTACCTAACACAGAACTTATAAGAAAACTCAGCTAACTCATAGTTTCTGTTCTGTTGAGCAAGATGCAAACACTGAGGGAATAAACTGGTCTGTCTGCTTGTTCTGAGTCCTATTACACATGCAGGCTGTACCCCTTGGGTCCATCAAACTTCTTTTCTATGGGTATTAACTTATATTATGCCTTTCTCCCAACAGTCACATTCAATCACTACAAATGCATAATGATTAGAAATCATAGAACTTGTTAATAACATGGATGCAGTTGCTTTCACAAATTACTGCTTGGAGTAGTGCACAGTGCTCCAGATCAATGTATTTGTTTAACACGGGAAAAGAAAAAAGTGATACATGACCTATGTCAGGGATTTTAAAATAGCATTATTCTTTGAAGAAATATGAAGAAATAGAAATGAGATTCAGCAAAGCTTAGGCAGTAGTACTCTCTTGTTTTTTAGCTGATTTAGTGCTATATGCTGGTTACTGTGAGAGAGGGAGAAGCTATATTATTTTCTTTCACAAAGAACCCAGGTTCCTCTGCTATGAGGATGTTTTCCAGGCTGTGTTAGACTCCAGGAAGTCTGAAATAAGTTTAAAATCCATAGTCAAATAAAAATGGTGTTCCCTGGTCAAAGAAAATAGCCAGGTGCTGATATTATGTTTGGTTTTATGTGAACAATTTATTAGGCAGATGTATGAGGACCTAATGTGTTACTGATTCTTCTTTTTGTTTTACTCCATTGACATAGAGGTATTTATACAGCTATTGACTCTTACACAGTCAAAAAAAACCCACAAACAAACAAAACCCCAAAACAAAAAATCCCAAAAATCCCCAAAGTCCCAAAAAACTAACCAAGCAACCAATCAACCAAGCAAGCACAAGCAACCAGCCAAAAAAACCCAAATCACCAAAAGCCAATCTAACAAAAACCAACCCAAACAACAACAAAAAAAAAAATCCCCCCTAAAGCCCAAAACCAACCAACCAACCAACCAACCAAACCCACAAAAAAGAAACAAAAAAACCACCAAACCAAAACCAAAAAAAAACCCCAAGTAAATACAATAAAATAAAAAAAGCCCCAAAACTAAAAAGAACAAAACATAAACCTCAAAATGGAAAACTAGTGTGATATGACTTACAGAGTTATAATCACAACTTTGTTACAGTTTTTACAGGTGCATCTTTGGCTACGGAGATATGTCCTCTTTTATATCTATTTGTACAACTGAAGATGGTGCTGCTAATAGAAATCCTAGTGGAAGAATCACATTAAACAAAGTCTGATAATTTAGCTCTTACAAACAATTTAGCTCTTGCTGTCTTCACTGGAAAAGAGACACAGATACTGAAAATTGAGAATTGTCTATGGCTTATATCAGTAAAAAATATTAAGAATATGAATATCATCCTTCTGTCTTTCACAGTCATGAGGGCAAAATTTTTGAGGTGGGATCCAGTCAAACACAGATTGGTGACATATTGGCAGTGAAAGGGAAAATAAAAAAGGATAAGCAGAGAGCAAATGAGCTGTGAAAGTTTTAAGTGATTATTTATTTGTGACTTTGCACTGGTGTTGAGGTAAGATCTTATCAACATTATTACTCTACCAGTAAAGCTCAATTTGTGTAGAAGGACTATATCTGTTCATTACACATATCATTCAGTTTGTGTGCCCATGTAATATATTTTTGATAAAGATATACAGAGCATGGTATCTCCCCATATGTTGACTCATATATGTTTGTGGATATGTATATATATATATATATGTGTGTATATATATATGTATACAAGAAGAAAGACAAATATATTTTAGCTGTAGAATCAGACTTGACAGCATCAGTGATACAACACAGCTGTTTTAAAGTGGTTAGCTCACCACTTATCTGTTACAGCCAGGAACAATATCATTAGGAACATTATTATTGTGTTATAATAGCTCTAGGTTTTCCAAGTAGGAAAAAAAAAAGGAAAAAAAGAAGGCAGATGCAAGTGGATGCTGTTTAGGAATGACAAACTGCATGACATTTTTTAAATATGACAGACTGTACCTGAATTCTCAGTGGAAACAGGAAACAAAGCTATTGACTCTTAGTGTCCCAGTACAAACAAGTGCAAAACGTTTGTTTTCCAGAAACAGTTTCTGGTCTTCACTGACCAGCATGTTGCTAAATTGTCCTGCTTCTCTTGCATGGAGCTACATGAACTGTGAAAGCAACCTGCTGCAATGTTACTTCACTGGTGTTTAGAAGCTCTCACCTTGAAAGACTCAAATTTGAAGATTTTGACACTTCTCTAAGTAAGCAAACAAGCCCATATCTATTCCATTTAAACAAAACCTCGGGATCCTGGAAAAGTCCAATGGACAACTCATATGCATTTAGAGACTTTTTGAAGGATTTTAATAGGTGTTTGTTTATCTTCTTACTAAAGACATTTAGAAAGCCATTGCCATTGTAACAGATAACCCAAGGTTGATGGAGTTAAAACTACTTTACTTGTTAAAAATATTTACTATTGACACAAGAAAACCACTTTTTTGAGAAGTCACCTGAGTGTGGGACCATAAATCTTTACATGTCCCTGAATCTTAACTTAGTGAACTATCCGAGAACTTTAATCCCAGTAAAATGTGAGTCATGGAGCAATATCAAGGCACTTTTGCACCTTCATACTCAGAAGTTTTTGAATAATTATATGTTCTCAAAATCTCCTGAGTCTGAAACAAGTATACTACTACAATATACTGAAAAAAATAAAAAGACTATATTAGGATATATTCTTACAATTATGAACAACTCAAGTTATCACAGTTGACAAATTATTGCTTATCAGACATCCACAGTGTATGATTATATGTGAGTTGCTTGCCTTGTGCCTGCTGCAATTATAAAATAAAATCCATCAGAATAAACTTCCTCTTTGGTCTCACTTTGTTTTTGCATGGAGGTGAAACATGCAGATGAGCCATTATAGTATCTTGGTTGACAAGTGGTAACTAAGTTCTTACAACTGGGTTGCTTACAATGGTTATGTCTCTAACAAATCCTTTTCTGCTACAAAATTGCACCTTTTTTCCACAAATAATTATGTTCCTGAAATTTTAATTTTCATCCAGTGAAAAAGAAGGAAGAGCTTTCTACCTATTGATGGAAGCATGCTAAGTACAGCTTTTTCTGTTTCACATGAAAGCAGAGCTCCTGAGAATGCTTTAAAAAACAGATTTAAAAAATTTGGTAAAATTTTACAAGCCCAACCAAGACTTTCCCTCATAACATTAGTTACAGGAAACTGCAAGCTGAGGTGCTCAGGAGTCTGGTACAGTTTTTCGCTTCGCTGAAATCCAGTAACATGGCTACACATTACACAAGCAAAACTTAGACACAGGACATGAAATCCTTCTTGCACTAGACAGCTACAGACACTGAGCTGCAGAATCATCTTCTCCACTGAAGCACCTTCATTGAAAGCATGGTTGAAGTACTACAAGAATGTCTGGTAGCTACTAAGTTCTGCCACTACAGATGTGCCTGGATGTCACTGGGCTCTCAGCTGACCAGAGCTGCTGTGATAGCCCTGTTCTGCTTACCTTGTTTGAGGGTCTGAGATGGGGTCTGAGTCAATGAATACCCTCCCCAGTTCACCTCACTGTCCTGCCAGGCTCCTGGTGCCTCTGCTCCTGTAGGGAAGTCCTACCCCTACTATTCTTTAACAGGACTCTCTTCTGGAGTAAAAATCATTTTTATTCTGCTCTGCATTGTGTACTTAACAATTATTCTTGATTAAAGTTACTGTAATAGCAAATTTCTTCATGTAGACCAGATCTAAATGGATTTCCTATTTTCAGAATTGGAGGTTTGATGGAGGTCACCATCTATAATCTGGAAAATCCTTTGCAGTATGGATATAACATGTAGAGAATTAACTGTAGAGTTGTGTGAAGCATTCGCAATGAAGCTAGACAGTACAAAATTGACCTCTTTGGGGATTCCATTTCAAAGTGAGAAAAGTAGGAATGTGTCGCCAAGAGTTTTTTAGTGTTGACTGGTGATACAGGTCAACCTTGACACCTTGTGCAAGTCAAGCAGTGTTTGCAAGTTCTTGTGGCTTTTATGCCACATATGATGTAATATTTTTTTACTACATTTTGGTTTGTATTGCTGAACATATTTCAACTAAGGGCTTAAGAAAGAGAAAGTGAGTTTAAATGGCTTGAAATTGAAGGAAAAATTGTCAAGAGCATCAATGAAGAAATATCAAAATGTTCCTCATAAAAAGAACAAAACCAAATATTTTATCAAAGACAGCAAGTGGGATAGCCCAGGTGTCTATTAGTCTCTTTTCTGATATCAGTGAGTGGAGAATAATAGAAAGGTTTGTATTGAATTCAATTGAAAAAGAATCAAAAAATCAGAATATATTTAATGCCAGATAACAGGATCTGATAAAAAATAGGTCTTGTCATAAAAACCTGGATTCATTTTTTGATGAGAGTTCAAGTTTGATTGAGAAAGAACCAATGTAGATGCAACATTCTTAGAGTTATGCCAGGATTTTACTTCCTGGGGTAAAAGAAATAAAGCACTGAATTATGTCAAGCACATGGAAATGAATTCATAATCAGTGGACATTCAATGTCAATTGGAGATCAACAAATCGACATTCGATCTGCAGAGGCTGGACTGATGGGCTGTGACCATCCGTGTGAGGTTCAGTAAGGCCAAGTGCCTGCTCCTGCCCGTGGGTCACAACAACCCCAGGCAGTGCTCCAGACTGGGAGCAGAATGGCTGGAAAGCTGCTCAGTGGAAAAGGACCCAGAGGTGCTGGTTGACAGTAGGTTCAGCATGAGTCAGTGTATGCCCAAGAAGGCCAACAGCATCCTGGGTCCTATCAAAAATACTGTGGCCAGCAGGACCAGGGCAGTGATTGTCCCCCTGCACTCTGCACTGGTGAGGCCACCTCGAATCCTGTGCCCAGTTCTGGTCTCTCACTACAAAAAAGACATTGAGGGGCTGGAGCATGTCCAGAGAAGGGCAAGAGAGCTGGTGAAGGGTCTGGAGCAGGAGTCCTGTGAAGAGTGGCTGAAGCAGCTGGGAGTGTTTAGCCTGGAGAAAAGAAGGCTCGGGGGTGACCTTATTGCTCTCTACCTCTTACCTGAAAGGAGCTTGTACCCAGGTGGGGGTTGTTCTGCTCCCAGTCAACCAATGACTGGACAAGAGGAAATGGCCTCCAGCTGTGCCAGGGGAAGCTTATGCTGGACATCAGGAAGAATTTCTCCACTGAAAGAGTAGTTAAGGACTGGAACGGGCTGCCCGGGTGGTAGTGGAGTCACCATCCCTGAAAATGAAGAAATGACTGGACATGACACTTAGTTCTATGGTTTAGTTGATAAGCTAGTTTTTGTTCAAAGGTAGGATTTGATAATTTTGGAGGACTTTTCCAACCTTAATGATTCAATGATTCTATTCTATAGCATTTGAAGAAGTAGCTCTCTAGGGTGACCCATCATCAAAGAGAGAGCTAACTGGAAGAGTTCTGCCAGGATCAATTCTTTAGAACTGGTTCTGTAGACTAACTTTGCCAGTCATTCTAAATATACTGATACTAGTGATAAAGTTTTCCACAAAGATTAATGGAATAATAAATAGCAATTAGAATAAGGAATTGAAAGGGAAACCTCTGCTCTGCAAGACCCATGGTTCTGACTAGCTTATTGAAAGCAAGACTCAGAGTGGGTTGATTTTATTGTAAATTAATTTTCATGGGAAGAAGATGATAAATCCTGAAAGACAGTTTAACCGGGGAAAAAAGAGTAAAACAAAAATCAATGTTAGAGCATTTTAAGTCAAGCAAATTTGCATTAGAAAAAATAGACAAAAAATTGATTATTTGGGTAGTCCTGTTCCTTTTGCTTATATGTATATGTAAAAAGACAAACATGAATGATTCCTCATGCAGCATTCATGGCAGCTCCAGGACTTCCTTAATTTGGTAGATTGTCTTAATTATAAGTCTTCAGGAAATAAATTATGACTGAAGCTTTTTCAGCACCTTACTCAATTTTTACATTCATCACAGTCAATGTCCTTTAAGCCTTTTAGTCACAAACAGCCAGCTATGTCACCCTTTTACCTATTCTTACTTGTCTTAGCCTGTTACAGGAGGATGCAGAATCTTTAAGGAATATTGATAATAACCTTGGTTTAAAACGCTTTTGAAGCATTGTTGAGCCATTTTTTCCTTACATTGATATAACTATTTTCCTTCTACTATCATCAGTGGTGAAAACTTGTTAAAATAAAATTTTAAAGGATTGGCTTTAAAATTCTTGAAAGCTAGATAAGGAGTTTGACACAGCACCTGTAACAGTTAAGGTAATTTTTCTTTATTAATTTTTAAACAAGAGATTATTTCCTCTTGGGATACATGAGGACACTGTCTTCAAGACCTTGAAAAAAATTGAATGTTGGGTCTCATTAGTACCGTCAGGCAGCAAGATAATGATTTGAGAAATAGCTCATGAATGAGAATATTTTTTAAGTGATTCCTTTGTTTTATATTTTAAAGGTTATTCTGAACAAAGAGAATGTGCAAACTCTGTCTTTCACAAAATGTATCAATATTAGAATAGGAGAGTGCTTTGCAATTGAAACTAGAATAATTGCTCTGCCAGACCATGAGGCTGTAGTATAGACCTGGTCTCAGCTCAACTTTTATTGAATCCTGATTTTTTAACTGGAAGGAGACCTCAGATTCAATACTGATTGCAGTCCAATAACCTTTGGACCCCAAAGTCTTTTCAGGTCAGCAATACAGTATATTACTGAAGTAAAATAAAAGAGTCAGGACAGAGAGGAAGTGTTCCCTGTTGTCTGTCACTGCTGCTCTGCTTGGTTGAGTCTTCAGAGGGTGGGGAAATGAGTCCCTTCATTTTAAGCATGAGTAGTTCAGATAGGTCATGATGAAAGCATGGGCAAAATTGCTCTTCTGAAGCACAATGCAAATTTTTATTTTATATTTCANTCTATTACATATATATAATTTTTATAAGGAAAAAGAAAGCACTAATACCTGAACTGAACAAAAGGCAAACTACGTAAGGAGAGCCAATATGTTAAAAAGCAACTAATTATTTTTCTGGACTAACATAATATTCCTTAAAACAGCCTGATCTTCAAATACATGTTGTTCAGTTTGGTCTGAAACTCAGGAGTTTTTAGTCTGTCCTTTGTAGGCTCAAAAATGGAGGCAACCAGAATTCCTATGAATCCCAAAAATATAAATCAAGAGGTTTATATCATATGAAGTTGAAGATTCATTCTCAATTCTTGATAATAATAATAATTATTAATTGGGATGATGAAATCATTGAAATATCTGTCTCATACCATTTGTTTAACAAGGCAGTTTGGGAAGGCTGCCATCTGTTATTATGTACTACAGTGATTAGAGACAGGCAAAACTGAAGTCTTCCCTTTCAGCAGTCTGCAGATCATGAATATAAGTCATCAAAACATACTGAGCAAAAAAATCTGCAGTAATGGGAAGAAACTTCTATATTCAAGTAAATAATTGTAGAGCGTCTCACCACTGAGTATCTAACTCCAGAATATAAAAAAGAATCTAATGAACAAACTCCTCGCTTATAACAGTGTCTTACAAAGTTGTGACAGAGTTATAGAGAGGTATAACAGCATTATATTGTTAATAAAAAATCCCAAACCAACAAAATAAGTTGAAGAGAATTTCATTTCCAGCAAACTACTCAGAAAGTTTTCCCTTCACCTGTCTATCTAGACTGTTCTCTCTTAATTGAACCATGACATATATGAATGGGAGAAGGAGTGCATTTCTATTTTAAATTTCAACCAGGGAAGTTCTAGCCTGCAGGTCAGCTCTTCTCTGAGATCTTTTTCACCTACAACAGAGTGGGGATACATGGCTAAGGCTCAGCCCAGTCCTCAGGAAGGCTTAGGGCTAGGAGAGAGGTCACGCCCAATAGGAGTAGGGCTACAGAGGGGTCGCCTGCCATCTGTTTCCTACACACTTTTTGTGTGTTTTTCCCCTCATCTCACAGAGTCAAGCTCAGCAAGTCCTTCCCAGGTCTGCACAAAAAGGCTTCATCCCTCAGTGGTGCTGTGTCCTCTGCACACAGGAGTGCTAAAGGTGCTCAGCTCTATCATGTTCTCTAGAGTCCCAGCAGAGACAGAGCAGCAGGACTGAAGATCACTGGCCACACTTTTTGTTTAGATAAAGTACTGCACAGTATCATTATGCTGGTGAACTACTAATTTTGCACTGGAAGTCTGTTTCTCCCATCATTCACACTGACTGCCATGGGAACTCCATTGCTGTCACTACATCATCCTCGTTCCATCAGGCACCAGAATCAAAACCTGAACCAACTACACTGCCTGGTGCAAAGATTGAAACCATAGCAGATTTAGAGAATATTTCTGATGTATTTATCATCAGTGATTTAGATTTTCAGAGCACATGAATTTCTCATGAAAGTGGTTGTGGAAGAATCTTTTAAATTTAAAATACCACCTCTCCTGAAATGCAGCCTTTTCTCACTGAAAACTGAATTTACACAAAATTCCTCATATGACAATGTTTTAGTACCATCCAGGAGACTTTGGTTCTGAAATAAGGCTAGACTGTACCTAGGCACCAGCTTTTGGGGCAAACACAAAAAATTATATCAGGCTTATTGTGTTATTTTATGCAGTCCTCAAAAATGAGAGTCACTGCAACTGTCAGTGCTCAGTTTGAATAGAGTCTCTACCTGTTTGGCAAGACCCTATTATGTTCCAAATACATTGTTGGCCTGGTCATAGTCTCTTGATAATGAACTGCATAAAGCAAGGATTAATTCATTGTTAACTGCTTTATCTCAAACTATGCAGACATTGCAAATTCATCTGCATTTCAAAGCAGGGATTTGCTCAAAATATTCAGATTGGCTTGAGAACACCTGCTTTTCAGTTGCAGCAAATAAGGTACACACTGTTTCTGAAAGGCAAATTTCAATCTTATCATGAAATCCAGTATATCAGAAACAGAAGGATGGAAAAAAGCAATAGTAAATAACATTAGTTTTGAAATGTGTAAGCAGCATTCTAGAGATTTTCTTTTTTTACCTCTACACTAATGCACGATTATATATTGGAGACTAAGGTTTTTGCCAGGCCTGAAAGTCACTTCAGCAACAGTACAGAAGCATCAGCAAGAGGGGAGCAGTGTGGGGTTTGCAGTGCTCTCACATGACTAGCACCACATTGAGGAGCTGCCCAAGGAGCAGCTGCAGAGAAGAGTAAATGTGCTGCCTCGCACCTCCTCATCTTCCTCACACATGAAGTCAGCACATTAAAGGAATAAGAAAAAAAAATGCAAGCAGTATTTCAAGCAGTGTGGCAGAAATGTAGAAAACAGCTGAAAACCTTAAAGCCTTCTACATGGTATGCATAGGAAACACAGAGGGGAGGAGTGCCAGGGCATCTGGAAATGATCTGGCTGAATTTTTAAAACCCTGTAAGTAACCATCAGGAAATGTTTTACTCTAAAATGTAGAATGACACAATGGGTATTGCATTTTTCAAGAATCCAGAAAACTTAAATTCTGTGTTTTATTTGACTAAACATTGATATAGAAATAAAGTTATCTGAATTTTATATCTTAACTGTGTAAAAATAGATTTTTTTAAAAATTACATGCAATTTTATTTAATTTATGTATGTGTATTGGGAGGGGGACATGATGACTCAACACCAAGAGATGATTGTACCTCTGATATTCTGTCTGTCTTTTTGAGACACTGCTAACTTTTGCAGTTAACCCTAATGTGCTTCATTTACCCCTTTCTGAAGCAGGGATATTTATCTCAAGAAGATAAACAAAGCTTAACTATTTATGTTTAAAAAATACTTGGACAGAAGGTATTACATGCATATACACTTCTCTGAGTAGAGCTTGAACATGATTTTTAATAGAGCCAATGGTAAACAGTCTCTGCCAACCAAAAGAAGCTGCCCACAATGCAGCTGGGAAGCCACAACAATGCTCATACATGCAATGACATCATCCTTTGCAATAACTTAACTGAATTGAAGATAGATGTCTCCAAAACCTTTCTTGCTTGCATATGTGAAAAATATTAAGAATTTGAGTGTACCAACTTAAATACTGTGCATGTAGAATCATAACACTTTTGAGGGAAACTTACCTTTGAACTGATTGTTCAAATCTAAGATGGTTCAAGAGACATTTCAACTTATGCGTGGTTGGAAAGTTGAAAGAAATCTTGAAAATGGACTTTCAAATATAAGATTTAAAAACTGAATTTTCCTGGCCATGAGGAAATTTTCCCTGATGGGGAAATTCTCTTGGGTCTGCTCCATTTGTTCCTCAAACTTTCACTTGGGTCACAAATTGGTGAGATTTTTGCATCTCCAGGAGAAAAGGCATGGATGTATATTAGATTCCTCCCATCAAAACTGGGGCCACAGGCACCCACGTTACAAGGACAGCCACAGGTCAGTTGTTTTTCTGCACAGCCTTCTGCAAGAACCTTTATCTTCAGATATGAGACTGAGAGAATGAGCTGACCATTTCTCATTGTTTCCCATAATTTACCTCGCTGAAAGGCCCAAATTTTAAGGTAGTGATTCAAAAACTATATTTCCATAAATAATCTCACAGCCACTTTGACTTTCTGAATTTGAAGGCATGATAGCAGACAAATATGAACAGAAATATGTCTTCAGTGAGGAAGTATATTTGTTTTCTAAGGGGACAAGGGATTTGTTAGTTACTTTTTTCTTTAACCATATCAGTCAATTTTATAAAATTTCCTGAGGTCTCTATCAAAAGATATTACTCCATGATTCTGTGTTTCTATTAATAATGGCTAGAACTAGAGTTCTCAAAAGTATTTTCTGTCTTGTGAGGGCAAAATTAAATTAAAAAAAAAGGCAAAACAAAACCAGTCTTAAAAATTCTGACAAAAAGGGCAGTTAGAATAACTTTTTTTTTCCTAAATGATATATAGGAAATAGTTCAGTCTTGGTGAATAAAATCCAGTGAGATTAAACTTTTCTAAAAGTTTTGCAAGTTAAAAGTTTAGTGTTCATCATTGTTTTAAAAGGAAATCCATTGCCATTCCTTTTTTCTGCACAAATTTCTTTTTCATTTGTCTTAACCTTCTGAAACTGGAAGATATTTTTACTGCAATGAGGTGGACTTCCCATCACATGAAGATTTCCCATTCAGTTTGAAGGCTTCTCTGAAAGACAGACTGCAATTCAAGCAGGCATTGCTGCTAAAAAAGGAGTTACTGGGTGAGACTGTATTGACTGAGTCAAGCAGATCAGACTACATAATTATAATGACACCTTTGGCCTTAAAAATCTATCTCTATCTGCATAAATAATGCATCAAGCATTATACATGGTACACAATAATTATATGATTAATTGTATCTGATTTTCTTTACATATGCTACTCTATACTTACTAAAGTTACTCCTTCATAAAAGTATGATGTTTGGAAAATTGCGGATATCAAGAAAAATGGGAGTCAATTGTTGAACATTCATGAGCTGAAAGATAATTTTCTGACTGGTCTTCTCTTTTTCAGTTGTTTTTATCCTTTTTTTTCACCCCCAGCTGCTGAAAAGTAGAATGTAGGATCAACTAATAGAAATTTTTTCATGTAGAAGTTCTCATTTATTTTCCTTTGTTCCAGTCTTTCTCCAAGTTCTGAAAGCGACTTAGTGTTTATCCACCAATGTAATTAGCCATGTCCTCAAAAAAGTTCAGAGCTCATTCAATCATGAAACACAAGAGTTAAGACTTTCAAAACTGTTCTCTTTGCATAACTCATGTTATGAAAATCTTATCTTTATAGACACACCTGTGCTTTGAGTCCAGCAAGGGTAAAAGGATTATAAAGACAGGAATTAAAAACATAGATGAAATGCCACTAAGAAGAAATAACGATTTTTGAAGGTAGGGGAGGAAGAAAGTTCTGCAGGAAAACCACCCCATTACCAGACTGAAACACAGAAACTGGGAAGCATGAAATGCACAAGAGCACTCTGCTAAGCCTTGCAGAGGCTGCTGTGAGCATGAAGACTTATTTGGGGTTCATTTTTCTGGGAAAAAAAAAAAGAGCAGCACTTCAGAGGCATTCTCCAGACTCTTCTGATATGTCAAAGCCAGGTTTGGCATTACTATTACAGGTAAAAAAAAGTGAGTTGCAGAGAAAGGCTGGTCAATTCATGCAGTCAGAAGTGGAAATCAATGGTTTCCATTTAAGATATTGACAAAGTTTAGGTGGATTTCAGTAGGAAGGAAGGATGTCAGTGATCAGAATATTTCAATATGTGCTTCAACAGAAATAACCCCGTGCAAAAGATATTTTACTAGAAATGATCTGAAACCAAATAGAAACACCAGCATGAAGAATCTCTTGCAAAAATGCTGGGGAAAAAAAGGGTCTACTATAAGTTTTTTCTAAATATCAGCCCACATCACAAAATCTGCTTCTGCTAGAAAAGCATAGAATTGCCACTTTCAGGAGAAAAAACCCTACAAACCAACACAAGTAAACCAAATAAAAAGAAAATAAAAACCCATCCAAAAAATTAAAGGAAAGAAGGAACAAACCATGCTGCCAGGAGATATTAGGAGTTATGGATGGAATCTTTAAACCTGTCAAGCAGGTGCTTGATGTACCAGAGGGGTGTTATACGGCATCTGGCATGTAGCCTTCCAATACAAGGAGAGTGTAATTCTGCTCCAGAGATGCCATGAAAGGTTTGCCATTTATTTCAGTGGAGTCTGGTAAAAATCACGGTCCATTCCCCCCATGAATTTAAGCACCAATCTCCAGTAAATATCACAGAAACCAAAAGCTTCTCTGTGATATTACCTAATCCTGGTGACTTTTGAAACTTGTTGAAATCTTCCTGATCAACATGAAAATTCCCAAGGTTCCTCAGCTTGTGTCCCTACATGTTTTCAGGAGCACCTGGCTGGAGATTTGGCACTGATTCCTACTTTAGGGCCACTGTGATGAAAAGTTCAGGTGGAGAAATGCCTGAGGCTGCAGCTTTGTATAGTTTTTTGTGTAATTTGGTGGTGCAGATGGCTGAGGAAATCTGTCATTCTTACCCCAGCATTGCAATTTGTTTTCAGTTGCTCTCTTGCAACTGTCTGTGGGCTTTACTGTAAGTGGGACTTTTACAATGACCCCTCTTTGGAAAAAAAAAATTAAAAAGTAAGTGCTTCAGTATAGCTCACTCTTGCGGTCTGGCTTACAGCTTTGCTCCACATGGAATTGCATCAGAAAATTGGAGAAGGCCAAAGTCTATGGTGCTAAAGCAGAAATACAGTGGCAAGAGGGAGGCAATCATGGTCAATAGGTCTTGCCATGGGAGGGGGTCACAGCACAGGTGCCCTGAGGGACACAGCTCACCAGCTGTACCCTCAACATGCCAAATTCCTGCTGTCAGTGCTGTGGGCGTTTCGACCCCTAGCCACTTTTTGTGCAGGAGTCATGAGGATCAATTTTGCAGCCAATAGGTGTCTATTTGTGGGGTTTAGGCCTTGCCTAACATGATGGAACTTAAGACATGTATTTTGTAAAATACCCCAATAAGCAGGTGCAAGGTCATGTCCAACTTGTTGAACTGAAAGTTTAGTTGCTTCTGTTTTTTAATAATGTCTGTGCAGTGTGAAAGGGAAATAACACTGAAACTGTAGCCCAACCCTGCTGGTGCTGGAACTACATATTTGATGGTGGAATTTTATTTGTTTTTTAAAGCCCCAAGTTTTACCTCTGCAAATCATCATAAAGCAAATGCTGCTTTCTGAGCTGTTATGTCCTTGCAGAACTACTTTTACGGTAAAGTTTAAGTCAACACTAAGAGCAAGTGTTGGTTTTGTCTCAGAGTTAGTTTTCTTCACAGTGTCTTGTATGAGCTTATGTGGTGGACTACTGCTGAACACAGGGATGATAATATAGGGATGGTTTTGTTATTGCTGAGCAGAGCTTACACAGAGCCAAGGCCTTTTCTGCTTTTCGTGCTGCCATGCTGGTGAGGAGGCTGGGGCTGCCTGGGATGTTGGGAGGAGCTGGAACAGATTACCCAAATTGACCAGAAGGATATTTATTTCATACTAGATGACATCATGCTCAGTATATAAAGTGGGGGTAGGATGGAGAAAGGGGGGATGTGTGTAGTGATGGCATTTGTCTTCCCAAGTCACTGCTATAGATGATGAGGCCCCACTCTCCCGGAGAGGGCTGAACACCTGTCTGCCCATGGGAAGCAGTGAATTGATTTGTTTTGCTTATGTGTGTGGCTTTTGCCTTCCCTATTAAACTGTCTTTATCTCAACACATGAGTTCACTAACTTTTACCTTTGCAATTCTTTCCCAGTCCTGCTGGTGGAAGAGTCAGTGAGCAGTTGTGTGGTGCTTGGCCACTGGCTGGAGTTAAACCACAACAGAGCAAAATCACTATTTTTTATATCTGGAATATGGAAAAAAAAAATTAAAAATTAGGCTCATTAATGTAGTTCTGCCCTGCCTATGGCAGCCAAAGATCTTAATGGCAGTAAAATGTAAGACCACGTGTGAGGTTTTCCTTACTGAAAACTCAAAAAAAATTGCTTATCCTTTTGGGGCACAAGAATGAACAGAAAGTGGGAAAGAGGAGCTGCAATGGCAATGCCTGAAGTCACGTTCTCTGGTGAGTTACACTGTGCTAAACATGGGCTATAAATGCCTTGCAGCAGACTGATTTGAATGTTTCCATGTACTGCTGCCTTCCAGGTGGATACTTTCTGGCACAAAAAGTAGGTTAGAATGAAAAGAGATTTGAGGAGCATGGTCTTTATGCTGAGCTGCACAGTTAAATGTGCCAAACTGTACTTTCACACAAGTATTTTCAGGTCCAAGTTTGGTTCACTTCAAATGGAGATGGACTTGCAATTGGCATGAAAGATGCTGGCACAAGGCAGTAAGTGATAGCCAGAAATGAAATCAGTTTTCTGTTTATCAGAGCAAGCAGCACTTCATGGAAGAGAAGTCCACCTTAAGGACCAGAGGCAGCATTGTCTACCTCTGACAATTATCTCCTGTTCTTCATCAGGGTAAGACATGCAAACATTTCTGAATGGCATCTTGCTCGTTGTTTTTTTTTTTTTTTCCCTGTGGTGTTTACATAAGATATATGATTCGGGATGAGACCTGAGAAACAGAGAAACAACCCCACTTTTGAAATAATTGAAAATCCCCACAGCTCTTCAGGATATTGGGTGATGTTATCCGAGTGTGTTTGTCTGAGGGTAGTTGTTTTTCTGGAAGGAAACATGGAAGTTAATTAGACTTCCCTGAAGTAACAATGAAGATTTAAATCTCCATACTTTGTTATTCATGAGCAAATAGGCTAAAGATGGTTAAACCTGATCTCACTGGGTCAACTCACACATGCATCTGGTAGCTTTTACTTCAGCAGATTCTTAGCAGCTTTTCAGTTAAAGTTTTCATAATTCTTTCAGAGCATGCTACTCATCTGGATAATCTAAATGTTTATTTACATGTACATATATGTACTTAGGAAATAATAATTTGACTGATGGAACAACTGTATGTGTTTTTATTCTGTGAACATATGACAATATTTTGGTTTTAGTTATTTCAGACTGGCATTACATATTACAATACAGCCAAAAGTAGCAGAAAGTACTGTGCAGTATTTTTTTTATTTTCTGTCACTTCTTCCTTACAGAGCAGAATCTGATCCTAGCCTGGGAAGGAGCTCAAGGGTGACTTGCACAACATTTCCCACAGGACAAAAACCTGAGTCATGATATGAAGGTGGCAGAAAATGTCCCTACATCACAGAGGTACATTAAGAAAAGTCACCTTTCATTAATTTCAAGATATGGTGATTTGCTAAATAATAAAGTCTTGTTAAATGTATTCAGTGTCTAGAGGACAAATTGCCATGCAATGTACAAATTACACCTTTCTTTGGCTGACACACACAAACATAATCTGCTGGCTGCTGGCTTGGAGGAGCTCATTACAGATGTTCATGCAAGTTACCAGCCAGTCAGAAATTTTTCAGGGAAATATTTTTGTGTCAGAAAATTGCTGATGCACCGAGGTGGCTCCTCTTACAGGGAAATGCTGAGACAGACAGAAGTTTCCATGAGAAGGGATGCTCAGATGCACTCTAGTCTCTTATCAAAGTCAAACATTAAGAGAGAGGGAGAAGTTTTGTCACTTCATCCTCTCTCACCCTCAGGCCACAGGCTGACACCTTGCAAGCCCTTGTGTCTGCCCTGGCCTCTGGGGACACAGCAAGGCCCCAGGACAGAGCAGGGCTCTACCTCCTCCATGGGTCTGCAGGGTCCATTCCAGGGCTTTCTCCACAGGGCTGAGCCACCTCCTGCTGCCCCACACACTGACCTTGCTGGGGAGCCCAGTGGTATCCATGCAAATATGTCCTGAATGTGGCATAAGGAGGAGACCCATAACTTTTCCAAAATATTCATAAAACAGGGAAACAGATTTTTGTTCTGCTGTTACCCACAGTTTATGGAATAGATTAGCCATGGTGGTTCATACCAGACAACCCCTCCCAAGACATTCAGCCAGGCAGTAACACTTGGTACTGCCTTACATTTAATGAGCGTTTTGCATGGGGCTCTTTAGGCAAGCTAGACTTTTAAAATTAGACTTTCAGTCCACACAGCAGATTGAATAATTCATTCTGCTACTACATAAATGGCAGTTTACTAATTTCAGTTCCTGAACTTGAGTGTCATAAAGAACCTTCTGGTCCATTTCTCAGCAGTCCCTCCCCACAGAGCTCTGTGGAGGCACAAATATTCCCTTCCCTGGCTCCAACCATCACAGCCGTTTCTCATATATGTGTGTATTAATATAGACATACAGAGCACAGGCAGGGACACATCACTGCACAGAAACAGCTTGGCATACTGTATGCGGGTGGGGAGTTAAAGTAGCAAAGGGATGGTATGAATATACAATTTGGGTTCTTTTAGGAACATTCCAGACTAACAGTTTAAGACGTAGAGCCTGGCTGTGATTTTTGTTTCATTTTTTTTCCCACTATTGTCATAATTCTAGAAGCATATAAAAAAATCTAAATTAAAGAAAAATAAAAATCAGGAAGGTGATTTTTGTTAAAACATGGTAGGTAACCTGATGCTCTTCACTGACACCTCCTACATTCAATGTGATTTTTCTGAAGCTGTAGAACTTGAAGTACATGGGCTTTTTCACATTTCCTTCCTGCAAAGGACTCCTTCATTCTAAGATCTGCAGTGCTGTGACATGGACTTGCAACTGGGTCACTGGTAAATCCTCTCTACACCCAGGACCTCAAGGCAACATGTGATGCAAACTCAATAATTCATGAGGCCCAGATCTGACTTGACTGTGGCTCCTGGACCCTTAGCAAGAAGGTCCAGATCTCCCAGGAGCCCCCAGGGTGAACCCTGGCTGTGAGGAGTTTATAGTCTCACATTCATGATCAGAAGCTTGTAAGGTCAGCTTTTCCCACAATCTTCATTCTCCTTCCAACATTTGGAATTCCTGGGTGAGTCTTCCAAAGTTTACAGTTCCAGGGTAAATCTGACAGGAAGATTTCCCATCAGTGGGTATCACAGGGCCTCCAGACTCTAAGACTAGCTGATCCTACCCTTTAAATCTCTTTAAAGCTGCAAAATTAGAAATGCAATTTGCAAAAAAGTTTCAGCAGCATGCATTCCCTCAGAACAAATAGCGTCTTTCAAAATTTCGATGTTAATTTGTCTTTTTTTTTCAAATGACTTGAAATAAGCACATTGAAATTGCCTAATTGCAGGTTCAGCTGCACTGCTCTGCATGCCCAGTCACAAACTGTGCAGGAGCAGTGAGGTTTTGGTGTGGAACCCTAATCAGCTCCAAGGTGTACACACTGGTTCTGTTTCCAGGGCAAGCCCGTGGGACTCCTTTGGGACAAAAGGACACAGAAGAAGCACTGTTGGAAGTGCACTGAGCCTGGTCCAACTTCTGATGGGTCCAAAGTAGTGACTGGGCCTTTGGACAACTTCAAACCAAATGTGTCCTGGTGATATTCAGCCTTCAGTGCAAATTAAAGTCCCTGGACCACATGTGGTGCAGATGCAGGGGTTTCAGCAGCAAGGGCTTTGATCCACTGGTCTGCTTTTATTGTGCTGAATTGCATACAAATAGAGATGAATTCTTAGAGTATTACAAATATAGATAAAATCTTAGCGTATGGAAACTCAGTCTGCACTGAAAATCTCCAGGTCTGGCAAATCTGATCAGTTGCAATCTGTCAGTCCTTCAAAGCTAATTCATAAAGTGCAACAGAGCTCCACCTCTCAAAAAAATAAAAGTGATTTTTATAACCCGTGGTGTCACCTTTTTTTCTTCTGCATGTCAGATGAATAAAAATGGTCATTCTCCTAATGATAGGAGATTTATCTCAGTGTTATCCACTGAGATAAATCAGATCCAGATTCTATCTAAATTCAGATAAAAGGTTTTTTAAATACTTTTATCTTTTTTCTAAATTTCAATTACACTGCTCACCTATAATCTTGGGCAAAAGTACACATTTATTAATAGAAAATGATCAGTGTCAAAATCTCTGTGTGGAGTGCCTGATTTCCTATATTCATAAAGAACTATATTGGCAAAATTAATTTTGTTTATTACTTTTTGGGGAATCTTGTTTATTTGTGTCCTGTGCTACTTACTATTTATTTATAGTCCCTCTATTTTAAATGTTTTGTTATCTATTTAAGAAGTATAATGCACGTGACTCAAACTGAAGACATTTGGAGGATTAAATTGAAGAAGTTGAAAAGGAGGGAAATGTAAGTACCAAGCCCCACAGCACTTCAGTGCCACTCCAGTGCAGAGGCAGTGGCTGATAAATTTTCTAAGTAGAAGCCACGAGGTACCAACTTTCCTCCCTCCTTCCTGGGGGACATCGTTGGGCTGTTGTTCCCTCCCACTCATCCTCTAAGGTTTGCACTGAGTGTGACAGGTCATTCTCAGATCAGTAGGATATGACAAAAAATGTTTAAGTGCTGCCTTAAGATATTTGGCAAGCAAATGAGACTGGTTTGTGAATGAATGAAAAAAAAAATGAAACTTGAAGATAATTCATAATTTGCAAATTGTTTGTTTAAAGTCACCACTGCATATTTCTGAATAGCAAATATTTTTTAAAAGATTCAGAACTCTCAGAAGTTACTCATACAACCCAGAAATCATCCATATTACCAAGGAATGTTACTGCAACAGCTACTCTAGACAGCTGAATCCATTGTTACTGCAGTCTGTAGGTGTGTACAGTGGTCATAGCTTGGCAGTGTGGGGACAAGTGCAAACAAATAAAACACAGACAAGGGCAGATAAGGTTTTAGTAATGTGATTTGGTCTCTGAACTCATAACACCTCGGAGTGATTTCCCGTAGAAGCCAATGCAAAACATAAGATATCTATTTTGTCTGAGTTAAAACATGGGAATACAAATATCTCAGTTATTATATTCCAGGGAAAGATGAGGAGTTAGTCAGGAAAATTTAAACAGCACAATCTTGTGGACAAAACTAGTGTCATACCAGACTGCACTAACAGAAGCATGCATGGCCTATAAGATAGATGAAATCTTCTTGGTATTCTCTGCAGAACAGCTAAGGCTTCAGCCAAGCAACTGCTCACTTTTGACCACAGGTCTGCAAGGAATAAAGAGTACCCATCACAGGTGGAAGCAGCAGAAATTATGAGAGTTATGACCATGTTGCCTGACATAAATGGGATTGCTTAATCTGAAAAAAGACCTGTTAAGAATTTTTAAATGCTATGAAAAGAAAGAGAAAAATAAATTTCTTTGTGTCCTTGGCAAACATGATAAAAAGGATACAAGCTTAAGAGCAAACACTCAGGAAAGCTTTCTAGGAACAGTGCAGCATTAAAAGTGATAATTGGGAAAGACTGAAGAATATGCACCCAGCAACAGTTTTTAAGGCTGCATTGGGCACGTGAAGGCTGGGAGTGACAGGAGAATGACATCCTGCCTTGGGACAGGTGGATTGGCTAAATGGCTTCTCCACTGAGAATCACTTTATATAATTGTCTCTTTCCTTGATTCTTTTCCTTAAGGCTACCATAACCAAAGTGAGTCCTCTCTCAAATGCACCAGCTGCAGCCTGAAGCATTGTCACCAGAGAGGTGCTGGTGTTAGTGCAACATCACTCACAACATAAGCCACAAATGCCAGAGAATGAAAATCCTTAGGCACATGAGTAACAATTTCCAGGATGTTCTCATCATGAGAACTGAAAAGTGTGCTCTTTTAAGTGCTGATCTGTTAGCTTCTGTATCTCATAAACAAACACGGTTTAAAAAAAAAATCCCCACTTTTCTCCCCTCGCAAGGAAAGGAGCCTTGAAACCTTCACTTGATAATTCAGCTTTCAGGTAGTCTTTGACTCAGTGCAACTTTTGGCTTGAAAGCTATGGGAAGAGCACCTGATTTCAAAACAAATTTATTGTCATTCAGCTACTAGGTGGAAGTTCAGTGTAGCTATGCATAATACACAGCACTCAAATCTTTGATCTTTTGTATTTCTGTTCACATTTACAGTTGTGGAGGTTATACATACAATTCATTTCAGACACTTATGAAACTGTTTCCTTCAGCCCTCAGGGATGTTATATTTTCCTAATGCAAATGTATTCATTTGTTGTCATATTTCTTGATTTGGAATTGCTTTCCACAGACTGTCTCTGCAAAATAACGAGCATGCACACTTTATTATTAAAATCTCCCATACCCATTACCATTAGCAATGGAAGTTAGTGTCAGGGTTTTCTGACTGACAGTAATGTGTGAATTCATAACAAGATGTAGTACAGTCAGATTTTAGCATCCTGTCAAACATGTAAGTAGAATTTAATGTATTCAAATCCATGTTTTACAGTGCTCAAGTTTACAAGCTTATTAGCATTGATGGTATGATTATATAAACCTTTTCAGCTATTTGTACTGTAAAATAGTGAGAAAAGTTATTTGATAATTAATTACATATTCTTTCAAAAAGCTCTCTATTTCCATTTCTCTCTCTCCCTAATTCTGTATGAGATTAATTTATTTTTTCTGTACATTATTATTCTTCAGTTCCTATTGTATTACTACTACTGTCACCAGTTACACTGAAAAGTTGAACTTGAATATGACATGACTTTTTTTCCCCCAAATCAGTAATAGTGCAACTACAATTAAGTTTTCTTGACGGAAAAATATAGTCTGTCCACCTCCTTTATCAGGCTCATGGCTATTCAGGTAGCAAACGTTGACAAGTTTGTTTCTTTTAAATTATGTGGGGTTTTTTTTTCTTTTTAATTATGTGTTGCTTCATGAAAATTGGAGCTTTTCCTGTAATTTGTGGAGCTTGTGGCATGTTTTTATTGCCTCAGATATGGATTACTATAATATGCTGCCCTGGTGCTTAGTGTAAGAATATTTGTGAATGGCATTTCTTGTTGAATAAGGCTCCTTTCTTATAATAGGAGGTTGCACAGGAAAAATGTGTTTTACCTCTGCTCCATAATATGCACTGACATCAAGATGATTTTTGGGTAGAGTTCAAGATGACAGCTGTATTCAGTCTGCTGTATTCAGTCCTAACTATGTCAAATAATTCCATCACTAGTATTGCCTCCAATGTATCTGAAATTACATCCTTACTTTAAATGAGAAATATTCTTCAGTAGGGCCCTGAAGGCTGGAATACTTTTGTTTGTTTGTTTGTTTGTTTGTTTGTTTCTCCTGCTTTCTGATAGAGCACTTTGTAGGTGCTTCAGAAGCTTTTATATATGTTTGTGGCAAAACATAGTAATGCCATCTTATGTTTTGGGATGCTTATTAAAACTGGTGGGTGATTAGTTCCGAGGCATTGGGGAATCCCATCCCTAGCAAAGAGTTAACAAGTATGGAATTTTGCAGGGTGACCTTCATTACACTGGAGGGACTGGGAATAGTGCTGTCCCTGCTTCAGCCTGCTCAGATCAGACAAGGTTGGGGTTATGTCTCTGTATAATATTAATAAGATTAATACTCTGTGCTTGCAGTACCAGATTGATTGTTTTGATAAATATAGCAAAATCAATCAATCTCTCAATCTCTCTTCCTTACAGTTTAGATTTATTACACCTAAACAGGAATTAGAATTAAATCCTTTTCTGTATTAATGAATGACTAAAACAGGCCTACCTGGACATCCCAAACCTGGGGGATTTAAGACAGAAACTAATTTACAGAGGAATTACCAGGATCTTTTCCATTCCATGTCTTCCAACAATAGTTATTTAATTATCTTTACAAAAACAGACATTCCTTTGCATTTGTGTTTCCAATAGTCACTGGAGAAATTGGATGTGAAAAAGACCTTATAGTTCTCCTCATCCAGCCCCATGACAATGCAGAACAGCCCACACAGAATATTTATTACCATATTGTCCAGTCTGGTTTTAAATGTCACAACTGATGGAGTTGTTCCTTTCCCTTGGGGTATTATCACAAAGCCTAATAGCATCTACTTTCAGGAAGTTTTATTCAGTGTTCAGTCTGAATTTTCACTTACTCAGCACAATCCAAGCTGTAAAACCTTCTAACAAACAAAACAGTCCTTCTACCTCTTTGTAAATGTGAGAAAAATCAGAAGAGGGTAATGGAAATGCTGATGTTTTCTACAAAAAATATTTTCTTACTGGTGATTTAGAAGATAAAATATGTGTGGGTATGAATACACATTTTTTCCCAACCATTGTGAAACCCAAGGGATTTTTGGCAACTGACTAAAGCTGGTCCAAGTTTTGATACATATATGTTCAGAACTCCACATGAAACAGGGACAGGGCTTCAAAATGCTCACTTGTGCAGAAGATGAAGACCTTCAGAAGATGACATCCCTTCAGATGCTTAGAATTTGGAAAAATAATAAGCAGTGTATAGAAGGTTTCCTTTACTTCAAGACTCACCTGGAAGTCTCTCATGCTGGCAATCCTTTGGTACACGACAATTTCAGGCAGCTCCTTGGGTCGCCACCAGAGACAATATATGAGAAAAGGAAGGCACAATCTTTTCCTACTTATTTAATCTTTGTTTAAATTAATTTTCTGCACCAGTTTTATCTAATTTTTCCCTGCCTCAGGTTACTTCCTGGTTTGGTTTCAGTTTTCCTATTTCTGTGGTGAACCAAAAGAGAACTGTGCTCCCTTGGACAAGACTGAAACAGAAGTTGGTGGAAATGAAAACCAATCTGCTTTTATATAGTTTGTTTTTTTTTTTTTTTAATGATCCAGCCTAGACATTGAGGATATGTTTCTTCCCAAACAGAATGATGTCAGCAAAATGGGAGGAATTTAGAAAAATTTTTTATGTTTGTTTACTATTCCCAGGATTTCCTTAAAATCTTCATTCCCCTTTAAAGTGAGATTGAAAGTTTTGTTTGAAGGAAACTTTTTGATATGCAGATTTTACTGGATATATGCGAGAAAAAGCAACACGTTATACGGAAAACGGGAAGATGCCTATTTACAAAACATATTTTCAGTCAAAACCAGATTTTGATGGAAGCACTTCATTGCTACATCTTACCCTCCAAAACTTTTATTTCTGCTTGTATATTCAGTTACTGCTGATTTATTTCTGCTACTGTTAGCTGTGAAGAGAAAGGAAAGATTGGGAGAATGGCTGGGGGGACTCTTTTCATCCATTTATATTTATTTTATTTATTTCATTTTACTGGCTATTTAATTAGTGCACTTTTGCTTTCTAAAACTTCCTGAAGAACATCAGCTGAGCCTTACAAAGGACTCAGGCTCTCATTTAACTGCACAAAAATTCTAGACTGAGGATTGCCAATACTTCATTTTCCTATCAAATCACATGAACGCAACAATCCCTTTTATAGGAATATTTACAGTCAGTATTCATACCTGTAAGGTGTCTGCAATTTGTATCCAACAGCAGAAGTTTACCTTCATTACTAGATTAACTGATAGGAAGAGGATGTGAAATTTCAGAAGTGCCAGCACAGGAAATCTAGTTTGAATTTTGACTGGAGTACTCTGTTCTCACAAAGAGGGTTAAGTACAGAAGGAGTTGTTTGAAACAAAAATAGATAAATCATCTTAGGGAAAGGATGGAAATGGCTTGCTGGATTTTCCGAGTCTATACAAAGATACTATTCCCCTGGATTATGAAACCCCTGAAAGGTTATCTGAATCATAAAAGTTTGTGTCTCTCATGTTCAAAGGAATGAAACGTTCTAATAAATCTGGCACCTCACAGGCGTCACAACCAGCTATCCACAGGAGCAGCAGTGAGCCTCGTCTACAGCTGAAAAGCACAATCTTTCTTGCAGTGCCCATCTAAATATGTTGTTTGGACAGATTTGGGATTTTGTATTGAACACACTTTGAAACCCCCATGACATGTGATAGCACTTAGCTCAGCAGCAAATTCTCACAGGAAACTTAAGTTACATATTTGACATCCCTAATGTAATTATCAGGCCAAAAAATATACAGGGGAGCAATGAAGCTTGACCACTCAAACACTGCATTTCCAGTGCACGGTGTTATTCCTGACAGAGCCAAGGAGGGAGAGGAAATTCAGGGAGTGCTGAGCTGAATTTCCAAAGCAGATTCAGATTAATGGCAGATCATGGTTGTTTAATAGTGAGCTGCAACCTCTGCCTGGCTGCTGGCTCGTCTGAGGCTTTCAGCAGGGCTGATGGCAATTTCTACTGCTAATTTATGATTGACAGGGTCCTTTTGTTCTGGCCACGTGTTGTGGGGGTTTCTGTGGTTTGTTGGTGGGTGTGGTTTGTTTTTTTTTTTTTTTTTTTTTTTTTTTTTTTTTTTTTTTTGTTTTTTTTTTTTTTTTTTTTTTTTTTTTTTTTTTTTTTTTTTTTTTTTTTTGTTTTGTTTTTTTTTTTTGTTTTTTTTTTTTTTTTTGTGTATGTAAAATCCAGGAAGCACAAGCAAGTATGTGCTTTGAAAAATCGCTGCAAGCAGGCTGAGAGAAAGAGGATGTACTTAATAATCGTCAGCCCTGACTGAAAGGGAAAAAAGGAAGAATATCATTGTGGCTTTTAAATATGACTATCAGGAAACTCTCCAGCTAAACCAGATAAAACTAGAAACAAAAGGGAACTGGAGTTACTCTAGCAGCCGCTTAATAGCTGCAATTATCAACTGGGCTCCCAGTTGGAGTTACCACCCATCAGAGCCCGAGGTGAAAAATGTCAGGGGAATGGAGTGAAAGGCCTGCCTGAAAATGCAAAACCGCAGAGCATTCACTTGCTAAAAGACTTGGATGAGCTACTCGTTCTGGTCTTTGTGCTCTTTTAAATGCAGCCATCTAGTTGTCTTGGAGACAAGCACGTGGGAAAAAAAAAAGCCACTCAATATTCTTATCCCTGACTATAATCCCCTGTTATGGATCAGCTAAGTAATAGTCTAAATACAAAATGTATAAAATATTAACCTGACAAACTGCTCTGCTTAAGTCAATGACATATGGATAGAAGATGTGGGTAACAAGAGGTTTATTAAAATGCTCCGGTTCAGCTGCAGCAGGAGTGACAGAATAAAAGCATGACTTGTGAAACAGAAAGGGTAGGGAGATATTAACACTGAAGTGCAGATGAGCAAATTTTCCTGGAAATCTCAGAGAAGCAAACAGCAAATGAGGTTGATTAAAATTACTATAATTGTGGTGACAAGTTGTACACCACTCGAACACCCTACTGTACATAGTTCCAGATGCTAATTTGGGCTTTAATTTGCCCGTCCTTGAAGACAGTGATAAAACTCTCCTTGACTTCAAAGAGGAACAGAAGCAGACTCTTCAATCCATAGGAAAAAAATAAATGTCTGGCTTTAACACCTAAAATCAGCAGCCCTAAAATATATCTTGAAGGCATTCCTAGATTTTATTGATGATAACTTCATATTGATTGCTTTCAAGTTCTTTAAATAAATTGGAAAACCTGAGTTACTTCTTATTTGCATACGGTGAGTTTGAATCTGTGTAACTAAATACCACCAAGCATTTGTATAGCACTTTTCAGTAACATTCAGGAGTAGGATCTACATTTTCACAGGTAGCAACTTTGGAAACTCATCTCTAGCACAGAGCTCTGCTTCAGATTTGTAAAAGGAAGTTACTCTCACACAGAGCTCTCACCTTAAGGAAAACAGTCCTTCTAAAAGGTTTCAAAGCAAAGCTCTTAGAAGTCATCCAGAACGATTAACCACTTTAAAGTTCTTGGCAAATACATTTGTTTCACCAATTTGCACCAATGATGTCAGCTGTGTCTATGTTAATATACTTCTATTTAATTCTGAGAGAGTCACTGTATGTTTCCTATATGTAAGGGGAGGTACCTCAACCTCCCTGAAGGGGACAAACACTTTTTAACATCTGGATAACTGTGGCGGAATTAACCGAAATGCTTTGCCCCAAGTTTTTTGTATTAGAATTTTTGTTACCATCAACTATCAGGATATTTTTCTTCTTTATATCTTCATCCCACAGAAGTTGTGTGCATTGCCCCAGCCTTTTAAATAGTGCGCTTAAACCTCCTGTTCATAGTCTGCAAACTGTCAAAATTATCTTAAAAAAACCAAACAATTAAGCTAAGTATTTGCTAGGATATTTTGCTATCACCTGCCATCAAGAATCATTACACTAGTTACAAAAGTTTGTGCTGTCAAAGCTATGCTGAAATAGAAGAAAGGAAACTGCAGTTAGGTTACTGCTTCTGGATGCCTCATCTCTTGCCGGCACGCAGTGCTCTGGAATGAGTGCACCTCTCTGAGACACCACAGCACAACAGGCTGTGTTTATCTCAGTTTAGGTCTACTGAAATTAATGGAGATGCAGTGTTCTGATATTTTCTTTTGGTGATCCATGAATGACATAAGCAATCTTAATCACTTAGAAAGACTAATAAAATCCTGCCTTCAGCAAGGCCTGTGAAATTTGAAGGCTGTGAAAATATGCATACAATGACTGCGATTTCAAAAAGAGCCTGACTGCTGATGAAAAATAGTCCTGAATGCATTTGAAGGGATATTCAAGCTTGTGGTTAGGTTGAGGCCAGATGTTGATGCAGAGGAAAGGGAAGTGGGGAAATTTAGGAAAAATAGGTACATGAACCCTTAGGATATTGGGTTACCAGCCAGCTGGGAGACACCTGGACAGCAGCTATTTAAATGCGTTTGGAGTAAGGGTCTCTTGTAGAGGGATTGGCCAGAGGGTCTGGAGAGCAGAGACCCTTCTGCTCCTTCCAATGCCTCTCCTACCGCCCTCAGCCTGCAAGGAGGAACTTCCAGCTCCCACAGCCCCCGGCCAAGCCCGGGGGAGGGAGTGCTGGCAGTGGGACAGAGCTGGCAGAGCAGGGACACTCCTGCCTGCCCAGGGCTGGGGAAGGGCACGGCAGGGCGTGCCAGTGGGGCACTGCCATAGAGCGCTGGAGGGACAGAAAGAGCAAAGGTGATTTCATCGACTAAAAACCACTTTTAAATTTTTTAATTTTTTTTTGTACATTAGTTTTATTTTTCCTCATTTTTATATTATTTTTACATTAACAAGAAATTACTTTGTGATTAATTGCTGATTAGTTGGCATTTATTTCTGTAATTACTTCAAATGTAATTTCATTCACCTGTATCCAAAAGACTGCTGACAACTTTTATAGATTTCTTTTTTTCAAGGTCAGAAAATGCATCTGCATACATACATAAATACATAGAGAAATAGATAAAATTTGGTTAATTTCTACTTGTACTATTTATATACAGATGTATAATTAAATCATTCTAATCTCCAGTTGCCTGAATTGCAATCTTGCTTAAGAATATAATCTTTCATTAAATATGTATGATATAGATTATATATAACATGATATGCATTATAGCTCTCTCTTTTTTTCAGATTTGCATAGAAACACTGAGAATTGAAAGGCAGCACATTTTAAGGGCTATAAAAGTGAGAAGACAAATAAAAAATCTGTATTATTTGCAGAATACCAAATTCTGTGACCTTAAACCAAATCAGTATTTAACTACAATTTATTTTGTCTCTACCACTGATAGCTGTGAAGCATAGGAAAGCCAGTCACTTCTTGGAGACTGCCTCTCCAGGGAACTCATTTTGATCACAGGCTTTTCCTGCCTCAGTTCTCCCCCTGTGAAATGGGGCTAACCATTTTCTCTCTGCTTGTCATGAGATGCTCTGAGGAAATGTGCATTCAAGGATATTTGGATATTAGAACAAGGAATCTGTATAAACATTTCAGAGGGAGGTAAACATAACAATCCAAAGCTGAAGTGCATTAATTGATTACTTTCTGTTTTGCTTTATAGTTTTACCTTTTTGTGTGTCTGCTTCTTGCCTTTGTCTGTAATTTTGCTGAAGGGGTATGTTTCTAACTATTGAGAAGCTGAGTTTTCTGATTGTGGCTCAGCATTTGAAGCCTAGCTGTTGCACTTACTATTCTCAGATGCACAGTCCTTTTTTCCTGGGAAAAATCTAATTCAGAGTTTAAATAGCCAGTTCAGATAGATTTTATTTTAGCTGAACTCACCTTGGTCACTTATTCATGCAAATGTCTTGGCATGTGCCAAGCCAAGCACCCCAAATATCAGATGACACAGTGGGGTGGAGAACCCTTCCAATGCTTGTGGAGGAGGATGTTCAGACACCCATTCTCTCTTCTCCCTTCCTTGTTGTTATTTACCTTCCTCAAAGGCATTCGAAGGTAACAAGAGATATAAGGTTGCTCTGCTAAAAGAGCATTTGTTTTTGGAAGGTTCTGCAGTTTCTTGAGGTGAATATAACCATTTCTTTAGATGCCTTCCTTAACCTGGACATTTAGCACACAACTGAGCAGTGTACAACACCATGCTTGAATCCTTCTTCTTCCTTCAAGACCCACCTGCCCCTTCACAAACTTCCTTGCCTTACACTCCAAATATATCTTCTATCACTAACCTATGCTTCTGTCCCAAAAAGGGCCTCCATATGGGGAGCCCCCAGGCTTGGCAATGGATGTTTATGGCATTCTTGAGATAGCACCATATCTTGATTGTAAGTGCAACAAATGAAAAATAATTTTTAATATTTTTTTTTTTCTGAAGGACATTTTGTGTAGGTAATGGAAACTGTGAAGCATTTAATTCTCTACAGGAAGTACTTTTTAAAAAATTCTCTAGCAGATGATATCTGCTTTCCATAACCCTTCCTGATGTACACTAAAGGAAGATGTGGCTCTGTTGTAAAGTGATCCAGTTTTCAAAAAGAGCACTCTGATATTAGTGCATTTTAACACTGCTTAATGGGTTTATAATTCTATTCAGCATTTTAACTGGAAGGCAGGAATAGGAAGTAGGTGGGAAAACATACCCATGCAGCCCTCCCTCTTATTGATCATTCTGCACCAAACACCAGAAAGATGAGCAGAGGGGAGGGGGATCTGGTGTCAGTGGACAGGTAGGAGACACCAGAACATTAATGATCATTTAAAACTTGCATTTAGAAACCAAAACAGCTGTGAAGCCTCTGAAAAGACTGAATATTTTAACACACATATTCTGCTCATAAAAATACTCTCTCTTGCCAGTGCTGTAGTTTTATCTACATTAACAAAAAACATTATGAATACAAGTTAAACTAGCTATTGCAATAAATGAAAATGGCAATTCCATTTACTTAATTGGCAGGCATCCAATATCTTTTTATTCTTAGAATGAAACAGCTGGGATCGTGAAAAGTAACAACTACTCTGTAATAGCTGCTACATGATATCATCGCTTTCTTAGGAAGAAGACAGAGGTTCACCTGGCAGGGAAGAGATGGCTAAGATACACATCATTAAAATATGAAATAAAAATCAATAAAATCTTTTGTCCATCCTACTCTTTGGGGAATAATTATCTGGGTACCAGAGTCATTACTTTAAGTATTCACTTCAAGATCTACTCTGTCACTGTTAGCCCTGATGAAAACTGTCTGTTCCATGGATAGCCTCACAGGTAGAGTCTGGGGTCTTTAACCCTCTCCCTTTTCATACTGGCTCATTATTCATTACAAAAAGAAAAAATAGCCTTATTGATCAAAGAAATTATTTGATGGGTAGACTATTATCCAAATTAGTGAGGAGTGTATTAGAATTTATTCATATTGGTTAATCCTTTTGCTTGCTCAGTTCCCCAAGTTCCATGGCCTTGCTTCTGGGAGAGTTAGAACCATTTTTAGCAAGATGCCAATGAAGGATGAATACCAAATGCTACACAATTAAAGATACCGGTGTGCAGATAAATGCAATGCATTTTCATTTTCTTCTTGATATCACATCCCTCCTCAAATCCTTCAAGAAGGAAAGATTAACAGATTACAGAGGAGGCTTGAAGTACAAACTAAAAAAAAACCTTGGAAGATTTTTCTCCAAAGATTTGCGGCGTTTTGGACAGCTGTTAAAATATCTACCATGGCTTTTTCCATTCTCATCACATCTATTTCTTAATTTGGAAGCTCTTTGCAAGAGGCACTGTGCATTTGGGGGCTCTGCCCTAAAAAGGATCTGGCCAAAGCATTTGTGTATCCCCATAAGTAACATCATTGATAGCATTAGGTAATGTCATAATGCTTTCTAAATACCCAGCCAGAGTCGGTGCTGCACCACCACCTGATAATACATTTCTGATGATGTCAGAGTAGCTTTGACTGTTCTCTGGAAATGTTTATTATTCACCCTAGCATACTTTTGGCCCACCTATAGAACCCCAGGCACATGTGCATTATTAGTATAATGAGAATAAATATTTTAAATAAATTCATAACTTCTAAGACCAAAGGGATTGTAAAGTTATAAGGTTGTGTTTCCTATGCATTGAAAGTTATAGTGGCTTTCCCACTGTATAGTAAGCTTTCCCAGCTTCTTTGCTGGGAAGCATAATTTTCATACTTTATTTTTTTCATGCCACATCTCCAAAGCCAGGTTGGCAAATATATATACACACACATATATACCTATAAACATATATATACATATATACATATATACATAATATCCAGCTTTGGCACCTACAGTTGGACAGCAGAACACATCAAATGTTGACTTCTTCAGTCTCTACCAAAAGTTGCAGCCAAGCAGATCACTATTTGCAGAGCAAAGAAGATGGTGCAGAGGACCCTGCATCTGTCCCAGATACATTTTGGGATGATTTCTTTGAACCAGCTCTAATCAGGTTAAATGAAAACTTCATGTTTCTCACAATGTGAGGTGTGCTTCTCCAACATGTCTCCCAGGTTTGTTTGTTTTATGTAAAAAAGAGACCAGTTTTGTGCTTTCTCTCAATGTACAGTAAGTGCAGGTGGTTTGCTTCAGAAATGCACTCTGGAAGTGTTGGGGAGCAAAATGATTGAAGTGATGAGCTTTAGGACCAGTAGTGAGCAGCTTGAGCTTGTAATAGACTTTGAGAATAGGGGAAAAAGGAACTGGTTGCCAAATTATTTAATGTCAGAAACTTTTTTGCAGGTTTGCATTAGTATAATTGGGTTGAACTGCAAATTTTAAGGACTGACAATCATTTTGGTACAATCCCAAAATCATATGGAATGAAATCATAGGAAAAAAGAGAATTACTGCTGGTGTAATATTTTTTTTTTGTGTTAGACTCTCTGTTTTCCAGTCATACAACAGATTCCAACAACAAAACTGAACAGAGTGGTATCCATAATCAATATTCAACTAGTGGTTTTAAGTCCTGTACATCTGAGTGAGAGCATCCAGCTAAAATCTTTTAAGAGAGGAACTGTTTGATGGAAATGTTTTAGAACATGGACAAGCGATTATGCTAACATTTGCCAAAGTCAACAGAATGAAAGAAAAATCTTCCAAAACCAGAAAACCACACAAATAGCAGCAAAGCTAGAGAATTGCTTCAATGGGAAAAGTATAAGTTTAACTGCAAATGACTTTCACCAGAGGGTCCCGGACTCCCTGACAATTTGTGCATTTCCAGATAAGGTGAATGAAATAGTGTGTCAGATCTACTTTGCTGACAGAAATTGCATTAAACTACCCTTAGTGCTACAAGTAACATGTTACACTCCCCCCTCCTCTAGAGTTTGGACACAGAATTGAGTTAAGGATGTAAAACAGGTTGTCAGACATTGGATGATAACCATAACTGCTTATAAATGTCTCTATCAGTTTTGGTCTGTTTTATTTGTGATGTAACGGGCCTTAATCTAAACTTCAGAGAAAGAGGTTAAATTACATTAATGTACATTTGGCCAGTCTAAGAGCAGAGACACAGAAGTTCACTGCAGTGTGATTTGTGGGCAGAGAAGCCTCTTTAACATTGTCTTCTGCATGCTCCCCTCATGTGGAAGAAAAAAATCCTCATATAAAAACTGTTGAACTGTATAAGTATTACTGAAATAGGTTATTGTCACAAAACAGAAAAGGGATAAATGTTTTTTTGAGAAAACTACAGGAAAAACTGGTCATGGTATCCAAAATCAATGGGAGGCAGAAACATCCATGCAGAGAAGACAGGTGATTTGTAGCTGAAGGAAAGATGTTTGGGATGTGCACAACCAGCCACGCGGGTTTGATGAGTGGAATTTCCAGACAGCATCTGTTTGCTCATTCAGAGTGCCAATAATGTTTTGGGAAAGAGTTTCCTCTTGTGCGAGAAACGGCAGGAAAGCAGTCAGAAAAGATTCAGCATTTGGGAGAGACAGGCACTGTTGTTGTGATGGTAGTGGAGGAAGCATCCCAAGCCCAAAAGAAGCGCCGCGGAGCTGCGGCGTGTCGGGAAATGCCACGGCCGGGCAGAGGGCAGGTCCGGGTGAGGAAACAGCCAAAGCAGGGGCAGGGCAGCCCACAGCCGGGAAATCTGAGGAAAAGCTCTGCCGTCGGACTGTGGCGAGTCAGGGACCGCCCTTGTGGCTCCAAAGCCGGGAAAGGCTGTGCGCCGGCCGGTCCGCGACCCGCAGCCCCCCGGGAGCCGATGGAGCCCAGCAGCTCCGGACGGGCAGCCAGCAGCTCCACCGCTCTCTACAGCTCCCTGTCACCCTGTCCCCCGGAATCTTCACCCATGTGTTTATACAACTTTGCTAAAATAACAGTAAACCAGTGAATTAATGTCTGCATAATGGGACTGCATAGACATGGGTTTTTTTTTTGTTGTTGTTGTATTTGTAGCTTGAATTTGTACTTGCAAGCATTTGAGGTCTCTGATAACGTTGCCTGGTTTAAAATTCTGCTGAGAATTTTCCTTCAATTTTTACTTATAGCTAGGAGAAAATCATCCCTGCTCCCCCAATAAAAGATATCTGACACCTTAAAAAAAAAAGAAAAAAAATTACCAAGTTATCAAAAAGAAGTTTCAGCATTTTCAGGAGTCATTCTAATTGCTTTTATTTAAAACTATGCAATAAATTCATTTTACTCCAACTTTGAGGAACTCTTACTGAATGTCAGTATTGTTTTTCTCGTATCTTTTAGACATGTTTCTGACAACATTAAATATATAAGGTAGGTAAACTGAGAGACAATTTTCTTCTGATACTTTTATGTCATGGAGTAAAATTGATAAAGGTGAAAGCTAAGTAACTATCTTTATTTGAGCTGGCTAAATTGTTATACTGATTAGGAAAATACCTAGATTAGGGAAACAGGGTTGCTCTGCCTGCTATGAACAAATAACCCCTTGCACCAGCTTGGAAATGGAAACCGAGCTCTACATATAGATTTCAAAAAATACTAAAAAAAAAAAAAAAAAAAAAAAAAAAAAAAAAACCCAAAAAAAAAAAAAACAAAAAAAAAAAAAANAAACCAAACCAAACCAAACCAAAAGAAAACCAAAAAAAAAAAAAACACACACAACAGAAAGCCTAACCTTAACAGAAAATAGCCTGCTAGGTAAAAAACTGAGGTTATAAGGTCCAAATGAGATGAGAAGCCAACCCACAGTCAGTAATTACGCTGATTTTCAGTGATATTTTAATTGTAAACCAGTTGCCTTCATCTTCTGTAGCCTGCAAGATCAATTGCCAGATCAAAGTGGTGTGTAAGAGAAGATAAATTGCAGCTGGTGTTCAAATTTGGGGGACAGCAGAGGGAGGGCAGGCAGGTTTGAGAGCAGCCTCAGAGCTCCCCACAGCAAGGCTCACCGACAGGAATGTCTGTCCTGCTCTGTGTCCTTCACTCCTGGTGGCCTTTGTCTGTGCCAGGACCAGTCAGGGCTGCCGGGATATTGTGCAGCTATTGCTGGCACACAGCCCTTAGGGTAAGGAGTAATTCTGCCTCCTTCCCTCATTGTGGATCACATCCCTGTGTTGCATCACACGATGATGCCCCATTTCCCATTAAGGTTCCAATTTTTATGCTGAAAAAAAAAAAAGAAAAAAGCAACCAACAAAAAATCCTGTGCAGCCATATTCACTGTGACCTCTGGACAGCTATGCTGCTTCTCTCTTCTTGAGCTGACTCTCACCTAACCCCCCCATTCCTGCACTCAACATAGGCAAAAACACTTGAAGGACTGATGGTAAAGATGTACCTCAACTTAACATCTCTAAGGAAAAGTGAACTCTTGGTGTCTTTGGGTTCAGCTAAGTACCTGCACATAAACATTCAGAAAAAGAAATGCAAAAATCTAAAGCCTCAAAATCCACCCTTTTCCTCCTTTCAGCTTTTAAAAAATATAAACCTGGGCTGTTTGAAAGGAAAGGACAATCTTGGTGGAAGCATTGCCAAGAACTATCCATGCCAAGAAGGGGCATGTCATAGTGTGATGATTTCATTGCAGCAAAATTAAAGTACATAGGTGGAAACGCTTCCAGACGGCTGAGAAAATCCCCTGAGGAGATATCTGGGCTGGAGGGCAGGCACTCAAGAAGATGCAGAGAGAACAAAGCATCTGGGCTGAGGTGCTCACAGGCAAGTCTGACCTTGCTGAGATGAGATATCCCATAGGAAAAACAAATAGGTCAAAAGCAGAGGAAATGTTATCTCGTATTTTCACTTTATTCTAAGTGTAGTTACCATGGCAGCAACAAGCAGTTTTGGGACTTGAGTTCCTCTACAGACATGCAGACACCTTTTGAACTTCCCTCTTCTCCCATTGCCATATCTGTCCCCAGGAGCACAGGCTGAAAGCTCACTCATGTTTCCTTCCATGAGCAGTGTATCAGCAATGACAACAGTGACAAAAGTACTATAAAACCCCCCTAAAAACATAATGATAATATTTTTATCTTTCCTTCCAGAACACTTAACCTGACCCTCCCACTTCAGTCCTCCATTTTTTGTCAGAAACAGAGTAGTGTGCTCAGTTTTTGCTGTATCCCTTCCTCATGCAGTTCTTGTTTTTAGGGCAAGAAGGGAAATCCATCAACATCCATTTATATCTCTATTAATTTGCATAACTGAGCTATTTCTCTCACCCTGCAGACCTCTTCCTCAGATTCCTTTTTGAGCACAGCATAATTCAGGACTCTCCTGCATTTATGGGTTGGGCTGACTTGGAGAAAAACACTAGATGGGGAAAAGGGAAAATTCCCAATATTAGCCCAGCTGTAAAGAGGAGAGAACAAGCTCTCACATTGAGTCACCTGGTCATTTTGGCCACCAGCAGGCTATGATTGTGAAATATGGGCTATGAACCCCAAACCTAATACTTAACAACAAGAATCTTTGATTCTTAGTTGCTCCTAAAGAATCTCTCTTCTAAAGTAAAATCAAAGAATTGTAGTCTTAGCTGCTTTTATCTGAGAGTAAGTTGAGAGAGCAGCAAAAGAAGTAATATGTGACACAGTCTGCTTTCTTTTGTGCTACATCTGAACTGACTACGAGATAATATAATAAACAAGATAACAAGATCAAAGAGAGCTTGAGAAGGCTTCTTTTCCATTCCCTGGTCCCAGAGGAGAATCAATTATTTCTAAACTATTCTTGAGAGATGTTGGACTAATCTGATCTTTGCTCTGGATGCCTGGCTAGTATCCTTGATGCACCCATGGTTTCTAGGATATTGTAGGGGGTTCTAGCAATTAAAAGAAAAGCACGAAGAAGGTGAAAACATACAGGGGACAGTTCAAGTAGCCAGGTGTTTTATTTACTTTGGATTAGACCTAATTTTCATTATATTTTCAACTGATTCATTTATTAGCTAGTATGGTACATGAAGGCCATGGTGTTACCCTTGCCTGATGCTGAATCACACCTTTCCAGGGCTTGCCCTGCTCCCAGGGAAAAAAGCCTGGTTTTCACCAAACCCCACTTAAAAATCACTACTACCTTTTATTTGAAGATTAATTCTTGAGTTGAATCTATTTATTTGGTTTACAAATGAAAAGCATTTCATAACTTACATCAGCAGAAGAGGGGGATTGTGGCAAAATGCAGTTAGGAGTCAAGAATAAATGGCTCCAGTGGCTGGACTGGTTGGAAGCCACTGTGTTTCAAAGGAGCAGCCTAAAAAAACTGTGTGGGTTTATAGTATCTCAGGAACTGAACACCAGCTCCTAGGTGAGCATGTACTATGAAGCAAAGGAAAAATTATCAGTTCCACTTTGAAAGCCATGCATTTGCAGTGAGCACATTGCCTTCCTCCTCCTGCATGGGAGGAATGTTTATCCAACATTTAATGCAGATCCCTTTCTACACTACTGAGTGCTAATTTGTCTTGATACACACACCCTCATAATTCTTCCACTATTAAATAACTGTAAATTGGTTACTTTAATTGCTGAGGTCTCAGCATCGCAGTTCTCAGAATGTTAAAAGAAAAAAAAAAAAAACAAAAAAAAGAAAAAAAAGAAAAAAAAAACTAAACAAAACAAACAAACAAAAAAAAATCAATTGTCCTGAAGTCTCCCCTCCCCAGATAACAATGTCAAGTTTTCAGGAAAAGGAAGCATGGAAGTTGCAGACTCAATTAATCCGAGCGGTTGGAATTCTTTGTCAAGGTGGAAGTTACTTCTGAGGCTACAACTCATTTTGAGAAGCTGTTTGGATTTGGAGGAATACTCACAGTGCTATTTTACAATATACTGAAGGTAAGGACCTGAGTGTAGCTCGAGGGTAAGGGTAGCTGGAAGGCTGGTAAGGCTTCTCAATAAAGCCCTGACTTTGTGTGCCACACCAAATGATCCCAGCTGTTGTGTGAGGCTTACATGGTCACTGCATTGTTCTTCCATGACCACAATACTCTTGCCTCTCAGCTTTGCAGCCTGCAAAGTATTTCTGCATCACTGAAAGCAGGAGGTCAGACATCTCATGGCCTCTTGCTCCGCTGCTCTTCCAACTGCAGTCCTGGGTTGGTGGTCACGTACAGACAATTGAATTATATCAGTTGCCACTTCTCACTCCAAGAGCTATGAGGCATAACTGAGGTATAACATTTTTGTCTTTTTCTGGCAACTGTCTGAATCTTGTCTTTCCTCATCTTTATATTTCCCTCCTTTTCTCTGGAAGTTCTTGGAAGATAAAAATTCTGAGCTCTTTTTCCTCCCATGGAGATAAGTTAGACAGTTCCTTTAAGGAAAGTGACCATCATGTGGATGCTGCAAAATCTCAGCTCCCACAAGGAAAAGAAATGTGACAAGCATTACTTCAGCAGCATTGGCATTAGGCCAACAATAGTATGTCCATAGTTCCCAGTGACCTCTCAGTGAGCTCCAAACTAAGATAATTTTGTATTATTCCTTTCTCAGGTATCCTTGACAAGCAATGCAAAACAAAAGCAGGGATTTAACTTTGGGAACAACCTTGTCATTGGAAGGTGAAACAGAGGCTACTTATCCAACATTTGCTTTACAGGGTTATGGTAGGACTGGTTACTTAGAAAATGGGGTAAAGTAGGGGCTAGAAGTTGTGGGTCTGTATTTGAACACTGCTTCTAAATGTGGAGCTTTATACAACCTTTACTCTGTTTCTGGAGTGCTGGGAAGTGTTCTGTGGGTACCACGAGTGAACTGTGCTTTTGGAATTAGACATCTATTGCATAGCTTCTATGTTTGCAAGCATCCAGATCAATGACTTAAGCTATTCCCAACAGATCTATGTTTCTATCAACTGTTTTTTTTCTTTTCTTTCAGAGAAGATACCTGAGCAATGGTTTCAAATAGGGAAGTTTTCTGTTGAAAAATGCATTAAGAAAACTAAAAAGCTTTTGTGCAAGGGAAATTCTTCCGACACAGGGAAGGAGCCATGGACAACATCATGAGGAAACCTGTGATTTGAGTGTCACACAAGTTGCAGAAGACATTTGTTGGGGAAGCAAGGCAAACTAAGGCAAAGCATCTCCAATTATCCTTCCAAAAACTGCCAAATGCAGCAGAGAGCAGAGTCTTTAAAGTGTGCAGTTACTTTCTCCAGAATGAACACAAAGCTGCATCACAGAATATCACAACTGTAGATGCTAACAAGCCATGGAACTTCCAAGAAGAGGGAAAATGTACATCAAAATTAAAGCATCCTGCAAGCTCAAGGAGTTTATTATTTCAAATGGGAGGATTCTTTCCACAAAAATTTGTCCAGTCTTCATCTATGTCTAGTAATAGTTATGTCTCTATTTTCAAATAAGAAACCTCAGTGAAATAACACAAGACCTAACTGCAGGCATGGCCGATTGTCTTTGACACCAATGACAACACCTATATTAGCAAATGTGTAAGTGTCCCTCCCTCACTGTTGAACTTTAGCAGCCTTCTGATACTGTATAAATCCTGTTAGCACTTTCCCCAGAACTCATGAAGACACCCCTGCCCATATCCTCCCTCTATCAGCCAGCTCAGACAGCTGGCAGCTGCGTAATGAAAAGGAAATGAAATTTTCCTGTTAGCAGCCTCCTCCAATTTGGGGAAACAGGGACAGGCATCGCATCTGCCTGCAGTACTCTCAGGCCTTCTCATGTTAAAACACTTTCTTAGAGAGATGCTTAAATGTGGCTCTTAGTAGATGGGTGAAACCATGATTCAGACTGTGTGGCTGGACCTTTAACATATTCTCTTTGACTGCTTTAGAAGTTTCTTGGTATTCAAGTCTCTATCACTAGCTGTAGAAAGACAGGAAAAGAAAGGATGCATTTGCTGACAGGGAGCCCTGGCAAAAATAATCTTGATCACTTGTAAGACCAAGTGATTGAAAGCAGCATGATTTTGGAGTATACTTGTACACTTCAGAAAAAAATAATCAATCTCTCAATAGTAGGATGAGACCTTTAATATTAAACTTTGAATAATTAATTTAAACTACAACTCAATAATCATTTGAAGTAATTTGTAACTGAAAAGAAAGTTTAACATTGCCCTTTCAATTAAGAAGTGTGTAAGAGAAAAGTAAAATGTGAATCAAATAAAGAGGAGCACTTTTTCTTTTTTTTAGGACTTGCATAATAAATAATAGTGTTAGAAATATTTATGCAACTAGGTCTTGTTTGGATCTCACTGAACAAAATATTACCAGCTTCCAAACAAATTATTTCTTTTGTATTATATTTATTTAATCTGTCCTTGGTTAAAACATTTTAGTTTAAAGTTGAGTCATGACTGTGAGTACATCTGCTAAAATGCAGTGTTGGAATATTTTGCTCAAACTGCTTTAAGCTACTATGAATTTATTTCAGATCAAATGAGATCAAGATCTCTAATCATAATATCATAATATCATTGATAATGTAAATTCAGTTGATAACATAATGCTGTGATTACACCACTCATGAAAGTTTGGCCTCAAGTAAAATTTGACTTACAAACAAAAATTAAGCAAGTCTCAGCTGTGGATTTGATTGTAGGTGCTGCTCTACTATGTCTGCCCATTGAAATTATATTCTGGATCTGGGGTTTGTTAAAAATGCTCTTTGTCTACAACTTATTAATCCAATGGCAAATCAGCTTCAAAAGTGGCAGTCACCTATAGGGAAGAAGAAGGAGAGGAAATGATCCTTATGTTTTAACATGTTTTTTTTTTTTCTATATAGCTATTTAGTTATCTTTCAAATAGCCCTCTGCATTTTTAGTTTCCACATAAGATATGACCAACTCACACTGTAACATTTTTCAAGGTAGCATTTTAAGAAACAAAAATATTTTTACTGTTAAAATCTTTCTCAAGCCAATTTTCCACCCCCTGTAATTATCTTCAAAAATCCTCATTCTGAAGGATTGCACCCTTACACGTATTTCAGCCATTATTAACCACACTGTCGTTATTCCTGCTGACATCGTGGCTTCAGGCTGTGCTAAGGGCCTGCATAATCTTGTTTTCAGAGGCTTCTGCTGCCTCTGTGAATGACGGGAGGAAAGGAGAAGCCAGGTAAGATCCAGAATTTCTTTGAAGATTAAAGCTCTAGAAAGTGTGCGGTAATCCAACATCTGCTGCTTTGGTGCTGGAGCTGTGGAGCTGTGCTGCTGCTGTGCCATCTGCCAGGCGGCCGGGAGGAGGGGAGGAGGCTGCTCCTGCACCAGCCGCTGTGATTAAGGCTGTCTGTGTGTTTGTGTTTGTTATGCAGCAGGGAAAAATTGATTGCACACTTTGAGCTCGGGCAGTGCCACGTGTGATGTGTCAGAGGAGAACGTGGGTCACTTTACCTGCTCGCATCTGGACAAAGCACAGGGAATAAATAAGGAAAGCAAAAGGCCACACAGTTATTAACATACAAATAGCATCCATGCTTCATGTGCAATTCACACCAAAGTCACACACCATTCTGATTTTACACTAGCAGGCACCTAACACAGTATTAATGTAACACTGAACTTTAAAGCAGTTTTGGTTTGCCCAGTTGCAGTGACACAGGCCTCTGCACCCCCAGTCTCAGAGGGAGGCATGAGGTCTTCATGCAGTTTACCAAGCTTTAGCCCAGGAAAATTAGTGGTGATTCCTGTAACACTTGATAACTTATATTTTTATTAGTACAGAGAATAAATAGTTTTCCTGTATATGTTATTAAGGCATTGCCTGCTTCATCCTCACCTCTAAAGTTCTTCAGCACACACTGCCTCCATGTGCAGTGATTGTGCAAAATGTTCATGTGTAGGGGAAAATATTTTGGATCAGCTGTGGCAGTATCTCTGTCCCCCAAGTTATGCAATGAAAAGGTACCAGAATGAATTTAGAACATCTTGCATGAAAGTGCACATATGTATGCGATGTCACTTGAATGATGTGTTGCTCTTCAGAACTGGGAAGAATTCCTGTCCCAAAGAAGTGACATCTAGACAAAAAAAAAAACAAAAAACAAAAAACAAAAAAAAAAAAAAAAAAAATTAACATGCCCAAGTTATGAGCACTTTCACAAAGAAGGAACTGACATCAGACTTGATTTCCAAAGTGTCTTTAGCACAAACATTTCTTTGTCAGCAGGAAGGATCCATGGCTCTACCAGGAACCCCCATAAAATATACAGATCTGTGCTAATTTCTATCTTCTTCTTCTTCTTGAAGGATGGTATTTTAAATTTGCAGACCATACTGGATCATCTATATAAACTGTTCCACACCATAATGAAATGATTCTACATGTTCTCAAAATCAGATGTTTTCTGGAAGTTTTGGCGATTCCAGTGACTGATACCCGAGTCAGAGATCTGAGCTTCTGCACATGGAGAGCCTGATGTGACAACTGGATGAGACACTGAGCTATATGCTCTGAAGTCCAGACATGCAATTGCTGCTCATGGAAACATTCAGAATCTGGAAGCAAGCTAGCTAGATCCAGGACCAGTCAAGCATAGTGGTAGCTGAAAAAGCATCCTACTCGTCAGGACACCCAGCTGCATGTTTACTAGGCTGGAGAGAAGGCTGTACTGAGTCTAGTTCTTGGAAGTTGCAGCCACGCCAGTAAGGGTGCGATTAGCAGGGGATGCTGCAGTTTGTACAGCGAGCAGCTCTTGAGCACAGCAGAGAGTGAATTCACTTCAGCGGCTCCGCCAAGAGGCTCGTGGTGGGTGAGCGTGGAAAGTGCCCTGACATCCCTGTGAGCTGATGCATGTGGGTGGCATCTCCGTGCTGTTTCAATGCAAGAGCAAAGTAGAAGATAATGCAAGGCTTAATAAGGGAAGGTTTTCACTTTTCTTTCTGTTCTTCTGCACCGAGGAGCCAACACTGCCTCCCCGCAGGGCTGGCTGCCCCTGCGAGCGCAGGCATCGCTCGCTGCCCGCAGCCGGAGCGCGGCTCCTGCCGCCCCTCCCCGCGGCACATCAGGTGAGCGGGCTGGGCTCAGCCTGCTCTTGCCATTTGCTGGAAGGAATCACTCGGGGCGGGGAAGAGAGCGGCATGAAATGGGAAGGCTTTCTCCCTTCTGGGGCTGACAGCCCTGACAATCTGGCCCTATACTTACAGAAACACAAGGCGTTCAATTGTATGTCATTTTGATGTTTCTGAATCACATGTCTCTGGAGATGAAATAGTAATCATCACCAGAGCTACAGATTAGAAACTGATAGAAAAAATAGGCATATCATTAAGCTTGCACGCTTCCTTGTTATCTCACCACTTCTCATTCAATCCTTGTCTGCAAACAGAAGAAGGGAATCCCTGCACGGCTGCACTGCTGGGTTTGCATATAATCAGGTGTCGAAGCCTGCCTTGCTTAGACCTTTTGTTCAGCTGCGATCCCTACTGGATTTTTCCTAAGATTTGTGCTTTCACCTCTGGATAATAACAAATAGCTCTTTGTCTCTTTAGGTTTGTTCATATAACTTGTATTACTCTATTGACAATGTAATAAAAAGATATACAAAGAATCCTCTTGTTTTCCCCAGCTACAGCAAAAGCGGTGACAATTATTTCTGATGTGAAGCAGGATCTGAGACTCCAGTGGGTAAATGTGAAAAAATGTAATTTTTGAAATTCAGTTGTAGAAACAGAATAAATATCAGTTAAGCCTTATAAAGATATATTTCTTGTTTAGTAAGGCCCTTGTTTTTAGGGCATTTATCAAGTGGTATAGTGGTTAAAATTAATATTTTAAAGATAGATTGATTTCAGCAGTGATGACATTTTGAAAAACTAAACAAAACCTAATTGACTTCCAGTAAGTTTTTCAATGGAGGACGATTGTAAAAATAGGATATTTGAATGTTGCAAACACTTTTATTGAAAAGGTTGATGTTAAATGTGATTTTGAAATTTATTTTGTGAGGGAGGAACATCAGTCTTTGTTCTGAGGATAGTTGTATGCTTTAAATCTCTCTTAGCAAAAATCCCAGGTCCTTTTTGCTGCCCTAGTATTTTCTCACAAGGAGCGCAGAATCCTGTCTCCCTGGTAGGATGTGAGGCTCCAGTGCCTCACAGGACGTCCTTTCTGCCATCTGAAGAAGAATCTCTCTCTCCTTCTCTGTTTCAGTCATAGCCTAGCCTGGTCCAAGTTTTGCCTGAATCTTTCCTTCTCATACCTTTGCTGTGCTTCTCACTCTAACACATAGGTACAGTCACTCCATCATACTCAGGGAAGCTGTCTTTCTAAACAGGTCAAATTCCTAAGTATATGCACATATGCCTTTAAATTCTGGTGCTGATGTACACCTGTATTTTTGTCTCAAAAATTACTGGGGCTTCTCAGAAGGAGCCTAAATTAGAGAAGACTGTTAATCTCATCAATTCCAGCCTACCCCAGTGTGGTACCTGGTAAGGAAAAGTTCTGTGAAACTGGGTAGAAAAAGGTCCTTGTTAAAAAAACAAAAAGGAAAAAAAAAAAAAGAGAAAAAAAAAGAGAGGGCAGCTAGGCTTAATAAATCAAAGGCAATATTGCTGATATGCAAGAGTTCATATTTTCTTTTAATGAGAGAATATGGGATTCAGTTGTTTGGAAATCTGTTGCTGGTTCTGCTGTGGATTCATGACCCAGGACAGTTTTAACAAGCTCTGAAAATCCTAAATAATATTTACCTGCATCTCATAAGTACTGTGAAACATAGTCAGCACTATGAAACACTTTCAGATACACAAATGGAACACTTGTCTGTAAGGAGTAGATTTCAGTGAAAAAATTGGTTTCACTGATACCAGTGGAAAGTCTGCCATCGAGTTTGTGGGGCTAAAACTGACTCCCTTTGTTGCTTTGGTGATTGAGGACAAGAGAATTTGGACAGTATTTGGTGCTCTATTGTGTGAGGCAGGTCAAGAGCTTGAGGGAGTAATTAGCTCCCAGGTTTGTGCTGTGAAGAGGAACTTCTGAAATGCCAACCTTTATGTCTTCCCTCCCAAACACTTTTTTTTTTTTTTTTTCTTTTTTTTTTTTGGTGAGGCAAGACTATTATTGGAGAAAAAATTCCATGGAAGTCAACTTGTCAGTATTTGTACATCTTTAAACATCTTTAAAAAATGATCAGGGGATGAAGAATGCTATGTGTATTACCTTGATACCTCATGTAATTTTTAAGTATCCAGTATTGCTGGCCTTGAATATTGTTTCTTTCTTTTGCACTGTTTTAACTATTACTAATTTTTTAGTCTCTTAAGTCATCTGATGTGGGAACCCAGGGCAAGGGGGATATTCCTCTGGCCCTGGGTTCCCACAATCTACTATTTTTACTTTTAGAGGTTTCACTTCAGGAAGAGAGAAGTCCACCTTAAAAATATATATATATATGGACCCCTAAGTGTTGTACCAGCTAAATTCCCTTTCCTCATTATATTGGCATAATTCAAAGAGAATCAACTCAACAACCTGCCAGTTTGACACTCACATGCCAATCCTTAAATTACAGATCTAGTTCATCATTGATGATTATTATTAAATTATATACTTCACAGATAGGTCCGTAGATTCAGACAAAAAAAAAAAAAAAACAACACCCTAAAAAAACCCAAAAAACCAAGTTTGATATGGATATTATGTGCAGGCCAAACACTGTTGCTAATGCAGGCAATTTTAAAGTTAGTCGCACATTTCAGCATTCTGAATATGGTGATTTTAAAATTTATTTTTATATTTTCAAAATTTAGAGTTTCTATGAAGTGTGTGGAAGAAAATTAAAAAGATTAAAATAATCTCGGTGAGCTCTCTTTGTTGCTATAAACTTTAACTAGAGACAGACTTTTAATTGGTGTGCCTTGGGTTGGTTTCTTTGTTCTTTGGGGGTTTCTGTTTGTTTGTTTTTGGATTTTGTTTGATTGTTTTTGTTTTGGTTTGGGTTTTTTGTTGGCTTTTTTTTAGGAAACAGTGAATTATTTGAAACTTCAGCTGGAAATTACTTATCTCAATTGTCATTTGGCATGAATTCATTTAAACAGCTTCAGCTGGAAAAATCCCCAACCAAATAAATATGGGATCATAATCCACAAACCTTGTGGATCTCTGTTTGAATTGACAGAAGCTTGGGGATCCCCAGAGCTCGTGGTGGCCCTGGAGGAGAGGCACAGCCTTCTGTCCTGCAGGGTGGGCTGAAGGGAGCTCTTTGCAGCTGGTGCTGCTCCATGATGTACAGGTGGGGATCTGCTGGTTCAAGATCTCCTTGACCTGCCAGGTGCCCATCAGGGCCTGATGCAACTCCCAAAATCTGGTGGGGGCTTCCTCCCTCTCTTCTGCTGGTGCTGTCCAGTCTCCCAGGCAGCACAGACATTTCCCAAGCAACACGTGTCTCCTCTGAGAGCCCAAGCTACACAGTCACTTTCCCAGACCATGAGGGGACAGAAACTGGGCTCCTGACAGCTTTTTGAGAGAAAGCACCTGCTATTTCTGACTAGAATGTAAGCTCTCAGAGCTATGCCTTATTTAATTAATTTTGGCAGCTAACAGAAATGACTAAATTAAAAAGTGGGGAAATCAACTCATAGTTTCTGCGAATCTATTGACTGATTTACCCTGAGTTAATGAGTTGCAAAGTGAGTTTCAGCTTCAGGGAGGACATGTCAGGTGTCTTTTACATTTCATGATTCAATCTGAAACTCAAGTTGTGATGGATGAATTTCTACTTGAAGCAGAGATTAGCATTTTATCATTTTATTTGATTGTAATCCTTTTGAACACAAAACTAAGTTGCCCAGAGATGTGGTGTTTCCATTCTTGGAATCCCTCAAAATGAGACTGGACATGGTCCTAAGGCAGCTCCCCAACAGACCCTGCTAGACAGCCTGCACGGGTCCCTTCCAGTCTGAACAACTCCATGATTCAGTGAGTGCACTGCTTAGCACTGGTTTAGTTGGCAAGGCAGTGTTAGGTCAAAGGTTGGGCTTGATGATCTAGAAGGTCTTTTCCAACATTAGTGATTCTGTGGTTCTATGCTTAAAATTCAGTGACAATTGTTTAAAATACTAAAACTAAAAACCTTGAGTGCATTTTTGATATGACAGTTACTGGAGTGAGAAAGTTGTTGCTGGGCCAGACTTTGTAATATTTAATATTACAAATATATAATAGAGAGCTATTTCTGGCTCAGAGCTATCCTGTGCTCTGCATGTAGAAGACTTCAATGATGATTTCCCTACATGCTACTGCCAAATAAACCTCTTTATCAAACAGTTTCTTCAGATGTGATTTCTTGTTGTTATTAATAGCATGTGGCTATTAAGTGCATGAAGAATTTAATGTTCTAATTGAACCCAGAGTGCACTCAGGTCACAAGTTGATTTCAGCAGTTTTGTAATGCCTTATCACATTGTTAATTCCCTGCTATTAATGGTAACCTTGTGCACTAAGTCCTAATATGATCTTGCATGGTTTGTTCAGCATTTGTAAAACATAATAAATGCAAGTAGGTGCTTGGCAGGGAGAGATCTGTCAACAATGCAGTGTTATTGACTTGTAATATAAAATAACATTTCCATTTTCATAAAGAGGCTTTGGGGCTTGTTACTCACAAGGTTTTTAACCTTTTTTTTTCTCCCCTCCAGTTTTGTCAGTGAAAAAATTAGCACAGAAGAATATGGTTTGTCATTTTTGATCTTGGCTTCGTGTCTTGCTAGGATGTCTCCACTACAGCTCAATTCAAATGTTTGATTTGTTCCTTTCAAATTTTGGATGAAGATGCAGTCAGCTTGAGGGTAAGAAGCTATCACCAGGAAAATATAAGTCATTGAGTGGTGTATTTTTATGCAAAATAGGTCATTCTGATAAGGTAAGATTCCTTTTTCTCGTCTCAAGCATTAGAAAACTGCAGTTGCATGCAGTTCTTGTATTGCTACTGGAGAGAAGCTGGTGCCTGTTTCAGGTCATATTTAAGGTGACAAAAAGTAGTTCTAGAGATATTTCTTCCTCTCTAATGGCCTAAAGAACACCAGCTTGGGCAAGGAAATTACTTTTAAGCATGTTAAGTTCAATGAGGTAAAATACACCCCTGGAGATTAAAACAAGGATTTTTTTTCTTCTTGGAATTTCTTCCCAAAATAAGCCCTGCCTCTTCATGGTTTTTAGCCCAATTATAGAATCATAGAAAAATCTGAACTGGAAGGGGCCTCTAAATTTCAGCTGGTTCAATACTCTTTTCACATCAAGACATGCATTTAAAGTAAATGGTATACAGGTTTTAACCTTATAAGTACCTATTATCATGTTCTTTAATTGAGTATATGTGCTTATCCAGTTTTAGGTTTCTTGGGACATGTCTTCATGGCTTTTATGGTTTTAAAAATTCCTTGTGCATTTTTACAGCTAAGAGCAGATATAAGTCAGATTTTCTGTTTTATACTGTACTTTGTTTCTTGAACAGGATGCTTTTAAAATTGAGATAGGCAATGGGTGATGTAAAGGGAAAAGGACAAATGGAGGAAAGTTTACACTTCGGGCTCTTAATCCTGGGTTATTCCAGTTGCTGTTAGCATGAACATTGCTTTAGAAACAAGCACATCAGGTGTACACCAAACTAACTCACATATGTTCATTACATATCAAACCAGCAGTTCCCTTGCAGACCTTCTGTTCAATCCTGAAGAAACGTCTAATGTTCTTTGCTGGTGGCACTAAAACATGCCCTAGACCCAAGCAGCATAGTAACAAGCAGGAAAGAGAGACACACTTAGTCTGGTCTATACATGGGATCAGCCTGGTTATAGTTATGAAGGTTATGGGATGATATTTCTGGGAAAACAAATGTTAGAGCAGGAAAGAAACAGTATTTGCAAATCCAATGGCTAAGAGCTCTAAGCTTAGTCACAGGAACACACAAGCACAAACAGTGTTCTTACTTTTTTATAGAATTTTGATGTTCTGCAATGGACAAGAGTTCCACATTGGGTAACTGCAATGCAATAGTTCTGGTTCCTGCCCCAAAGAGCTTGCAGGGGACAGAGCAGCTGCACACTTTGCTAGTGCCAGTCTTCCTAAAGACCAAGTTTGTTTTTGTTTATGTTCTGAAAACACCTGGGAATTATATTCTGTGCTTGAAAACCTTGGAGCTGAAGTGCTTAAGGGGAGTACAGACAGGACTGAAATGGAAAAAAACATGAGGATATAGACAAAATGGAGATTGTGGTGCCCAAATTCTGAGGAAGAGGTTGGCAAAGGAGAAGGACTGTGATACCCACACTGCCATACATTACAGTACCTGCATGTCAGAGTGGAACACCTGCACCCCCAAAAGTGTTTTGGTCCTTGAGCAGAGCAGGAGGAGTTGGACCCAGCTAGGGAATTTTCTTTTCAGAGAGATATGAGTGAAACAAATACTTCATAGTTTGTAACTCCAAGGTGAAGAGGAGTTCTATGAATTTAATCCATTTGAGACCTAGGGAATGTATAAAAGCAAAAGATTTGCTGTTCAACAGCTTGTTCAAGGATATAATTTTATCCATTTCCAGGAGAATCAAATGAAAACAAAAGAAGGATTTCATCCATGCAGAAATGCACACTTGTATGGAGACTGGGGAGAATATTTTGCCTTAAATTATCAGTTGAAAAATCAGTTGAAAGGTATGAAGTGCCATAGAGTTAGCCATTTAGCTTCTTTTTGGCATAGTGAAATTGTGATTTCCTATGGATAATGTCAGCTAGAAAGGTAATTATCTGAGTTAAATATCATCTAATAAAAGCTCTTGGTAGCATAGGAATACTGATGGCGGTATGAAAAACTGGCTTTCTTTTCCCTATATGATTTCTTAGATTAATGCTTCAGTCCTGCAGAGTGCACATACCTACCCCTCCCATCCCCACATCTCACAGCTTCAAGGACACATGAATGCTGGATCTAGATCTTCAAATGGCTTAATGATAAAAATAAGCTGCATGCTGGCAACCAGTCTGCATTTTATTTTGATTTCCAACATTTAAATTATTAAAAAATACCCTAAAAACTAATATAAACCACACTGAAAATAACACATTTCTGTGTACCTGGAGATGCAATTCAGCATTGGCCAGGCTTTTCCTGCCTGGGTGTTCAGCAGCAGAATGTTCTATAGAAACTGTCACTTTTGTGGAGCTGCCACAAAGAGAGGGAGAATGGGCTAAATATTTTTCATTCTTAAACCATTCCCACTAAAGCAAGCAGCAATCAAATGCTTATCATTATACTGACCTACTTGTGAAGTGCTTTGGGATATGTATTGTTATTGAAATGCTGTGTTGTTATTATTTTTATTTCATTTTAATTGCATTCTGTTATGTGCAGAACTTTTAAATGGTCTATCTTTGCAATCTAACATCTCCCTGCATGTTCTCTGTAGAACAGCACCTGATTTTTGTAAAGGCAGGGTAAAACATTTTCAGTCACTTCTGAATCAGAAGATAAAGAATGTACTTACAGTAAACCAAAGTCTCTTTTCTTCCTCATTGTTAAAGCTAACTGTGATCATATGGATTGAAAGGAGACAGAGCAAAAACCTGTGAAAATTGACTTGGGAATAATTCCCATTATGATGAAACACCTTTGCTTGAGCTCGGCAAGGGGAAAACAAGGTTATAGGTGCTCAATCACATCAGCTAAAATCTGAGTAGAATCCCTTCAACACACTTACTGTGCCCTACATGATAATCAGGGTTAGCTGGTTTTCATTAATTAGGGGTTTGGGCAAGGACTGGGGTTTGTTCTTGGAACAGTTTGTGCAAAAGACAGTCAATGACGCATATTCATAATTCTCTAAGGCCTGAAGCCTTGTCTAAATACAGAGTTTGTATTGCTTTAAATATTCAGGTTCATTTAAAGTAGTAAAACTGCAAGTCACATCCCATCTTCCCCTTTTCAAGCCCAGCTATACTGATATGAAGTGATTATACCAGGGTAGTTGATTCCAGTGCAGAAAGGGAAATGAACAAGCTATACTGGTATTAACATGTATAAAATGGTGTGATTCTACCTATACCAAAGGTTCAAATGGCCTGTGCATAATGTTTAAAAATAAATCACATTCTTAACTGAAGCAGTTGAACTGATAGCAAAGCAGTTTTGATAGGAAATCTGTTTTAGGCTCAGCTTTTTTTCTGTGAATGCCACCACTAGCAGCAGCAAAGGACCATAGAGGGGACTAAACACAGGAGTATTTCAATGCCATTAGCAATACTGGTGAATACCTCACTAATTTTAAAATTAGAACACACTTTGAGAAGGTTTAACCAAAGCAAGAAGATACTTCCCTCTTTCCTGACCATCCAAAGAGCAAAGATAGGATACTAGCGCTGCCTTTAAGAGCAGAAACAATTATTCTCTTTTTTTTTTCCTTTTTCCCATAGCTTCTGTGGATATAGTATTTAACTTACTGACCCATTTCAGTCACCTCAAGACAAGTTCAATATTATGAGGGGTTGTGATCATTTCTCAGCACACAAGGTACCACTGTAAATTTTTGGAAATCACATTGCCACTGATCCTTGAAACGCCTAAAGAATGTGTATTGCATTTACTGTTTTGATAGATTATGACCAGCCAACATGACCTTCTGCACACCACAGGTCAGAGAATTTCATCCTTGTCGGGTACTTTTCTCATTCAGCAGTTTCTTCTTCATTAGAGAGCATTGTGAGACATCGACACAGTTCCAGAAATGCAATGTCCCAACAGTCAGGTGTGAGGTGAGCCAACAGCAACAGCACCATCACATCTATAGGTCTGTTTTTTTGCATACAGCCCAAGAGGCCATGCAATTTGTAAATGTGCCGCAACACTTTCCTTTTGGATTTTTTTTTTAAATTCTGACTTTGGCTGATTAATTAAAAAGTCTGTTTTCTTCAGGGTTTTGTTTTTGAATTAAAGGGAATGCTAGTTAACTATTTTGTATGTTTCCATATTTACTTCCTTAATATTTTAATCATTATTTTAGCCTCTGCAGTGTGGTGATAGACTAATTTATGTGTGTATTATCAGGAATTGCCACTGGAAGAAAGAACTGCTCAAAGTTTTACAGAAAATTCATCATTTGTCTTGATATTTTAAACACTTCTTTTCACAAGTGATGCTTTTCTGAGAATGTTTCTGGTTTTCTGGAAGACATGGTATTAGTAATCTTAAGGTCTAATGAAATCAAGTTAATGGGACTGATAGAACCAGACGGACAAATTCTGATCTTTTCTGTAATTACTCTATAGACTAATGAAATTTCCTTGGATTTGCAGCATGAAAAACTCAGAGCAGCCTGTTCCTTGGTTCTTGCTTCTCAAGTGTGTGCCCTCTCAATGTGGGGTGGACAAACATTTAATCAGCTCTTAGACTTGGTGTTTTGGTCACCATGTCATCCATGTGTCATACTCTCTTTAATCTGTTTAATTTGCTTTTGATGTCTTTATTCTGATTTAATGACTGATTTTTTCTTCAAAGTGAAGAATGTAAAAAATGCATCGAGGTATTGCAGCTGAACACTGTCCTCTTTTTTAAACCTGAAGAAATTGATTATTGGGGGTTGAAACCTCCAATTAAATATTTGTTCTAGCTTTGTTTTTCCTAAACAGATTCACTCACCTACAGCTGCTAGCAATAGTTCTGGTTTTCCCATCATGCTTTCTTACAATTCCCACCTCTTCTTGTATATGTGCAGTCTTTTCACACTGAGAGATGGGACTGAGTAAGCATTGACACCAGTCTGTGCAAAATAATTTTTTTCATAAAACCCCCAAAATTTCACACTGGACTACTGAAGGATGTGGAAGAAGGACAAATCTAAGCCTTAGATGATTACTTCTTAAACACAAGGACAATTCTTATTGTCTTTAATAGTCTTATTAAAAGCCTTGAGTTACCTGTGTAATGAGGACTATATGATCAGGCTCTAAACAAGTTTAAAAATGAGGGTACATGTTATTTTGTAATTTCAAATATACCACTGTGTACTTACAAAATATAAATTTTACAAATACTAAAGTCAAACATAAAACGTACAGGACAAATATTCAAATGACAGCTTTTCAACTGCTTGACCTAAAAAATGTCACAGTAAAAGACATCTACAAAACACACATTTTCACTTTACATTTTTAATGTATCCTGCTGGCTGCACGTTGCCCATCCTGCAATAGCACTTGCATTGAAATCAACACAATGAAATGTGACGTGTCAGATCAATGAAATGAACACTTCTCTATGTGTAATTGAACAGGCATGCAGAAAGTTTATGCAGCAAGAATTAACAAAACAGATAAATTATATTGTTTGGGGTATTTTTTTCTGTCACTGATAACAAAAGAGTTAGATGGCACATTAAACAGTAATATATCCTTTCTTGGTCATTTTTATGTCTTGCAATAATCATTATCAGAAAAAAAATAAAAGAGAAATAATTTCTTAAGACAGTAAAAATGTTGTACTTCTTATTTCTATTTTTTCTCCTTAATATGTTTAACATTTTTTCTTCTTTGCATGTTATACAATATGTTGTTTGTTGTACTGTGGTGTTGTCCTCTGGCAAAAAAAACACAGGAAAGTATATTCTACACATAAATACTGTCTCTGTTTTCATCTATTAAAATGAAATGATAATTCCATTTAATCTATTAAGGACATTTTCTTGCAATTATAAGATATATATTGTATACCTTCTTGCCTTAAAGCCACTCCACAATCTGTTATTATCCACTTTCAGAAATGGAAGTGCTACAGTTATTCTTACACTTTGCTTACACAGGATTCCTCAAAATATCACCAGTGACATCACACTTTCAAAGAAAAGACAATGATTTAATGGCCATTTTAATGTAGATATTGTTGTTATTTTGAAATCTGGTATTAAATGTGCTTCCTTCTTGTAACACTAAAAGAACAGCACGTAAATTAATCAAAGCTTAGGAGCACATTGCTGCTTAAGGCTTTGAAAGCTCTTCTATACATTCTGCGTACTTGAGAAACAAGAAGTAATTAAATGGTTCTTTTCTTCAAACTAAGCTAGTCTTTAAAAAAAAATTAAATTACAAAACCACAGCCCAGTCTCTTGCAGTGGAGCCTTTTATGCCTGTGGACAAATACAGAAGTAAGCATTTTTACAAATATTCCTTCCTGGAGAAGGCACATTGGGATTTAATATTTGCCCCCAACAACGGGTTCACTTGGCTAAGCATCACTGAGCATCAATGTTTAAATCCTGCACTCTCATTCAGAGCCACTGCATTTCCACAATATAAGTGCATGAGACCACATGCTGGTATTCTCCACAAAAGTCACTTGTTATTTAAATCAGAACTACAAACCTGCTCCCTCACCTCCCCCTCTCCAGCCCCTAGAGGGGCATATTCTCATTAACATTCTTAATGTTAATTGGAATTACATGTGCACATCAAGAAGAGAATACACCTCCAGATGCGATATTTGCAAGCTTCATATTGAGCCAGGCTGTGTTGAAATAAAACACAACATTGAACACAGAGTCCTATTTTGATATTGAGCAGTAATATGTGTTTTTACATACAAAACCAGGTCTTACACACAAAGAAAAATAAATTCAGTATGCTACAACCACAGCCTCCATTACTGTAGCATCTGATCTTGCCGTTTCTCACTCATGTGAAAAATCCTTCTGCCTATGAGGTGCATATAGGCTTATGATCCAGCACATTTTTCTGTAATGGAAATTAGTTGCAGATCTGAACAATTTTAAAATGGTGACAAGAGAGCATGGGTTGGACTCACTTGTTCGGAAAAGGATCTTCATGGTTCACTGCAAAAAATAATTAAAAAAAAATTCAGGTTAACACCCATATTTTCTAACCTTATAAAAATAATACAATTTTGTAACAAAAACTTCCAGTTCTCAAAGTATAATCTTTTCAGAAATAAACATGAAAAGTATAAAAAGTAGCCAATACCAAACATACTTCACAATTCTTTTAAAATTCACCGTAGTTTAACAGTTTGAATTATGTTTATGTTACGTTGCCTACAATTTATGTTTTCAAAATGTAGGTTCAGAGTAGATTAGAAAACAGCACAATCTGAAATCTGGAAAGCCCAAATAGATTAGTTTAATCTTTGCAGAAAATTCATGGTGGAATAACCTTTTCCTTACTGAACCTTTCCAGTTCCATGAAATGGGAATTTTCTATTGTTATTTTAAGGCAGTTCACCCAACAAGTCATAAGCATCTCCAACAGAATTAGATAAAAGCTCAGTCCCAGAAACAAGAGACAGATTTGACTCAAAAGGCATAAACTGAAGTTTTATTCATTTGAAAAAACTCTTCTAAAATTGTTACAGAAACATACATTGAAATAATGTCAGATTCTACTAGAAATCCTAATAAATAAAACCGTGTGCTGAAGCATCTCAGCTAGAATTTTCCAAGGCTGTAAAACACATACATACAAGTCAGACAATATCAAGGAAAATGGGGTTGGAGCTGAGGAAAATATTCATTTAGTAATGATCTTTCTTCCTGTAGTGACATGGTAGGTTTAAGCCCCTGACATATTAGAAGTGCTCATGTAAAATCTGATTTGCCTATTCTTCCTTGCTATCAAAGATGGTCATCAAAATAAGGTTTGTTGAGGAATAAGTAATGTAAACATCACATCAATCTTGCTAATATTATAGGAATACAAGAGAGATGTACACAAGAACATTTTAAAATAAGAAACCCCAATCCCCTCCCCACACTGCATTAATATACTGAATGCCAGCTTTCAGGTATGTTGCAGTCACAAATGCATAGAGATGAGACAGAGAAAAAAAAAATAGAAAGATAAGCCTTTCTAGGTCATCTATTCCATCCATCTGCTGGAGTAAGATCACTACCTACTATATACATGCTAGAGTTTTTCTCAGTCTGATTTTAAATGTCTTGTTTCCATCTGTTCTATTTGACCTTACCTATTTCATCTTGGATAGTTAAAATGGCTGCTGTATAATGCAATAATTCAGGGCAACATCTAAAAAAATTTTAAAAATCAGCATGCAATAGTCCTCTCATCCTTAGTGCAGCTAATTTTGAAGATATGTTTACCCACAAAAGATCAAACTGGACAAACGATGCCTATAAGGCTGTGCCGTCTGCGTGCGAAGCGTCATCTTTTACTGTATCATATGGATTAGATTCTGAGCTAATCAGTCAGTTTCAGAGCTGAGCTGCTCTGGGTCCATCTTACAATGCAAATATTGGGGGGTGGGGAATGTTCAAACGAAGTCTTCTGCAGTTAATGAGTTGCCTTTTCCATTCTTATTAACTAAAATACTTTAACCACTTTGGTTTTTTAAACTTAAACAACTGTATTAGATGTAATCATTATTTTATTAACATTTTTCTCCAAGGATTTTTCTTTCTGATTATGAGTACTTTGCGATTTCAGACAGTATGATGGATGCTACTCTTCTATGACAAGAATTTTAACAGCCCTTCTTCAGCACTCAATGCACACCCAATTATGCGTCTGAGCTAGTAACCTTGAATTTATGTTACCATGGCGACAAACTGGTCATGCATTATGGATTATCATTGAAATTCTACACCCCTACCTAGCATAATGAGAGTTGGGGACTTAATCAAATCAGCCATTCTGTGTGACACAAAGTGAAGAACTAGCTCTTATTGTTCAGCCTGGAGAAAGGAAGCAGGCCTGATGGAGTGGCAGCTGCAGTGCCGCAGCCTGATAGATTGCCCTTATATACATTTGTGAATGTATAGACAGATGGTTTTCAATGCCTGGAATTTCTGGCTTAGGAAGCAGCTGTTCGGGTAACCTCTGCCGTCTCACCTTGTTGTCATGGAGCATTGCGGGGAGGCTGAGAATGCGGCCGGGCACCCTGGCAGTGCGAGCGGGTCTGCGCGCCCCGGCTCCGCTCTGGGCCCGGGCTCGGCGGCGGCAGCGATGCTCGGCCGGGCCCACAGCACTCCTGCCTGGCCCGCTCAGAAAGAGACAGGCAGCATTGTTGTGGGGAATCGCTCCTGGGGATCGAATCCACTCTGCCTCTCCTCCGCTGCCTTGCAGTCATGTTATTATTATTAACATGACGTGTTATTCATACACACTTCAGCCAAGGCACCCAGGTCTCAGGTTGCCATACTGTGCTCTGAGACAGAACACCAGCTTTGCTAAGGTCATGGATGAAAAAGGTTCAATGCCAGAAAATCAAACCAAATAGATATGAAAAATTAGCAACCGTTATAGACTTCTGTGTGCCAGGATTATTTTACCAGGATTTAATTGAAATTTCACTCCCTATTCTGAGAAAAAGCTAAAGAAATTGCCATGAACTTATTAACTTCCTTTTTTTAAATGAACTTGTAGTAAAAGTGCGGGCTTTTTTAAGAAGAATTGGCCCATAATGCGCTCTTAGAAAGGTTAAATTTCTTTAGTGTAAGCACTAAAGTATTATGAGCTTACACTCAGTGTAAGCACTGAGTATTATGTTCCTTAGCAAAAGGAAGCTGATTGACTCATTTGTTCTTCTCTTTATTTTTGATTATTATAACCATACCATCATTATTTTCTTCCACTTAGTTTTCCATCCCTCAAATCTTCAAAACCTTCAAAGTTTCAAAGCTTCTGATTCTTCATATAAACATACCTATTAAAAAAAAATCCTTACTTTTCCAAAATGCTGATTAACCAATTATTCCACCCTACCCATGTATTTTGGAAGTCTAGATATTGCTACTGCAATATAGCTTATTTACTTATTCATATGTGTAAGGTGACCATCACCATGGTTTCTGCACAGGAAGTTGCTAATGTGTCTGTCAGCCTTGCCATTACAGATTCACCAGACCTGTGATTTCAAAGCATGCAACATTTTCCCAGAATAAAACCTGGTATGACAATAACGTTTCAAAGAAATTCTTTATTATAGATCTAACTGCTTCATTAACACTACTTTTCTTTCTGCCAAAGTGTCTGTGTTTGTGTTTTGATGTATGAAGCATATAGCATGCATATGTTATGAGATTTAATTTTCAATGTGTGTGCAGGAAGTGAATATTTCCAGCTAGCTTTTAAAATGAGTCAATATGCAGGTTATCCAGGAGCCTTGAGGAATCACACTCTATCATCCATCTATCTATCATCTATCTATCTATCTATCTATCTATCTATCTATCTATCTATCTATCTATCTATCTATCATCTATCTATCTATCTATCTACCTATCTGAGTAAGTAAAATCAGTCCCTCATTTTCTGTGCAACTCTTTACTTCAAAAAGAGCCCCCGCTGGTCTGTGTTGACCCATGAGATTGCAGTAGCTCCCTGGGAGGCTTTGCAGCCCATACACAAAAGATTTGTGAACTGAAACCTCCCAGGAAAGCCTGGACACAAGAGACTGCACCCACCCGGGAACCTGGTTCTGCAAGTCCTCTTCCAGCCAGAGCTGCCAAGGAAATGCCCTCCTTTGGGGGTTTAATATTTATGAATTGTTACTGTCTTGTCAGTAAATCTGTCTTTAAAGCACACTGACAGTGGCAGATTGCAATCACTGTCTGCTTACTAAGGTATATTAGGAAACTTTCAGAATTTCTTGACTTCAAATACTGTTTTTTCCTAAAAAAGAAACAACCCCCAAAATTGACAAAAATTACTAATTCACACAAAAGTGTCTTTGACAACACAGTGACTGCTTGTCTGAGAGTAAGGAAGAAAATTCAGAGCTAGGAGTTGATGGAATAAATAAATAGGCAGATATTACTATAATATTTCTCAATTAAAGAATGAATTATCTTTTTAAATCTTTAATTTACAGTGCCTGGAATTTCCTTGTGTCTATAAATTTAAACCAAACCCTTAAATCTGATGTTAGAATACACTTTACTTTACTTAAATTAAATCTTTTATGGCTGAGTAAATTTCACTGTGTGGGCATTTTGGAAAATGATGTTACAGTTGAGTCTAGCAGAGTGAGCCAAGAAAAATACCAGTGCATGCTTTGAATTAAAACCTATAGAAAAAAAAAAAAAGAAATAAAAGCTTAATAACGTGGGCACATGGAAGCAAGTGCTTCCTTCTGTTTAAAAATATTCCACAATAAAGGAGATTTTAAAATATTTTCATTATGTTTTAAGAAATAAATTTTTTACAGGGCAGGCTAACTTCAGAAGCAGTGTAACAGGATGGTAAGGAAAATGACATTAGACTAAGAATAAATTCTTGGGCCCAGTACTGAATTTATGACTAAATTTTATACTTCAAGGAAAAAAGAGGTGTGTGCAATACTGTTCCAAATATTATCAGCAAGGAAAGAACTTAATTTGGAGTATATTTTTTCAACCTTTATTTAGGCTAAGTAGAATTTTTTAGGACATACTTCTGTTGATCTCAGTAAAATTATTATCAGGAGTAATTTTTTCCTTAATTTATGCTTCCAGAGTAGACTCTGAATATAAAAAAAAAAAGTTGTTTCTGAAACAAAGAGTTTCTGAAACATAGCATTCTCATTAGCAGGAGAATATGAAGAAAATACTTCTGAGCTATTGTTGCTTTGCTTTTACATCAACTTGTGTCAGGCTTTGCTAACAACTCTCTAGATGGAAATAAGCTATAAGCATTTCCTTGAATATTTTCACTTTAGATTTAAAATATTGTCTCTTGACTGTTTTAATCAAGGAATCATACATCCTTCCCACCCCCCCCCAATAATCAGGGATTATCCATTTCCTTCATAAAACAACTTAAAAATTACTATTTTGTGGGTTGCAGACTACTGGATTTTTCTCTTACAACTTCCAAAAAGGAGAGAGAACTGTAAAAATTTGAGTTAGTACGTTAATTTTCTTTTCCTCATGTTATTCATGCACTTTCTTGCAGGGGCAAGAAAGCCCAAATAAATGTATACTGGGAAGGATTTTGCAACCATTTTACCATCTTTCTGCTGCTGTTGTGTGGCCACAGGGCTGCAGGCTGGGATCTTGCTGGGCTGGGAGTGTGGTGCCTGAAGTTCACTCTGCACTGTCTGATCTTCCTGGCCTTGGGTCTTCTCTCCACTCAGGGAGGCAGAAGAAAGGACACACCTCTTGTCTGTCTTCTGCCTTCTGTTTCAGTGCAGTGACAGCCCAATTGTTAGCTTTTCAGGGACTCAAATATAACACAAAACTCTCAACTTTGAAGGCATTTCAAAAGAAATGCGGAGGGGAAAGCTACATTTCATTAATTTTGGAACAAGAGATGAAGAGCTGTGTAGGATACAGGTAGTATTGGAATTTCAGCATCTGAGCAAATTGTTTTTTCACTTCTGAGGGGCCATGACAGTTGGTGTACCAGTAATTGCAGGCTTACTTAAAGCCCCTACCTCTGTGTGAGTATGGAAACCCCCCTGGTTTGCTTTAATTCACCCACCTAGTCACAACCAGTGGAGCCAGATGATGTGTTTCCCTTCACTGTGAAATGCATTTAATCACAAGGACTGAATGCCTGTGTAGTGAGAACACTTTTATAATCCCCTGTACCAGCTTTCTCACTTCCAGGATCTGACGGGTGCACTCATGAAATCTTTTTGCTGTCACACTGAGATGTTTCATTTCTAACAGAGCACAGCTGATGAGAAACATCAGAGTTTATGATTACTCTGACAGCAGGACTACCACAAAAATATAATTAAAATTGTCTTCTTTCATGCGTGCATGTGTGCAAGATGTTTAGGATGGTCACCTGAAACACCCACCCTCAACATGCCTTTCCAAGGGTAATTTAAAAGCTAAGCATTTACTGGTATAATTCAAACCACAGCTAAGAGTCTCTCCTATTGTGTTTTGCTCAAAGCTGCATGTGCTCAGGGTTCTGAAGGTGCCAAGAAGTGTAACTGGCCTCAGCCACATCCCCTCACCCTGCCCCTGGGTCTGGAGCCCATTTCAGCAAACCTCAGGGCAGTCAGTCTCTGCCCCAGCAGCATTTGCTCCTCAGCTCTGCTGCTCCCCTCAGTTTAGCACTAACAGGAAGCCTTTTTTCCTAGTTTAACAGAATCCTTTAATATCTATATGAAGTTTATAGCTGCATATTTACCTACTATATCATGTTTTGGCATGTTGAGACACATGAAATTGTGCAGAGACATAATTTACCAATTTGTGAATCCTGTGCACAGGTGTGTGTATGCACATCTCACTAACATATATGAATGTTCTTTTGGACCCTTATTTTCCTCTGTGGATACTCAAACTTGTGTTTTGTATAAATATTTGGGAGTTTTGTTCTTCCTTTAAGTCTTTCATGTGCTTAAGGTGCAAATACATCTATGTATTTACATATACATTAAGATGCTCTAATAAAAGCAAGGGGACAAGGAAGAAAACACAAAGAGGGAGAAGCTGTTCCTTGGTGTGCTGCTGGCTGAGCTCTGGGCTTGTCTCATGGGTGAATGCCTCTGCCTCCACGAGATGTCCTGCCTAATTCTGCTGGCTCAGCGCCAGCCACTGCCACTGATTTGCACTCACTCAGCTTCTGATCCAGCAGGCCAAAAGCTGATTTTCAGAGAAAAAATGCCAGAGAGGAGCTAGAGGGTTTGCAGTGTAGCAGGCAACGTCCAGAGGCAAAAGGCTGCTCTGATTAAAAAAAAAAACAAAAACAAAACCAAAACAAAACAAAAAAAAAAAAAAAAAAAAAAAAAAAAAAAAAAAAAAAAAAAAACCAAAAAAAAAAAAAAACCAAGAGCAAAAAGTGATTTCTTTGGGAGTCAATTTGTGGCTCAGTTTTCTGATACCAAACTAGACAAGGCAACTCAGATGTCAGACAACCTGCTGCAGATTTAATGAGGCTAATTGGGGTAGCTGAAACTTCAGTAACGCTGCAGAAAAGAGGCAGCTTGCGATGGTCATTTAATCTGGAAATAGCTTTAAAAACTGCAATATGTGTCCCTGAGGACAGTCTCTGCCAGATTAACCTTCTGGACTCTGCAGCTCTCTGTGAGGTAGTGTTATTCTTTTACTTCAAACTCATGAGAGGAAGGCAGGCAGGACAGGCCTGGAGACAGTCTGAGGCAAATGCTTTACAAGGAAAGATACAGAGAAAGCAGGAGAGCTGTGTAAGCAGCTCTACTTTTTACTTTAAGTTCAGAATTTAGCACTAGAAATATTAAACACTTTATTATTTCACTTTTTTTTTTTCATTTAGCCACTCTCCTTATGTAACAGACTCATTTCAGTTATTGTCAAGACTTTTATTTTTAAGTAAATTTTCTTCCAATCAAAAAAGGAGAAACTTTCAAAATCACTTCTAGCTAGGCCCAGACACAGAGTCTATAAACTTTTAGCACCAGTACCTACCACTGTGTAATTCTCTGCATGCAAGCCACTTAGATAAATACATTGACAATGTGGAGTTCAGTGTGTACAGAGAGACCCCTTGGCACACTAATAACAAAAGTGTCGTGGCATTAAACACATCACTTCTACCAGTGCTGGGTGAGTGACACCCACACACATTTCTTTTCATATATTATTAGCCCTTCCCTCTCCAAAAGATGGTTTCATATCTCTGCAAAGTGTAAAGAAAGCATTAGGAAAATTAAAATAAAGTGGACTGTAGAATAAATATTGTATAGTAAACTAGATTTTAAACATCAGATTTATACAAAAGCGTTGTTGTTTCATGTGAATAGGCAACTAAATACGGTGATGCAATGAATGAACAAATGTAGATACTGGATTTCTTTTATGCACTCTCACTCCTACCTCACCATATATGTAATGTGATACAATAAAAGCTTTCATTTCGTATACAATGACAGAGCTTAAATAAGCAGACCAGTTTCTTCTTATAGACAACTCTAATGAAGATAAAGTTTGAAAACAGATACACAGAGCTTTTCTTGAGGAAATAAAAAAAAAAAAAGAAGGTTTGAGGGAAGAGCTGTGAGAGCTGATTTTTCATTTTCTGAGTAAAATAAGTAAAAATTTATCTCAGATATAAACTTATCAAGTGTTTTCTTTCCATAGATATGGATTTAATCTAGGAACAGGCAAAAAGAAATTATTCATTGGCCTAGTTACAGAACTAGTAGTGGAGATGAACCTTTGTAGCAAGAAGGAATAAATCTGGTGTCGCAGTGCTCAGAAACTGTCTGAGCTCTTTACTGAGGCAGGAGTCACCCTAAAGAGTTGGGTGATGAGCAATTCTCTATTTGTAGACAGTGGTAGAGTAACTTACACAAAACAAAACTCAAAATCGCCTAGGAAAGGGCTCCTAAGTGCCAAAAAGGGTGTAAACAAAACCTCTCATCCAATATTCTGGGAATACTCTGAAGTATGTGGGATCATTAGTGAAGAGGAGACACATGATCCAACCACTGAAATCACAACAGCAGATTTCATACGCAAGTTAGTGCAAGGGCTGGCCCAGTAAATATGATGAGCTAGCATGTGTAGGACTCATGGCAGTGAAACCAGCAACTAAAGAAAATTGGATTCAGATTTTACTCATGTCTATATAAATAATGCACAGCAAGTCTATTCAGAGCAGCCCCAAATATTGTTAGAAATATTTGAACAGGTTGGCACTTATATCAGTGTCCTGCTTAAAGCCTTTTGACATGCTGGTTTTGAAGACATGGTAACCCAGACAAATAGATAGTCCCCTCAACAGGGCTATGAAATGCTTCTTAGTGTTGTACAAACCTAGAGAGCAAGCCCAACACTGCCAAAAATGCCTCAGACTTGCTGCTGGACTGCAGTGCTTGAGTACTGTGAGCATGAGGGCTATGACGTGCAAATGGGTAGAGAGGAGTGTGTGCTCAGCCATTGCACTGAAAATCCACAGGACTTTTAGGACTTTTCAACAGGAGTAAGATATTACAGGTTATGAAATCCTGGCTGTAATTCCTCAAGATTTATCCAGCATTCATCTCTGGGGGGGAACAGGCACTTGGCAAGAAAAAAGAAAAAAGAAAGCACTCAAGCACTCAAGCACTCAAGCAATAATCTTACTTCTCTAGCCAGTAGGTCAGTCAAATTTAATGGAGTTTTTCTTAAGTGAACAAGCATCAAGTGTTTGAGTATTTTATGGGTTTTACATAGTAAAGGTGATTTTTAGAGATCCGTAAAAGGAGAGAGAGTGGTGTTTGAGACACACCATGCTAACCTCTCTTGCAAACAAGTTGCCTGTGCCTTGGCCCATCAGTGGTGCCTCTGCCTGGGTGGTGAGGATGTGACTCTGTCACTGACTGCAATAGGTGGAGTGCAGGGATGCTGGAGCACAGTCTGTGAGTCTGGACTAGAGGGGTGCCTAGAGGGAGGAAGGGATGACCCAGATCTTACTATCTTCAGTTTTAAGTTGCTTTTCCTGACTTCTAGGTGGAGCACTATTTATATTTCACCACAACTGCGTACCTTACTCTCCATTTGACACCCTGTTATCCCTTGGGAGAGAGGAGGAACCACAGGCCTTGGTGGAAGCAGATTGTGGCAGCTCTGGGTCAGGACTCCATAAAAAAGATAAGAATATAATAACTCCAAGAGCAACCTTTGCTCTCCCCAGGAAAGAGACATATGTTTATAAGTAATTTTCACTTCCTGAGTTAATTTCTTAAAAATAAGTGTCAGAACCACGTAATTTCTTGTTTCATTCCAAATATGTAACATAGCACATAAAAACGCAGAGGTTTTAAAACAATGTATTTTGTTTCCACACCTCAGTTAATTGATACTTATCCTGTCCTGCAAGGAAAAATCTCATTTTGCAGCCTCTTTTCCACAGTGTTTAACTTTGATATAAATATGTGCAGTCCTCATGTTAGCTTTTTTCCCCTTAACCAGAAGCAGTTGGGTGGAACATAACTTAAATTGATTTTTTAAAGACATAATATAACATTATGAGCTATTATACAGTAAGAGAATTGGCTTGTGTCTCCTGCCTTATGTTTTTTAGATTGGGACCATCTTACTGCATCAGTGAATCTATCCCACTGTGTGACCTGCATAGCTGTAATCATACCTTGGAGTCTGATTACAGTAAAAGCTGAGGCCATCATGAAATTCCCATTAATACTTCTGTTTTGAGGCTTGCTGAAATGATGCAATGTCCTTCTTATCTGAAGTGTATTACCTCAGTGTGTCTGTGAATCAGCATCGTTAGATCTGCATGAGTTCATCCTTAAAAAGGATTAAAAAGTGTTCCCACTTCTGGGAATGGGGGACAAACAGTGCTAATAGCAATCTCAATTCATTTAGGGTTTATGGCTTTCCTGTCCTTGTTCTGCTTTTCCTGTCACTTAAGGTGTTTACCATTTGAGAATAAAACTGGCCCATAAGGATGGACCACTGCTGTTTTTCTGCAAGAAATTATTCAAAATTTTCTGTGTAGAAGGGAGTCTACACAGACTCCACTGACTGTCAGTGTAGTGACTCCACTACACTGACTTCCATCCATCTATCCACACATATATATATATATATATTATATATTTATATTCCCTCTGACCATTTTTTATCAAAACTGGTTAAGTGTTACCTATGTCTGCTGTCTGAATGTGCATGATGTGACTTCTGTGGATAGTAGTTTACCAAGAGGACAACAAAAGAAAAAATATCATCTACTCTGCTGTGCAAGTGGCACCAATAGTTCTAGTTAAATGTATGCTTAAGTTTGTACTGAAGCAAGGTTTTGTTATTGTTGTTGTGTTTTATACAACTAGTTTAAATTATAATGGGGGTTTTTTTCAGTTAGAGACAATTAATGTAGTTCAGTTCCAAGCACAAATTACATTTTGTCTTATCTCTCTGTGTAGAATTTTGAGGCCATGTTATTTAATATGTCTCTTCCTGGAAAGAAGGAATTGTAACTTTTCAGTGTTATAGATCTCCTTTGAAAATATCTCAGAGTTTACTGGTCTTTGCACTTACCCCAGCACCCCAGAACATGAAAACAAAACAAAACAAAAGTTGTGTGTTCTTCTGTGATGAGTGTCATGTGATATATAGAAAGGCTTTCTTTTTGAAGGATAGGTTGAAACAAATTTTATTCCCACATTTGAATTCATCATTACTGGTCACTGTGGATTAGCTCAGGAAAGGAAGTGTATGTTATTCTTTATGTGAGCTCTAAAAGTTCTTGCCAATGTGAATTGTATGAAACACTCTACATTATTCTCTCACACTGATCAAGATAACAAGATACAATTTTCCCTTTGAAGCCTTTTGATGGTATTTGTTTCCTCTGACTAACATTTTTTTTTCTCATGCTCTTTTACTTCTGTTGCTGGTTGAAGTTTTGAATTTCAAAAGTATTAGAGCTCCAGAATTTTTTTGAGAATTAGAATTTTTCAAAAGCATTGGTACTATAGCAAATTTTTTCAGGAAATCAAAAAAGAAATCTAATATAACATTATTTTGTCAGAAATCATATGACTGTGTTATACTATCAATACATGTGTCTCAGCCAGAATGTAAAGAGCTAGGTATGGTCATCAATATCACTCCATTTCAAATCTGGATTTCACATAAACACTGTAATTACTGTATGTTTAATCTATTTTGGAATAATTTAAAAGATTTTAAAAAACAACAATCAAAGAAAAAAAATACTTTGTCTATATGTCTAGTAATATATTTGATTCAAGTGTAGGTTTTTGCAAAATCAAGTTATACCTGATTGAATTGGGTACCTCAACATTTGCTGTTTGACATTATCACATGTAATCTCATTCACATTACTGTGAGACTGATAATGTCACTTGCCTGGACTGACTGATACTGTAGTGGAAATCCAATGAAACTACTTGTGAAAGCTGTTCAGGAAGCAAAAACTGCACCTGCAGTGAGTATGAAACATCATAGATACTGAATATATTTATACATGCATACAGTGATATGTTTGTATTTACTGAGTTTTGTATCAGTTCTGCTAGCATTCATGATTTTTTTCTTGCTAAAGAATAAAATAAATAAGAAAAATATAACCATGCCAGTGAGACGTTTTATTGTACAAGGTATGCATTTCTTATGAGTGGGATTGCATGCACATGGAAAATGAAGAAAAGATATGAAAACAATACTTGCATTAACTACATTACCCCACTCCTCCAAAAACAGTGATCAAACTGCTAACGCTGTATGAATACAACCTTCTAGGATCACCAGTACTTTATTTTGCCTCTATTTATATCTATAAGTCACTTCTCTGTCATATTCAGATATTATCTCCTTGGGGCAGAAGTCATCTTTTTGCCCTGTACTTGAATAGAGGTGTGCTCTGTGATAAGATCTCTGTGCACTGGTACATAAAAATAGTAATGTTACAAGGCACTTTGAAGCTGACAAGATCAAAAATGGCATTTTGAATGCTCTAGATTTCTTGGCAAGGAATGGTCATTGATAGAGGCTCAGACAACCATGCCCCAGCTCTTTAGCATTTTATCTGGGAACTACCACAGCAAGAACAGCTTTCAAGAACCACCTCTTCAGAAGAAAGGAGAATCTGATGCTAAGAGATCTTTGAGAAATCTGAGGGACAGATACTGAAACCTTCAGTGCCGTTGAACAGTACTGGATTTTACATCTGATCTCATTTCTTCTGTTGGAAATGAGATCTCACTGCTGGCAGCTTTCCTGTCTGGTGAACTCGTCTAGAAAGAGAAGTGGAACAGGGTCCTGATCCACAGGGGCTGTCAGTGCCATTGTGAGCATCCCTTCCCCTCTAAGGCACTAGAAAACACTACAGCCTGCTTTCTTACCAACCATACAGCAAACTCAGACAAATGGGAAAGGAAAAGGGCCTTTAAAGTTTCTAGAGAAAGGAAAGGATTTGTTTTAAAACATAACAGTACAAAAAGCTATTAAAAGGCACAACTTTGTTTATATACTTCCCCCTTGTAATAGTGCAGTTATCAGCTCATCAACTGAATAAACTGAAGGAAACTTCTGTGTGAGTTTTCAGTGAGTAACACAAGGCTTTTTACTCTTCCTTCAAGAAGCTATATTATTCATTTCAGGGCCTTACTAAATCAGGTATTTAAACTTGGTCATGCTATATAAACATGATATGAGAAAAAGTAATTGCTTATTATAATATAGTCTAGCTAAAATTAGACACTGATCCTTCAGTATCTATTTAGCATAGGCCATTAATTTTTAAGAACTGTTTTCAAGTTGATGTTAAATAGCAATAAAGCAAAATGTCATTTCCAGAACAAGTATTATAAATGTAAGGCCATATATTTAATACTTTTAATTTTACATTTTCTGGATTTAAATATTACATAGATTCTGCAAGGGTCCCAAAAACAAATGCTGTATTGCTGTTTTTAATTTAAAGAAAATCCAAAGCATGATAACTCTAGAGTTCTTACCCGAGTAAATCAGAAAGGCACAAGAGATAAGTGATGTTTGCAAAAATTCTTTGTGAGGAAAAATGTTCATCGATTGAAGACAAACTTCCTCTAGGAATTTGACAGGTTTTGATAGTTTTTTTATTTGGAGAGACTGTTTAAAAGTGATGGCAGTGTACAATAGTCATCAGTTGGAATATACATCTGGCAAGTGAGAAAGGATCATAGGAACAAGTTGAACTTGAAGATGGATAAGTTACCACAGGTACTGTCCAGAATTATTCTATTTAAACACAATTGTTTCTAACTGCAAAATCCTTGCCTCCTTCCCTTCAGTAGCCAGCTACCATTAGAAACAGTTGTAGATACAGAGTAGGCAGTTGCCTGGTTGTGGAAAATGTCACAGCTTCCTCTGTAAAATACAAACAAAACCCCCCATGCTGCAGCTATGTTCTGGGACTGTCAGAAGGTGTATTTGCCCCCAAAAAAATAACTGGGTTAATTTAAACTTACTCAACTGAACTGACTGAACAAAGAAACATCAAACTGCAACATCCCCAAAGCAGAGGTTTTTTTTCCCCCAAGAAATCTGTGCTGTCAGATTGGAATGAATTCATAGACAGACAGAAAGTAGCCTCATGATAATGGTGAATAAGAGATATAACATGTTAGGAAACTGGTCATGTAGCCAGGAAGAGCTTAAAACACCTAAGGACAGAGAAATTGCAAGTGCCCAAGGAAAATCTCTTTATCTTTTGTGAGGTCTGTTAAAATACCTTTCTACTAGTATCTCTCTCTCACTCTCACTTGTTCCAAGACTGTGAGGAGTCCTTTTAAGGGCTTACTTTTTTTCTGGTGCTGGAGTCCATGGTAGGAAAAGACTTGGGTTTGTCCTTGTACCCTGGGCTGTTCTGAGACCATTGCAGCAGAATTCCCTGTGTGTGTGCAACTTGCAGCCATGCTGCATTCTGTTGCATCTCTGTATTGCTACAGCTGGGGTTCCAGGTAGATGCTGGACAGGGGACCTTTCCTGACAGGCATGAGTGCTCTGCAACAGTCCATGGACTTCAGCTTTCCAGAATGGAAAGACCATGAATCTGCCTAACGCCCCTCTGGCTGAGTTATTCTGAAAGTTGCAGAAGGTGTGGCAATCAAAAGTGGATAATGGTCAACTGTTAACAAACAGACATATAGGAATTGCACGTTTAACTCAGAAAAACATATAGTTCTTCTTTCTTGCATGCTTCTCTCGAAAAGCACTGATATTTTTCAAGTGTCCCATTGCCTGAAACAAACACTTCTGAAGCCAAACAGAAAAACAGGCAAAAAGAAGTCTGTACTGATGCTAGTGTTGGTATTGGAGAAACTATCTAAATAGCCTTATTTTCTATGTTCAGTCAAAAAGAAGAAACTGTTTTTCTGCAGCTTGTTTCCTTCTCAGTATCTAATCCATTGGTAAGAAGGGCTGAAAACAGTCAAAAGGATCACTTTGCCAGTCTCCTCAGGGGATAATGAATGTTCAAGTGCTTCACCCTCCATGATGGAAGCTGTGATAGAAGAAAGAGTTGTTCCATGGTGCTTTTGTGCCTTGGCTGCCTTCTCTTCCCCTCTGCTCTGCTCAGTCCTCCTGCGTGTTCACTGCAGTTTCATCAGCAGCTTAAGCAGTGGAGAACTTGGCAGGCTGCAGGAAAAGAGCTGAGCTCCCCCACCGACACCACTTTCCACGGTCACAAGTTCATGAGCATTGCTAGAGTTTCAGACTTAGAACCAAATGTCTGTGGGACTTTAAAACAATTTCCCTGTCTGACTCTGCCGGCTGCTCCCACTCACTGATTTATGCTTGTGATGCTTGGAGCTGTGGCATAAATCTGGTTATGTAATAGAAACTTGATAACAGAGAAAGTCAATACAGAAGGGCAACAGAGCTGAAATTACACACTGGCACTACTTTTATTAACCCTTTCTTAGTTCACATTAACTGCTTCTCACAGACAACTTGTCTGAATTTAAGAAAAGGGTTCTCGATACTTACAGCAACACCAGATTGACAGTTCTTCCCTCTGTCTTGCTGGACCCAAGCAGAACAATTTTCTAGAAACATCACCCTTTTGCAACAAAAAGCTTTTTATATCTTTTCTTCAGTTTACTATATAATGAAAAATGACCATTTCTTTCACATCAGGCAGAATTTCTTTATAAATAAATTGTTTAAACAAACCTAGATATTTCATATTTCAGAGTATTCCTCGCTTGGGCAGGTTTTCTGAGGAAACCTTCTTTACCAGATTGTTTGTTTGTTTGATTGATTTTTGTGGCACTTGATTAATTTCTTAGCCACAATTTCACAGCTGAGCCGCAGGATCTGTGAAAGCAGGAGGCTTGGCAGGTCCACAGAAGAACTTCTGACTGCTACAGTCTGCATCATTCCTCATTTTAAGCGATAAAAAAACATTAAGGTTGCAGTCTTTCATTCATACATGAAACTTCCCCTTTATGTTCTCATAATCTGATTCCTACTGTTATTAGAAACCCCGTTGTTATTAGAAACTCATTTATCACAGATCTTTTTATTCATGGCTTCATTATTTGAAGTCCTGATGGTGATACAATTTCAGTTTTTCTTTTTCTTTGACTGAAGCTAGGGGATTTGCATATTTGATGTGTGGGATTTAAGAAGAAACATGGAGATGAATATGAATAAAATCATTATCTGTTCTTCAAGGTGAGCTTTGCTTCTCATGAATATAAGTAAAAAGTATTTGATTTTAAATGCATATGTTCTTCATAAAATTCTGGTAATAACATATTCCTTCTGTTACTCAACACAAGATGACCTGAATCATCAATAACTGAAATATATGTGAAAAACATTAACAGAGTTTATATAAAACAATATTTCATTAGGGTCCCAAGAGCAGTATTAGGAAATATGAAGCTAAGACTGTTACGAAAACTTGTCTGGAAATGATTACTTGAAGACTGGAAGAAGGCTAAAAATCCCACTTCGTCCAGGTGCTCCTGAAGTTGCTTAGCAACTGCCTCCTTAATCATGTTCTCCAAAAAGGGAGGTTTGACAGAGGATAGTAATTAGATGGTTTCTTGAGGAGGGTCAAGACCTCGGCATACTGTAGGCAGGATGTCATTTTGCCCTTCAAATAGAGGTGTTAATGAAATGTCCATCCACTGGGAAAGTGCTTCCTCACTGACTTTCATGAGCCCTGTGGTTTCCTCACTGGGGCTCTTCATCTGCTCCTGGGACAAGGCACTGCCAAAATCAGCCCTGGATGTGCTCGTGACCTCTTGTTCTGACATCCCTGGTTGATGGCTGACAGCTTCAGATATGAATGATTTTGCCCATCAAAAATATGAAGACAAATTCACTAATTTCCTGTGTCACAGACAAGGAACTGATAGGGAACTCAAGTCTCCTGATTAAATTTGCCAACCAGCTTCTAACTGTATGCATCACAAATGCAAACAACTATTTAGACAGAAATTTGGAGTAAAAGAATTATAGCAAAGTACATCAGTAAATGTGATTATTTGGGGGTGGAGGGTGTTAACACTTTGGGAAAGAGTTTCCTATCATCACAAGAAATTCCAAACTGTAATTTTACTAATGAAAATACAAATATAATCTTGATTCCCATGGACATAAAAAATATGAAGTCCTCTTCAGTAGTTAGAGAAGACTGAGGGAAAGGTGGCACCAAGTTCCTTGGCCTTATCTGTCTCCCTTGGCACTGAATCATCATTCTCATTCAGCAACAGTTCAACATATTCCTTGTTCAGTCTTTCACTAGTAATGTACAGTCTCTTCTTTTTGTGTACCTTTGAGGTCTCAAGTCTAGCTGAGCTCTGGCATTTCTGGTACCTCCCTACATGTGCAGGCAACATTACTGAATTCATCCTATGCACTGTGTCCTTCCCTCTGCCTCTTGCTTTTTTGAACTGCTTCTCACTAGATAAGGACAGATCTCTTTATCAGGTCCAGAAAGGGACACCAAGTTAGTCTGACTAGGGTAATTTTATCAATGCACCATTTATCTGCTCATTAATGAGAGATTTAAAAAGTATATTTGTTAGCTGTGAGTGTTATTCTGTATTCCTTTATTTTTTTTTTTTGCATCGTGTTTAAAAACCTGACTTACTTTGTAATAGGGATCTTTTTTTCTTTTTTCCACTTCTGCTTAAGACAGCATAAAACTTTAAAAAAAAAATATTTATTTATCTATTCATTACAAAGTAACACTTCTTTCTGAGTCACTTGTAATATTAGAGGTTTTCCTTCCTTGAGTTTAAATGCACTACAGCCAACTCTTTTTACATGTGCTGGAAGGGCTTTCAGAATGTTTTAGAATATTACTGATTTATCCCCAGACTTTAACAAAGGCACTTATTTGAGGCCCTAAACTTCCTTATCTTTCTCATGTTTCAAATATATTTGTTCTTCATCCCTCTCTCCATCTTTAGTTTTTCATTTCAATTAGATAAATACCTATTCGTAAAATACTTGTGTGATCTAGATGAGAAATTGTGCAGCATTACAGTAGAAGTTAGAATATTTGTAACACTGTGCAAAGGAATGAACTAAAATGTGGTTTTCAAAGTCATATCTGCTTGCACTTTTTAAACTTACTACATGTGTTTATGCTATACATAGAAAATAATAAAAATAACCAATAGCTATGAACCCATCATTGTTTATTGCAAAACACCCCTCATGTGTAAATGCTTTCTCTCTTTTCCAAGTCAATGACTGATGTAATTTCCAATGCTTGTAAAACTGAAAGATCCAAAATAGATCTGCAAGATGCTCTCCATTATCATTATTTTTATTATTGCTACTCATTCCAGATTGTAAAGACCCTTGAAGAAGATAAGCATTCTACTTTTGCTTAAGGAGAAATGTTGTTTTGTAGCAAAGGCAGAATCTACAGACAGAGCTCCAAAGAGCCTGTCTTGCAATGCAGTCAAAAACCTTGAAAGTTGTTTTGGAAGGGTGCTTCCATAACCTTAATCAGAACCACAATTCTCTAAACTTGTGAAGGGAATGTTTCAATGAAAGGTGAATGTTTCAATGCTTTGTGTGATTTAGGATATAATTGTTTACTTTAAATTAAAAAGTCCTCTACATGCATTGGCGTATCACTGCACAGTACTAACTTATTTGATGTGTACAATTAAAGGTAATCAAAATGCCAGTTCAATTCACCAAGAGAGAAAATAATATCCTCTAATCAGAGTTCTCTACAGAAAATGTTTGTTGTTGCTTATGCTGTTATTCAGGATATTTTGAATGGAGGTTGATTTAGTAGTTTTGTAGAGTAAGACTTTTTGTTGTTAAAGTAAGAATTACTCTATATCCCTTTCCCTTTTTTTTTTCTTTTTATTGTATTTCCTGCTACCTGAAAGGACTCTATTGATTTATTTGGAACACTTGAAAAAATTGTTTCCTAAGAAAGTACTAAGCTTATGACAGAATCTTGTAAATTTGAAACTGAGGGAGGCACAGAACAGTAAACAACACTCCGAATGTTTAATCTATTCACTAATAATTAAGAAAATATTCAAAGAAATAAAATAAACAGCAATCTCAATTAATTTATTTTCTGTCCTTTCAAGTACTGAAAATCTTTTAAGTGCATTGCAAGGATTGCAGTTGTAGGTTATGTCTGAGAGTTCCTTCTGGGTGTAAGAATTTATGGGTAGTTAAAAGAAAAATAAGTAGGGAAAAGACACTGTACATTTATCATCCACTCAACCTCATCAGACAAAATACGGACAGATATTTCTGTATGCATCTTTCCTTCACTCAATGCCGCCCTTAAAATGGCCAATAGTGTAATTTTTCCTAGGACTTAATGGTATTTCCAGTGCCTGCTGGAGACAGGAGTTTCCTATGAATGACCACAGTCTTTTGCAAATCTCAGACTGTTTGCAGACTGCATTGTAGGGGGCTTCTGTCTGTTCTTCAGGGAAAGAGGTTAGATAGGTCTGACATTTTTGCATTTAAGGTTTGTGCATTAAATCATGTACCATTGCATCAGTAACACACCCATCACCATGAATGCTCACATGGATAAGGGCCTTTCATTCAGTCAGTCAGACAGACATTCAGTCAGACACACAGTCTGTCAGACAGTCAGTCAGACAGTCAGTCACACATTCAGACATTCAGACAATCAGTCACAAAGTCAGACAGTCAGACAGTCAGTCAGACAGTCAGACAGTCAGACAGACATGCAGTCAGTCAGTCAGTCAGTCAGTCATTCCTGTCAGTGAAGGCATGACACTCAAAAATGTCAAGGTGGGCTTTCCATCTTAAACTTCAACATTTCCAAGGTACTTAAAGTGCATGAGCTCACCCACTGCACTTGTCACCCCACAGAACTTGGGTTCTCTGCATGGCTGTGAGAGGAAGATGAGGTGAGGATTTGAGCTCATTTCTGGCAATGTCTTTTTTCTCTACATTGACTGAAGGCCTGAGAATCTCTAAAATAGGTGGCCTGGTCTGCCTTGTTGACATTCCTAATTCATTAGTGCATTTACTTTAACCTTCTACCACTAAAAATACAAGTTTGAACCTCCTAGTCTTGGATACTGTCTCTTGGACTTGGATTATTCTTAAAGAATGTAGGAACTAGTACTTAGTACACTGCAACACTGTTGGTTTTCTTCATTACCATCATCAGTAGGCAGAGCTATCAGCTTCAGGAGATAGTCTTTCATTTTAATAATCTAATCAAGACATATACAAAACTCTGCAGGCTAAAAATGTAAAATCTACCTTTTATAATCCTTACTTCTCAAAATATGATGTACATGTAATCTGTTTTGTTAAAATTGTAAGGGATTTTGTTGGGTAACATATTTAGCAGTAATAATTAATAGTAGATAATAATTTTGATTATGAATATGATAATAATTTCCAACACAGAATCAATTCTCATGAAATAATGGGTATATTGTAATTACACACTTACATTGGTATACATTTTGTAATGAGTATCTGTTAAACTTCAGAAGTCTTATATTTTCCATTCCACTATTATTTTGCTTCACTTATGGAGAGCAGTATATTCCAATTTTCTGATAATTATCACTCTTACACAGAAAATCATATATTGAAACATATATTCTTTACATTTTATTCAAAGTTAAAAATGTTCCTTTAATTTGTTTGAGAGTTACTTTTGTGGTCCAAGTTGATTTGTGGTATCCTAGAGTACAAATTACCAGTGGATCAGTTGTTCTTTATTAAATGGCTGCTTACTAAGATAAGAAGTTTATTGTATAGAGAGAATATGTATATAATGAGACAGTACTAACTGCATGACCATCAAATGCAAAATGTTGTCTGCCCTCTTGTGACTTTTCCTGCATCCATAGGCTTTTTCAAAGGAACATTTAACAGCATGATTAACTTTATATATGCCTGCAATCCAGTGAAGCCAACGAAATAAAATATGGATGGAAATCCACTGTATTCAAGCACACAAAACTTAATGCAATGGTTAAGGTCGTTACTGCTGACTTACTGGAAGAAGTAAAATGGATCTAAAGTGTAAAAGCAGCTAAATAAAGAAAGTCAAAAAAGAGAAATAACAGAAGACAGGCCAATGTTGCAGACATAATGAAAAGGAAAAAAAAAACAAATACACATTGTGTTCACCTCTTTAAACTTCCTCAGCTCTTAACAGCAGAACTATGTGCTCCACACCATCTGCCAGCTTTGAACAGAAAGAAAATCACACAAACAGGTACTCTAAAATACTATCTAATTAGTGTACTAAAGCTTAATATATTTGAGAATTTTTTTTGGTAAATATAAAAACAATTATAATGGGACAAATCTATTCCCGTGACAATATAATGAAGAGGCTTATGCTTCTGTAATGAAATGTTTCATTATTCTGCATCATGCCTTACTGAATATATTATATAGTCTCATGTACAGCAATTAAAATGGTAATATACAGGAGCAGACACACAGAATCTGAATCACTATAGAGCAGTGAGAAGACTACTGAGATTTACAAACTTTTTCATGGAACTGTCACTCTGAGATGTGGCTTGCTCAGCATTTGTGGCTTTAGATAGCTCTCTTCAACAACAAGCAGTAAAACCTTTGCAATATATCCAATAGTAATTGTGTCTTCAAATTAAGGAAAAAAACTTGTAGCAAATCTCTTTAATGTATAAGCAAACACATTATTTTTCCAGCACTTGGGCCATCCACTCCAGAGGCTTGTGGACAGAACTACAAATCCACATAAAGGAAACAGCACTGATGCAGAACAGCTATGGAAGGCAGTAAATTTTCTTGTATTACTTGCGAGCATCAGTTTCTTACTCCTGGCCATTCAGGAATTATGAGAGACCCCATGGGAGCCAGCTGACAGAGGCTTCAAGGAAGAGGGCTCTGTCTGGGCAGGTTTCAGTCTCCATGACAAGCATCACCATTCATACATTGTTTTAGGAGATCAGCATGAGATCACAAAGGCTCCCCTTTTGTGTGGGGGTCCAGTGCAGTTTTTTTATACTTCTGAGAAGGTAGCTTTCCTCTGAACATTTGTGTAATATTTAAGTTCAGTTCTTCAAGAATGGCAAACCTCTACAATTACTGTAGAGAAGAAGTTACTCTTAGCCCTTTGGTTTAGATTCAATGTACCCTTGCTGTCAATTAAAGATAGTGACTGTCACTTAGCTATGAACAGTAGCAGAGGGCCACTTGGACTTGATTGCCTTAGAGATCTTGTCCAGCCTAAATGATGCTATGAATAAGCAAGGAGGACCACAGGTCTGGTGTCCAGTGGTTAGATATTTGTCCAGTACAAGGTGTGCCTTGGCTTCACTTGAGTCATGTGTTTCTGTTTTCTTTGCAAGGAAAATACATGAATACTCCAAGGACTCATAACCACAAATATACCCCAGAGTACCATATTGTGAAATCCACATTAGGGACATGCTGTAAAACCAGTAACAAGCAGTTCTAGACGAAAGCCTTTCCAATGGAAAATTGCTGGATCCCAAGAGAAGACCAACAAACCAGTTTCCTGGAGCTGATTTTTAATAACCACTTCAGGAACAGATCAAATTGCCTTTACAACTATTACTCTAAGTTTTTTTGGATTTGGAACTTAGTTGTAAAACGTAGACAATGTTGGCAGTCCTGTCGGGGTGAGTGAGCTACATTTCAAGTGTTGCTGTACCTGACTCAGGTCTCTGAAGTCTGCAGGCTGGATGGTCTCCTGTGGGCTGTGCTCCCTTGGTGCCAAAGGCTAGAGCTGACATCACAGTGCATACTGCTTCTGTTGGAGCATTTGCTTTGGAATTTAGTCTTGTCTGCATGAGGCATCACAGTGACACAGCAGCAGAAAGCAATTGTATTTTAAGCAGCAGCTGCTCATGCAAGGGGAAGATTACTAGGCCTGTTTGCACAATGCATTGTGTGAGAACCTTCCGATTACTCCAAAAGCAACAAAGAGCACTGTGGATTATAAACCATACTACATATTTTATGGCCCTAGTGACCAATATGAGACTGAAGTCACTAGAAGAATAAATGAAACACATTCATACCCATAATTAAAATAAAACATTACCAATGTTTTTTTATAGGCCCAATGATTGTAAGCTCAACTGTAGTTCTCCTGACAGCCACCTCTGGGATACACCACGTGCTCACATCTCCTTGCTCTTGTTGGTGCATAACATGCTTTACTGTGGTTTTCTTTTCTTTTACTTTCCTTTTTTAAGTAACCCAAACACATACATTTGAAAGTCAATACATTCTTGATGTACTGTTAAAGGGAATACCTCGGACAGTATTTGGGAGTGATATAACCATTTTAGCTGCTCATGTCCACTGTACTTGCCAGTTGCCCCATAACAAACCAGATTTCCCATAAATTATGCTGCCTTGCTACTAACCATGTCAAATAACTTTCTGGGAAAATTTAAAATTTTGTTCCAAATTAGAATTGATTTTTAAAAGGTTTTACATATTCCTTATTATTAAACTCTGTCGAAACATCTTTATAACTACTTTAAAATATAAACTATCAATGATTTGATTAATTTACTGAAAAATGTTTTTAATGTGCTACTTGACATTAAAAGCATTCTCTAGAGAACTCTAGGGGATAGAGGCAGGAAGAGAAAAAAGTGTAATAGAAGTATAGAGAGGGGTCATTTTCCCATTCCCAAATTGGGCAATGCTGAATAAACAGCTGGGAGTGTCTTACAGCATTGGCAGCCATGGGCTGACAGGACAGGGAGAGTGACATGAAAATAGGAATAAGAAACATAGGGGATTGGAATGTCTTGGATGAGAATTGTCTGGAAAGGACTAATCTGAGATCACACAATGCTTGTGGGAAGACACAGGTATGGAAAGCGAGATAGTAGCACTTGGAAAAGAAAAGTCTGGAGCATCATGGACACTTTCCCTCTGTGAAGTGCATGCTGGTGATTCCCCCCTACTGCCAGATCTGTTCCCAAATCCACTGTCTTTATACTCCAAACATAACACTGCATAAATGCAGAGTCCTGTAGCTTTGCTGAGGAGTCAGTTCTGTTTCAGTAGTCTTTTGTAAGCTTTATTTAAACAAGTTTTTTTTTGAGGTTTTTTTCTAAAAGTTAGCAACCTGGTTACAACAACAACAACAACAACAAGAACAAGAACAACAACAACAACAAAAAAAAGCCAAAAAAAAACAAAAAAAAAACCAAACCAAAACACAACAAAAGAAAAAACAAAACAAAACAAAACAAAACAAAACAAAACAAACAAACAAACAAACCCACAAAAAAAACCCAAAGCTTACTTCAGGGAAATTATCAGGATGTAGACTTCTTCAGAAGACTTTTGAAATGTGTTACTCTTGAGAACACTATTGAAAAAGCGTCCATCTTACATTCTAAAATGTAAATTCTAAATTTTATCAAATAAACAATTATATTATACATTAATAATCATTTTCAGAAAACAACCCAATGCTTGATGTTTTGCTGCTGTTCTGTGTCCTGTTGTGTTTGTGGAATTTGCTGGAGATTAAGAAATTAAAGTTAGTTTTCTTTTCTCAAGATTTGGCAACACACAAGCCTTTTGGAAATAGAAGTACAAATGTATATTATATTAAAATACAGTGAGTCCCTGCATGGACAGGTTAAATTATCTTAGTGTGTTGAAAGTGGGTTAAGTTTATTGGAGTGTGAAAGTTAAAGAAAATGAAACCAGAATAGGCAGGACTCTGAATCTTTCTAAAAATAAACAGGGCTGTAATATACAGCTTGTTTTAGCTTGTGGTGAAGGAGAGTGGTCAGGGAGAGTGATCACAAGGCTTTTGTGGAAATGAAGTACACCAGAGTATGTTAAAAAGAAGAGATCCAGAGCATAACAAACCCATTGCTCAGTTTCTCCCCTTCCCTTCTAAAGGCAACCAGAGCATGAAGTCTCATCTCACTGTCACTGTGGCTCAAATACTTTCAAATCTTTGATATGTTCCAAATTATTATAAATTTGGCTTCCCATAGAAAAGTCAGAGCAATGTAACATGCTTTTGGTGTGAGACTGAAAGCAGACATGGCTGCATCCCAGCTGGTGGAAATGTGGTAATGAATTTCAAATAAATTTCAAACATTTGTTAAACTCCTCCTGAACAGTTTTACTTGCTACTAGTAAAATATAGATGCCATAACTGAGCATTCACACTGAAGATTTAATTACACTGAGACTGAAAATAGAGTATAATATTGAAATAGTCTGTCTTCTGTTCCACTAGTCTGCTGCCCTTAAAAATTTCAGAATAAACTTTCTGTTTCTCTTCTTTCTTGATTTCTCAATTTATGATTAAAATCTGCAGTTTCATAGCTATTGAAACTAGGCTGATTTGTATATAATGACCTGTCTCAGAGCTTCAAGACTTAAAAAGTGTATTATAAAAATTCCATGGTTTCTATTTTATAAATCTCTAAGTAGATTTCTTTGAAAACCAGATTTCACCAAATCTGTATTCATATATTTATCTACTGCATTTTTCTGTGTTACTGGCTCATGTTAAATTAAAAAAAAAAAAAAAAAAGCAGGGAGGCTCAAACAACAGGAATAGTTTAGCAGAAAAGGGCCTGCTACACCAGCTCACTATTTAAGAGTGAGACAGGAACTCAAGTCCTTTCACTTCAACAGAATTGAGCTGGTTCCTCCCAAAAGAGGTTTTGCCTGTGCATACTCAGAGCAAGTAGCAATCATAGTAGTTTGTAATTATACTAAGTTTAATTACATATCAAGAAAGGGAGCTGAAGCATTTGATTTTGACTTGTAGAAATAGAATCAGCATGTCCTATTTTCAGTAGCCCACTTATGTTTTTTACTTCTTTCCTCAGTGTCCTGAAATGAAGGACACTCCATCCAACATCTATCAGCACGGGAGGAATGGAAGATGTAGTAATGTATATCATACTTTTGGAAAGTCAGTAAATTGTACTAGCTGCCAATGAGGGCAGTAAAGATTCTGCTTTTCATTGCTTCCATCTGCTGGTTTCCTTTTGTGTTGAATGGGCAAGAGAAGCAGACTCTCATAATGTGGAACTGGTAAAATATTATCTAACAAGAAAGCAGGACTTTCCTATTTTCTATCATAACCTGCTGTACTTTGTTCATAAATAGCAAAACACAAAGATATTTAAACAACACTGTAAGCTGCTAGTATGTAAGTTTACTAAAATATAGCATGCTATTTTTTTCAGTTTCCCCAAATTTTGTAATAAGGAATCTTACACAGGAACAAAATTAATTGGCTTGATTATCAAAAGTATGCTTGAAAGGTTTAGCACTCCTTGAGTATAGCCAGCATCTTAAAAAAAAAATAAAATAAGGCATTAATTAGTTGCTTAGCTTTAGGCATCCAAGTCTTAGAAACTGCAGCTTTTTCTGTCAGTTTTAAAAAGTATTTTAGTGAATTTTCAAACATATCAGCATTTCAGTGAAATAACACTATGTATTTAACTAATTTGTTGACTGTCCAGAACTATGTGCATTATTACCTTTTGCATTGCAATGTATATGATTAACCAATTTCAAATGTTATTTTTTAAAATTTTGTGAACTTACTCTTTAGTGCTAAAAAAATCCACTCTTTTGACAGTGTGCAACATCCTCATTTATGCAGACATTTGAGTGATAGAGGTATTCTCTTTAGATAGAGCTTATAAAACTTGAATGTCTGAATATCAATTGATGTGATGCCTATCAACACAGACAAGATTTGTTTATAAATGGGCACTCTAGGATGCCTCTCTCTCCCTCCACTTCTGTTTTATTTTCATAAAGACTAAAAGGAGACTCTAAGTCATCCATATTTCTTGAAAAATAGTCTTCAACAGATAAGATGCAATTTATTAGACCTAACTACAAATGTTGATAATGCAGATGCCTATATCTGAAGTAGTTGCCTTACATCTTCTCACACGTAATTCAAAGAAAAGATTTTAGGAGAAGAATTCAGCTTACCTATCTTAGATGCTTGGTTTAATGCAAAAGGAATTATTCTGAATAATTCTGGCTCATCTTTATTATCTCTAGTGAGCTTGTAGGCAATTAGCTCTGATATACATGTGTTTTTCAAGTATCTGAGTTTGGATAAGCACATCCTGTCGAAGCAAGGTGATACTTGTCAAACCCTCAGTTGTCACCAACAGTGATGACAAATGGAAAAACAATCATGTGTGCCCTTTAAAATGTTTATGTTTTGAGAAGGTAGAATGGGTCATAGTTACAAATACAAAGAAAGATGATGGGAGTTGTTCAGCAAATTCTGCTTGCACAGTTTCATTAAATCATGCTGCTCTCCTGGCCTGAAAACTTTAATGTAATTTCCCACCCACAAGAGAGCAAGAAAAATATTTAGACCTATTATATAATGTAATCAGTTAATTAATCCAAAGAGCTTTTAGGACTTAAAATTAGGATAAAGAATGTTTTTTTTTTCTTTTATTATTGAATTTATTAATTACCAATTTAATTACAAAGAAAAATTTACATTTATTACTATGCTATTACAACAAACAAACAAGCAGACAAAATGGAACAGAGTAGTTCTAGAACGAATTTTGGGAAGATGTTACCAAGCCCATCCATACCTCATAGAAAATCCTTCCCACTCTTTCCACAGATATTTCTATTTAATGTAATTATATCCATGATCTTGACCTGTTATTCACCTCAGCCTCATCTGAGCCAGTTGTGTTGCTAGATGGGTCCAAACTAAACAGACAATAAATTTCAATGTCCAGGTGTAGCAAAAGTCTTTATGCAGGTCTGGTTATCTTTGAACTACCTTGTATTATAAGAACCATATCTTGCCTCATTATATGGGGGAAAACCCCAGCATTCTCAAGAGTTCACAAGAACTTGCCTCTAAACAGGCTGTGATGGGGAGACACTAACCCTGACAGTCTGAGTAACAGGCACCAATCATTATGCTGTGGCAAAGCTCTTCCTGGATCCTCAGAACCCCAGAGGGACATTACCACAACTCAAGAAGCCTGATATGAATATTTAATCTATCTAAAATTGGGTGATTATGCAGATACTGTGCATCTGGGAGAGTTGTTCCCCCAGGGGCTTATAAAAATAAATACTACATCTAAAATGTAACAGCCAAAATGCAGGTGGTGAATTCTCCCTCTGTCACTTACTTGCAGCTCTTCTTGGCTTGTCCTGATGTGCCACTGAAACAAATGGTGCTTCTCTGAAAAACAATTGCCGAGGTAGATCCACAAGGGATCGAGGGGCTCATCACTGGAATATGAGGTGTCCTCCAAGCCATCTACTGCAGTATGGGTGATGGGTTTGATGATACAGGGAATAGTTTATAGGTTTTCTTTTTAGTGCGTGGTATATTAGAGTCTCACATTTTAATGAATTCCATAAATAAAAGATGATGAAATGCCAGTGTTTTGCGAACTACATGCAGCTAGTTTCATCTTGAAATCTGGCTACATAAACAATGTTGTAACCAACATTTTTTACCCTGTCCTCTGTGTTGATGTTCTTGGAATTACTAGTTAAACAGCAATAGATCACTTTCATTACCAAAAATAAAATATTGAGCTAGCATCATTCTGTTTTTTGTACTTTCACCTCAGCTTCATCAGTCACACTGAGAGCAATTGATCTGTTCTGGGTAATGGAGACCTGTCTTCGTGTGGGAAGCAATTTGTTGTTCTAGCTGAGGCCTTTGGCATGCTTCACTCTAGTGCTCTAAAAGGTTGTGTAAAGTGGGGACATTAGGCTCCACGCCAGTCACCTCGTTGTCTTCTCCATAGCTTTTGGTACCAGATTTCAGAAAGGTTATAGTGGAGAAGAGAGGAACTGAGACATAGACAAAACTGCAACAGGAGGGTTTTAATAGTGGCTTTTAAAAGAGTGCAAATCGTCCCAGAAATTATCTTTTTTTTTCCCCTTTTTGGATGAAAATAATGAAACATTCATCGGGGATTCTGGTTCTGTCAAGAACAAACAGCAGCTTGATGAGCTTCTACAACTGCTGTTCGTGCACATACCCTGAGGAAAAACAGAGAATTAATAGCTTATTTGCTTTGCTTGGTGAGAGAGAAGCTAGGGCTTGTAGGAGAATAATTCAGTCAGAGAAATTGCTAATAAATACATTGCTTGCTTATTTTCAGAGAAAAAATTATTTTCACTTCAGATAGACTGATCTTTGTGAGGCATAAACACATGCAGTGCAAAGAGGCTGCTCCTGATGGTAGAGGCTCTTAATCCCTTTTTAAAAAGTAATGCTTGTGCTGCAGAAGCATTCAGAATATTGCCATGGAGAGAGGAGAAAGCTCGACCAGTTTTCTCTCCCCATCAGGTGTCTGGGCTGGAGCGCAGTGTCGCTCTACTGATCAGAAGCAGAGTGTTTGCTCTTTAACCTCTCTGCACCCAACTGCAGCAAAGAAGCAAAGGTCACAGAGCAGAGGGGTTACTCTATCTGCTACCCCAGCCCAGCAACTAAGCCTCTAGCAAACACATTAGTGTTTAATTTGTCATCCCCGCTGGGGCGGCCCCAGTGCCTGCTGTCCTCCCAGCACTCGGGCCGTGCGCGGGCGCGGAGCGGCGCGGGATGTGCGGCCAGGAGAGCATTAGTGCCAGGGCTGGGCCCACGTTCCTTGGTTTGTTACCTCACCTTGAACACTGGATTTTAGCACACGGCTTTGAGGGGCAGTCAGGAAGGGACAGGAAGGCAGCGGCCACACCAATGAGTGGCAACTGCTGGTTCTCTAAACATCTCCCCCTCCTCTACCCTTGTCTCCATCCTCCCACGCTCTGCAAACAAAGAGTGTTTTGATTGCTTGGATGACAGCACAGGAATTTGCCTTTTCAAAAGCACTCGCTATATATACACAGCCTAAGTACTGTAACCAGAAGAACCTTTTAAAACCATCACGGGTAATGGAAGCTGTAGCAGTGACCAGTTGTATTTGGAACCAGAGTTTCTAACGAACACATAAACCACAAAGGCAAGTCTGCTCATTAGTCCAACGGCATGATGGGCAAGAGTCAGTAAAAAATTATTTAATAGATTGCCAAAATAGTTCCTCTTGCCTTTGGTTATGTTCAAATCCTTCCAGTGTCTCTGTTTGCAAAGTCCTATGTTTACAAAGCTGTCTGAAATATACCATTTAAATTCATTGCATAATGCACAAAAATCAATTTTCTTGTTCAGCAGCCAAAGGGCAGGAGAACTAATTTTTGTGCATTACAGCATCATTTCAAACTGGCCCATTTGTGACAGGTTTTCAAATGTGCATTATGCCAAATTAGATGAAAGGCACCACAGGGTGATTACATACATTAAAGGTATCTGGGACAGCAGTCATCTCTCCTATAAGGAGAAAAGATTTCTGGGAAGTCTGAGAAACATGAAGACAGGTGAAGAAATCTCCATGCTGCAGAACTGCTTAGTTTAAATGCAGTCCTGAAAATTAAACCATATTTTACAAAATTTGCCTACCTGAAAATACATGTGCTTTTTAGTTTGCCCACCTCCTGCTCCATATTAAGACCTTATTTCTTACATACTCTATTTTTTCCATCGTAGTTTCCCTTGCCCTGTCCTAATCCTGGTTCACTCATGTCCTGCCTCTCTATTCACTTGCCAAACTCGTTTTTCAGTCTGTCAATCATTCTGACTCTAATCTGTTCTAAACTTAACTCCTGTCTACCCAATATTCCAGGTCCACAGGACCAGAGGTGCTGCTGTCCACAGTTCTGCCCCAGGCTTCATCTGACCATATGGGCCTTTTGATCCACCTTGCTATTCCTTCTCCTGCTCTGTTTCCTAGCTTTGTGGGCACCACTTATTCCTACTCTTCATCTGCTCTGGAGAAAGTTCCTGAACTACTATACTACTCACACTATTCATACTATTTATGAGTACAACTCTTATAATGTCTTTTCTTCTGGCATTCACAGTAGGTCCTCAGGTTTAATTTTTGTCCTCTCCAGACTTTTTTTCAAAGCTCTGTACAACCTTCAGTTTTCTTTGCTTAGTCTTTGATCTTTCTGGCATTTCAGAAAGTAACACTGACAGGTTCGTGCACAGCCTATCTGTACCGATGTTATTCACTCCTCTTTACTACTGCTTCTCTTTACCACATCCATTACATTGCCATTCCCAAATGGCTCAGCTCAAGACCATCTACTTTTTTCTCAATTCAAGCTTCCTTCTTTTTTGCAGCCCATACTGTCACATTATCAACCACTTGCTTTATCTGTACATTCCTCCTCCCTTAACTATAGCCTGTTGAGCTCTTTGTCATTGCTGCATCTCACCCATCTCTCCTTGTTCACTGTCCTTCTCTCTCTGTCCTCACTATGAATGGGCTCTCTCTGCCTGAGGATGCACTTGATGTTCTCTGACTCCTTCCTCATTGCTGTCTAACCTTTATTCAAATCTACATAGATTATATATATATATACATATTTATAATATATAGTTTTATATACATAATATATACAACTACATATATAGTTATATAGAATTTACCTTTCCAAACGTAAGTTCCTTATTATCTATCTGTAAAACAGACTTTTCCATTATGATTGTCTCCATTCTCTCTTCTGAGTCCACTCCCCAGCTCCTCTTAACTAGTTCTTTGTGTAGTACATACCTTTTCACTTTTTTTCCTGCTTAAGGTCCCATTCATAGAACCTTTTTCCTTCTTCCCTCAATTCCCACTACTCCTGTGGTGTTACTGGCTTGCCCTTTTTTTTATACTAGTTCCTTACAGAAAGTGAGTTTTTACATCATTCATGCTAGTGGTTCTCATATATTGCTTAACATCCACAAGCTCTTCCTGGCTTTTCAATATTTTCTCATAACTATCTCAACACTTACTGAAATTAGAGTATTCATGATAAAATCTTGGCATCTTATTTTTGTCTTCCTCCACTGCTTTTCCTGATTTTCTGGCAGCTTTTGTTGAAAAATTCTTAATTTCAGATTATCTCCTACTTCTCTCAGTCCTTCCTCCCCATTTATATAGATCTCATCAAAATTAATATCCTTATCATCAACATAACACATAAAATTCCTCTTCTCTCTTTTTCCTTTTTGAATTAATTTTCTATTTCTTTATTACTTTTAGACCACATGTGTAAGCAACATCATGAGTTTCAAGTGAGGTTAAGACTGCAGAGTACTGAGTAGCCATGGACACCAGGCTGTGTGGATTATTGTCTGGGATTTTTGAGAGCTGTTTTGTTCCCAGTGTAAATGAGAGTTAGGGACAGTAGTTCAATCTATGTGGGTCTTTCATAACAACTATTACTGCTTTGTTTAAATACTTACCTTACCTCTAAGCCTCCGTTTTTTTTTTCCTCTTTTGTTAGATGCCTCCTGCAGCAGTGTTATCTCTCACACTCTGATCATTAAAAAAATTACAGTAGCATTCTTAATCTGCAGGCATGTGTCTTAACCTTAAAGCCAAACATAAAATTTGTTTGCCTGGGATTCCACAGGCTTCTTCTCCCCTGATGGTCCTGAGCACAAGACAAATAGCAACTAGCTAAAAACTCTAATTTTGGCTGCATACCAGAAGAAATCTATAAACTGATTAAGAAAAGGTTCAGGAACTCTGGAGATTAAAGATCATATGGCAGCCACTAAAAAGTCCCCCACTTTGTTGCTCCATACTGTGTTGCTCCAGTTTTGATTGTAAAATTGATTTTGTCTTTTCAAAACATATTAGCAATTTCATTATAAAATAGCAATACTGAGGGGAAAATTAGAGTTGTTGCAGTTGAGTGAAAAAAGAGTCTCAAGGTGTCAAGAATTTAAAAGTGTTTATTTCCCTTTATGGGACTTCTTTCAGATGGACAGATAAACTTTGGACTGTTATTTAATTCTTTGTAGAGGAGATACAATCACATCTCTTTGACCACTGGAATGTAAGTTGGTGTCACTTACCCCATTCAGATCACATTCAAAGCCCTAATTACCCTGCTGTAAGAACTTTATTGTTGTTTGATCAGTATCTCACAACACATGGTTACTGTATATACTGATTTTATCCTATGACTATTTTAATAAAAAGGAAACTTATGCAAACAGTTGATTTTACTGATACTATTAGTGCTACCTAGCTGTTTTATTGGTCTTAGAAGCCCAGTAACATGAAATATTGTTATATAATTGGCGGGATTCTTAGTCCATTATATGATAAGGAATGTGTCAAATTCATTAGTGAATAAAATCTGGAGGTGCACCAGTGATATACTATATTACACAGTCACTCAGATGCAGAAAAAGCCATTTTAGTCACCAGAAAGTCAAAACTAAGAAGACAGTAAAATCTTTGTTATGAAGCGCTGATGGTTAATTAACAGACAAATTCTAATTTCACCTTGCTGTTTCAAAATGGAAGTGTTTTTATCCTAAATTAATTTCTTGCCCACAATAAATAATACTTTAAATTTCCTGCTAATCTTACATAGATAGCAATCTAGCCTTTAAGTTGGCATTTGGAGGATAGGGACATCTCATATTTACAATTAGTTTGGCGTTTTAAAAAATATTAATCTTTATATAGCTTGCCAGCAGGATATAGAAGAGAAGGAGGGTTTGGGGGACTTTTTGTAATCATTCTCATGCAGGATTTGTGTTTCATTCTCCACATGATTTCTTTGAGCTTAACAAAAAACAGAGTTTAGAAGATTTGTTTGGTATTTAACTTGATTATTTAAATAAGAGATAAGCAATTGCCATTACAGCAGGTAGGCAATAATTTCCTGGGGTCAGGGTCTCTCCTGTCCTGTGTACACCTCTATTGTTAATGGAGCTGAACATGCACACAGGCATTTTTAGAAGGAATGTTAAACAGTCCCCATTTATTTTACAGTGTAAATACTTACAAGACAAAACACAGACTTCAGGAGTCAGTCTGAAGACTTTAAAGAAAGAGCTTGAAGAACAAAGAGATTTAACAACCTAACCATTACTTTTCCCTCACAAGTTCTAACTTTAGAACTGCAAAAAGATCCTTAACCATCACAACCCCACTTAGCTGTCACCTAACCATAGTGAGGTGGGCATCAACTTTTTTCTCAGCATTTCTTCAGTGGACTAGCTGAACTCTTCTTTGAGAAGCACAGTACATCTCACTACACGTGCAGGGAGCTTAGGTACAGACAAATATCAACCAAAAACGAACTCTTATTCTAAATTCCCTAAATGGGCATCAACCAGAAAGGTTTCTTGTTCAGCTGGATGAGTATCTGTAACAGTGTTTAGAGTCAAACTTTGTGTCCTCAGGGACATTTGTGTGGTGCAGTGTGACCCCAAGAGGAGGAGTCTGTATAAGTCAGAACCATATCATTATACAGGACCTGAGCTTACAACATGAAGCTGTGTCAGGGGAGGTTTAGATTGGATATTAAAAAAAGGTTCTTCCCCCAGAGGGTGATTGGGCACTGGAACAGACTCCCCAGGGAAGTGGTCACAGCATCAGTCTGAGAGAGCGCAAAAAGCATTTGGACAATTCTCTCAGGCACATGTTGTGACTCTTGGGGCTGTTCTATGCAGGGACGAGAATTCAACTCAATGACTCTTGTGGGTCCCTTCCAAACAGGATAATCTATGTTTCTATAGCAATTTGTTTTCACTTTAGTGCCACTTCTAGTTGCCTTTCAGCTACCTTTCAACATCATGAAAGTTTGTGTTCCCTCAGTTTTCTAGTCTGAATTAATGCCTGCAGCTGCCACGGAGCTGAAAGTCGAAGTGCAGCAGGTGGTGGATGCTGTTATCGAGCCAGAGCGCTGCTGAATCCCAGAGTTGAAAGACTCCCATCCCACATTATGGTCACCTCTTCAACCAAAACAATAAACCTGGATTTATTACTTGTGCCTGGGGCCTCACTTAATATAGTCCTCTCCCTATATACCTCCCCCACTCCCAGGTTAGAAGCAACTTAGTCCTTTTTACTGTTGACAGAGAAATTTTAAGAAGCTTTTGATTAGTTCTGAAGGCAACTTCTACATTTTTAGCACCTGTATTTTCTAGAAGAGTGTGGGGGTTTTTACTTCAGGCAGAACAGGTTTGCAAGCTGCAGAAGCTGAATAATTTGCAGACAGTTCTTCAAAGATCTGTGACTTCAGCAGGAGCTTTCCTGAGGCAGCCAACTTTACAATTGCTTTACAAAGAAAGAATATTGCCATCTTGACATTTATCAGTAGTAAAAAGTATGTCTCAGGGAGGAAAATATTGTGACAGAGTTCAATCTGCTCAGCATTCAAATGACAGAGATTTTACAAGTGTTTACTGTTTATCAAGAGTAAAGGTTCTGCAGACTTTAAGAAGACTTGCATTACTAAATAACCAAGTAACTCTTGGAAATTTCACCCTAATGATTCTTGAGGATGGTCCTCGTGAGGAATTTTGAGAGATGGAAATTTCACCCTAATGATTCTTGAGGATGGTCCTCGTGAGCAATTTGGGAGACTGGAACACATATTCCATTACAGTTGCCTCTTCTTGCTCCTGACAATTCTCTTCAGCCCCTGGACAGAAGATGTACAAGACATTGGCAGGCATGGCTGAAGGTCTTCCTGTGCATGACACTCAATTTGGTTTCTTGGTTCTATTTTCTTTCTTTTCACAGTTCTACAGAAATCTGTGTGACTGACATGTGAACAAATTATGCAGCTTAGAAGATGTGAAAAAGAAATAAAATAATGCTTGTTAATCAACCAGGATTTATTTACTGTGATGATATGACAAGACTGTGTTGGATAGATTGATATTGTTTATCTTTAATAATGACCTAGAAGAAGTAATAATATGCTAATGAAACTTCAGGTTTCATTGTGAAAGGTACTCTTCTGTAAATCCTGTGAGCGGAATAATTACCTCTGTAGTAGTAAGCCAGGACAGAAAGATACAGTAACCCAAGTGTCTCAGGGTGTACAAAAACACTCACACCCTTGCACACACACACTTTCTTTCTTAGAAATCCAAAACTTAAATTCCTAAACTGAAAAGAATGTTATAATTAATGAAATATTGAAAGGAGTACAAACCCCTGACAATCTACCTTGAAAAAACTGATATTCAAAAGACACAATATATCAAGACATAAAAACTTTGCAGAGGCTATGCTTCACCCTCAGAGAATGTATATTGTCAGCTATAAAATGTCATCTATCTCAAACCAACACATAAAGTTTCTTACCATGAATACAGAGGTGTTTATCCTTTGTTATAGGACAACTTGTTAAGATGCATGAAGTTGTCACTCCAGCTAGAAGAGATATGCTTCATTTTGCACATAGAATATATATAAAGAGAACAGTGAGACCACTTTATTTGACAGTTAAAGCTGGTCTAGAAATAGTGAAAAATCCTGTCTGTATCTCTGGATTTCTTATCTAAATCTCTGGACAGATTTTTGTGTGAAAATTGATATAAAGCTTTTCCACAGATTCTTTTTAGATATTCCAAGCTTTCCTCACAATATGTGAGCATTGCATTTTAAATTATGAAGTTTTCTAAGCAAAGAATTTCAATGAATAGGATGAAAAACATATGAGTGTATTTACCCTGGTATCGATAGCCCATTATCTGAAAGATCTTATGTCTTTGACATAATAGACAATGTTATGTCTTTGACACAATAGACAATGAACTTCCTTCTGCTTTTAGTTACACTCATATAAATCTGGAGTAACACCTTTGGAATCTGAGATGAGTTCTGCCTCAATCTCTCTTTAGATGCTGGACCATGGCCAATCTTTTTACTTTGAATAACTGCCTTTAATGTTGGGATTGTATTCACAAGTAATCCTTGTGAAAACAAGATTTAGAAAACACAGCTCTAGAAAACACAGCTCTAAACTTTGGGAAATGCTGGACAACTGAAGTCCATGCTATATTAACCTAAAGTGTAGCCCACAGCTTTAAGGAAATATATCTAACTGTGTGTCCTATGCAAGCAGCTGAGGAGGAGACGTGTCTGCACAGGCTCTGCAGCTTGCAGCCTGTCTGGAATGAGAGGCTGCTCCCGCTTCTCAAAAAGAGGCAGAGTCCCTCTGCTCTTCCCTTTTCACGTGTCTTGGTTTTAAACATACCTAAGTGAAATTAAGAAATGTATCACAAGCATGTAGAGCTTTAGACAACCCTGTTAACCACTGCAGGTGATGGCACATTTCATTTATTCATTCGTTCTCTCTGCTGAGAGGTGACGAGTCACACTTTTCATACAGAAGTTCGGTTCTGTGCTTTTGAAACCATGCTGTAAACCAGGTTAATAAAATAAACCAGATTATGATGAAACTGAATAAAGTACTAGAAACAGAAGTTTTAGAGTTATAATTTTACTGTCAAATTATTTAATAACAAGCAACAGATTTCCTTAAATTTTTGCAGAATCTACCACTTTCCAACTACTCATTTGAGAAATATCTATGATGTATAAGTCCACTGATATCTACAGGTCAAAATTATGCTGTAGGGAAATGACTAGACAGAGATCTAAGAAAATGTTTGAAGTTCCTCATGTCAGTATCAGAAACATTCTTCTGGCCTTTCTTGTGCATGTGTGTGGAAGTGTATGTGCTAAGTTCCTCTCCATGATCATTTATTTTTGCGGGAAAAAAATCACACATCGGCATCATTCTCTAGTGATGTGAATTTTGACATTTCCTTTTCTATTAAGATTATTTCCTGTCTTTACGTATACACCAAGTCTGAAATGTCTTTTCTTGCATTTAAGGGACAAATGCACGGGAACTACATTTCCAATGTCTTAACAACTCACGTGTAGGGTGTTTGTCTTTTCAACAGTTCCCACCACTCAGCTCACAGTTTCATAACTTTTTCAGGTGAGGTTTTGCTGATATGTGGGTAAAGGACTGAAAACATTGTAAAATATTATGCTGCATAATTTCTCCACTACAAGTTGCTGTTGTAGTAATTTACTTAATGTTAGTACTACATCACTCTACACTCCAAAAAGTGAAGGAAAAATCACATTTCTGGAGACAAGAGCTGGTAAAGCAGTTCTGTACTAGCTCAGACAGACTTTTCCAATACAAACCTAATAATAATAAAAATTAAAAGGGTCACATTCTCTAGAGAGCTTTATTTCACAAAGGGAACTGAAAGACTTTTGAGCTTCTGTTTTGGGATGTAAAGGGAAAAAAAGTAAGATAATAAAACTCAAAATGTCACATTTGAATTAATAATGATTAAAAAATAAATAAAGGCCTTTGTACCATCCAAATCATGTTAAAGCAAGATTTGGGAGGATCTGAAGTTGTGTGGGTGACAGGGGCTGCCTTGCAGCACAGGAGAGTGCCCCCATTGGAAATTAGCTGCCAGACCCAGCTGGTCTCATCTGGAAGCATTTACCTGTAATTAGAAATCATTACAACTTGAAATAGAACTTTTTAAAACAAAAGTAATTTTCTATGAAGCAATCCATGTCTTCAATCCTTCCAGGCTTGTCAGAATCACTGGGCCTAATTCTGACATGTATCCTAATTCTACATATATCCTAATTTATACAGAATTGGGAAGAAATTGCAGAAAGAACAGAGATTTACCCTCAAAATGTTGCCTTAAGCCCTAAACTACCTGTTGAGACTGAATCTCTCTGGAATAAAATGACTTAATTCTATCTACTTCATTATGTTCTGGATGAGGCCCAAAAGACTGCACATTTTAAATGTAAGAGTATACCCTTATTTTTCACCATACATGCACCAGCTATGGAAACCTGAGTCACTTCCACTTAAGAAGGCAGCAGTTCTCAAAATATGGTCAAATAACAGTAACTTGCAATTCATAACGAGGAGACCAGTGACTGAAGGGGACAGAGAAATGCTGCATGGAATATTCTGGGACCAAGATTATACTCATGGCATGAGGGAAGTGCTGAGTTTTCCAACACCTTGCAGTCAAGAAACATGGTGAAGATTTGGCTTTCTCTCCCCAAAATATCTAAACCTTGAGGAAAGACTTGCTGCAAAGCTGTCTTCTGAGTGACTGAATGTGTGCCCTGTGTGCCAAAGCTTTGGTGTCTGTAGTGCTTGTGATGCAGAAAAGACCCAGACCACTCAATTTAAAATATTGTTGAGAGATAATTTAATAAAGAAATCCTGACTGGGGCAGTCCATGAACTGCTCAATATTGGAAGCTTTTTTTCTAATTTAAAAACTAGAGCTGAATGGCAGATGTGTGAGTGCCTTGGCAGCAGTATTAAAATCTTCCAGTGAGTTTGGGGAGGTTTTCAATTTCGATGTGGGCATGGTTTCCCTTGGGCCTTCCTAATGCTTCCCAGGTGAGGCCATCCCTGCTGCCCACCTGGGAAACCAGCAGTGGGGTCACCGTGCTCCCATGCCCAGGGCTGCTGCACAGATGGGGACTGCTGGATGCTAAAAGGGTGCATTACCTGCCCGAGTCACAGTGCAGCCCCAATAACTGCGGGGTGCTGGGTTCATTGTCAATTAGAGTGGCAGCAATGGCAAGCAGCAGCTGTGACAGATGGCCAGGCTCCAGCCACCTTGTGGGCAATGGGATCAGAGCCAATTCAAATCTTTTCTTCCCTCTTAAAGAAAAAAAAAAAGAAAAAAAGAAAAGGAAAAAGGCTCTCAAACCCCAACACAGTCGTCAGTTAGTTGTAACGTATAAGGGGGAAGTATCACATCTACAAAGGCAGTATTTATCTGTTCTCTATTAACCCTTACTTTCAGCTTTTTGAAGTCAAGATTTTGTTTATTTATTACTTACTTCAAGCATGTTTTAGCAGGATACTCAACCCAAAAGACAGTTTATGTTAAACCTTTGTTCTGAGGGGAACTTACAAGATGCTGTGCTCATAACAACCAGTTTAACCCAGCTGTTAGATTCTTAATTGGAGAATTTTTTCTGCAGAATTGTACCATCTCTGTTTCTAAACACAACACATTAAGATAAATCTAAGACTGAACCTATTGTCCCTGATGAAATCTAATTCTGCTTATTAGCTTAAGGTAATATTTACCGTGTTAAAATCTGGAATCATAGCACCCTTCCTAATTGTCCTGGTTTGAAAGACAGGTATCTGCTAGCAAAAGCTGGAATCTCCCTTTAAATAGAGAGTGCAAACCCCCTCCCTCAGATTATAATTTTGCAATTGGAGGCTCTCAGGCAGAGATTTGGGAATAACAGTTCTTTACTAGGAATATTAAACAAAAAAAAGTGAGAAAATATAAATGTAATAGCACCGAGAGACAAGCAAAACAAAACAAACAAAACCCAAAAAAAACCCTGACAGAGTCAGGGATGTGACCTGACACCCTGGATGTCAGGGTGCTAAAGGCAGTCCAGATGAAATCCTCCTGGAGTAACAGATGCAGTTTTGTGGAGTGGAGATGGTCCTGTAGAAAGTCCAGTGGTGACGAATCCAGTCTTCCTCTGGGAAGAAATCCAGTGGAAAACAAAGCAGGGTCCTCTGGTGCTCTGACGTCCTTTTGGAACCACACCTTCGGACAGAACTGTCCTGTTATCTGCTGTTCCCCAGGAAAACCTACGGCCCCTTTTTGTTTCAGTCAAGTATCCATAAGTACCCAGAAATTAGTTACCGAGCAAAACCACCAGGAAAAAATTCCACAAACACAAAAGAAACAGATCCAACCCTCAACACTAATCTCATCTGGGCAAGAGTCAAAGTTCTCTCCAAAGGACTTACATTGTTTTATTTCCAGGTGATTTGGGGTGTTGAGCACCTCTTCGTTCCTCTCTAGGTTCAACCACAGCCAGTATAATGCGTTCTTGAAGGCACCAAGGGAATGGCTCAATCTCTATCTCAGTAATCAGGAGGGAGCAATCAGCAGAAATGCAGCCAACGTGGGCCACATCTTGACAGCATTCTCTACCAAATGACTTCCTGCTCTTCCTGTGATCTCAAACCACAATACCGTACGCTCTACTCAGCCGTGTGCTTGAGGTTTATTCACACCACATGTGGGACAGCAGTAGCAAAATATATCTTTCTGAGGTGAGAAGGAATACACAAACAGGAATGGTGGGGTCCCTTCAGAGGAAGTGGCCTCCTATTTCATCTGCAGCCACTGTGAAAAGATGAGTGCAGTTTAGAAATTGTGTGAAGATTGTTTGAGATTGGATAAAAGTTGTTGTCAGGTAGGAGGTATAAATCAAAGAACTAAACACATTTAGATTCTTTGTCAACTAAATTGCTGATTCTTTGGACAAAGTAAGAGGAAAGAAAAAAAAAAGAAAAGTGGATTGCTTTCATGCTAGCTTTAAACTAGGCCCTCTGCTCTAAGTGCTAGGACAAATGGATTGGCCTCTTAAGATACAAGCAGCCAATGAGATTTCCAAACAAAAGACAAAGCATTTTCAACTATCCATAACAAAGGAAATCTGTTTTCATAGAAGAGAAAAGTTGAGCTAACTGGATGTGGGCGCACAAAACCAGAGCAATATGTCACAAATTAAAGACTACAAAACAGGCTTTCAGCAAATACTGAAAAAGAAAAGGAAAGGAAAAAATTTAAGCAGAGAAATCCCCAGTAGTATTAGTAATTACTATATATTTTGTTACTTATATTATAAGGGTGTCTTGAGGCCCCTATCTACAGTAAAAATTTAAGCTTCAGTTATGAGCTGTTCTGTGTCTTGTCAGTTAATGCCCCAAAGGCAGTCAAAGAAGGGAAAGAAAAATTAATCTCTGATTGTTAATAGTGTTGGCAATTGAGTGCAGTCTTAGGACAACAAAAAGGAAATTTTAAAAAATTTGTTTGTTTTTGTTACTATTAATTCAAGCTTTGTGATCATTTTTTGCTAATAATAAAAATTTCCTCAAGCTGAAATCAAGAGTGTAAAAGGGGCTTAATGAGCTCTTACTGCTTAGTATTTGTGCTGCAAAGGTTTGATTGACTTACTCAATGTTCACCTTATTCATTAAATAAATAAATAGAATAAAACTGGGTTGTTATCCTATTATATTATAGCTTTTATTGTTTGTCTATGGGGAAAGAAAAAGATTTTCCTTTGCTTAAGCTTTGGTGCAGAGCTTGTTTTTTTTTTTTTTTTTTGGAGAATGGCAGAACAACTTTTCTTCTCAAGTATGCTTAGAATTCAGCTCAGTCTGTCAAAACCATGATTACAGCTGGTAAATTCACAATCTGAAATCAGTGACATATGCAGAGTTGATGATCCCTTATAACTTTATTTTTGTTTTTCTGTGGACTATTCTATTCACAGTGCACACTGTGAGCAGCCACTGTACCTTTTCTCAAAAACTCCAGAAGATTCTTGTATTCCAGGTAGGCAAAAAAAGTCAGAGATGAAAGGGAGAGAGAGCACCTGCTGTTTGGGTTTTTCAGGCAAAGACTTGATACACAAAGAGAATAAAGGAAATGTCTGTGGTAACACAAGCAACATGAGCAAAACAGGAAAAGAAATGCAGTTCTTCCAGGTTCCTTGCGGGCATCCTAATCATATAATCACTTCTCATATTTTGAAGGACAAGCAGGTCAAATAGTGAGTGAACAATGAAAAACCTTTAAAGAGAAGTGAGTATTTGCATTTACTTGCATGGACTGTGGCTCATATCTCATCAAGAGATGTAAAAAATGATTTTAAGAAAAATAACTTACTGATAAAAAGAAATTGTTCTAAAATGTAAACTTACAGAGTGGTTTTGGAAGCAGTTTCCTATATCAGATAAGAACTAGATCAGGAATCCCTTCCTTACCTACAAATAATAATCATGCTCTTTATTTCATTGAAATACTGAAAGACAAATAAATTATTTTGAAAAGTATTGTTAAAAATGCCAGCATGTTGTTTAATAATTATCATTCATTCTACTTTGCATTCAAACTTGTGAAAATGTGCTTTGCAATAATTTAGATGAATCAAGGAAGTTCTCCATTGACTAATTGTATCACATCTGCAGTTTTAGTCAGAACAGAAGTTGAAATCTTTACAAAGGTAAAAGTCAGATTTAAAATGAAAAGATACTTTCAATATTAAACAGGTGAATAACTTTACACATGAGAACCATTCCATTTGGCACTATTCATGTGTAAAATCACATATCATTAGGCTGGAGCTTAATCCTGCTAATCCTTATTTTGGGCTGGGTCACACTGCTAATTTTTAAGACTCTTCATACATTTCAATAGATATTTCTGGTTATGATGAAAAAGACCTCATTTTAAAAAAATACTCTCAAGAAAACCTCTCGATCTCTCTCTTTGACAATAAATAGGTAGATAAATCAATAGATAATTTAGTAGTTAATTGATACAGACAGTATACAAATGAATAACCACACTGCAGCAATGAAAAAATAGAAAGGAGGCAAGCCTGCTTTTTTATAGAAGGGCACTCTGTGGCTCTTTATTAACTTGCAGCCTCTGCAATATCTTGTGTACTGTTGACATTCCTTAGCTTGGGCTAACAGTAACATGATTACAGTGCTCCCATCACACCCTTCACTAGCTCAGTCTACTCTATTCATGTGTTACACACCTGTGCATATTTGCAGTCCATTTAACTGTGCTGCGAGAAATATTAGCTTTCAAGGTGGACTCAGTAAAGATAGCCCCCCCCTCCACCACTTTTTGTACTTCACAAACACTAAAGAAATAGTTGGGAAGACATAGGCCCTTCATCTTGCATAATTCTTATATTTGATGCTATCATGGTATTTGTATAAACTTCACTTCTCCAAACAGGTAGGGATGGAAGTACATCAACAGCAACCATCCCCTCCCTGGCCCCACCAGGCAGTTTTTGGATCTTCTCTGAGCTGTGCCAGATGGTCTAATGAGAGATAAAATTTCTTCCTCTCATATCTGAGATTATTATGTATGATAAAATGTTACCACCCTGAATGTTCGAGTCTCATAGGAGCATCCTAGTACCATAGGGAGACAAAACTTTCTATGTCTATACACTTCAAAATTGTACCAAAAACCATGGGGAGTTGTTTAAGGAAATGATGAGATCATTAATGACATCAATTAATAATTTATGTTAACTTTTTTACATTCGATTCAAATATCTGTATTTGGTTATGGCAGATGAAATGCAGTGTATTTCTCTTTTAGTACTAAAGCCCTCATCTACCCAGACAACTCAGTGGCTAGAGGGGATGTCACTATCTGCAATCTATTGCAGTCTACACTTATATGCAAAACACTCTTTTTAGTTAATGTCTGGATGTCCTGCTGTAAAAATACGGTGGTCCTGGAAGTGTTTGTGTATAGTCACACATGAGAGATATTTTGACAGTTAACTGTCTGTTTTACTGACACAATGGGCAAATTCAGCAAAATTTAATCCCAGAGTTGAATTAAGATTGAGGTTTACCTGAAGTCTGTCATCTGGCTGCTGCAGTTCTAGCCTCTTCCATCATTAATTATTTGTTTGATTTGAATGAGTTCCACCACAACTCCAATTTAACCAGAAATTTATCCCAGATAAAGCCAAGAAAAAGTGCTTGGGGATTGATTGATTGATTTTTTTTTTTTTTTTTTTTTTAAGTGTAGGTAACAATTATTCTCTAAGACAAGCAAGACAAGCTACTTTCTACTGGCCAAATTATTCAGAACTAAAAGAAAGTTAATGAGCAGGTAAGATATCTACTTAAAGTAATCTTTTACCTAAAATACCTTCATGTATTGCAGATGCCGTTTAGGCGTCAGTGCTGGAGGAAACAAAATTTCAACTTAAGCTTTGGGTCAACTGGTAAGTTTAAAACTACTTTGAACAGAAAAACAATGAAGGATTGGTAACATCCTCTCTCAAGTGTTCGGTGAATTCTCCTTTCTCATGTTAATTCTCAAATGGCTCGAGGACACATGCTACATCTACTGAAGATATCCAAAAGCCCTAATTCATGTTTCAAAGGCTTGCCCTCATCTGTTTCCTCATTTACCTTTGTGTTTAAAGCCGTTTATTGCATCTCACCATTAGGGGATGCTGTGAGTGGATTCAGTATTGAATGAACAAAAGTGCAGAATTAAAGGTCTAAAATCCTGCATGACAAGCATGGAGAAAAGCTGTAAGGTAGCAGCTCCTGAGCAGCAAATGGACTCCCCCTTTTCTTCTATTCATAGAAAGCAGTGAAATTCATAAATACTTTAAAAACAATGTCTTTATAATTTTAATATGAGTGGAAAAGAAAATAGATTGCAGACACTAATTCATCATAAGTTGGTATTTCACTAAATGAACCGATAAATCTTTTAGTATTGTCATTTCACTGAATCATAGCATAAAGTCATCAAAAAACTTTGTTAGATTACTGCAGTGGGGGCAGTTTTAAATGACAGCTCTGAGAAACAAAAAATAAGAACTGATACAAAATTAATTATTTGCACAAAACCCTCCCAACAGCAGCCTTTCATTTTGCCTTGAATTGGTAAAATAGTTATGAAACTCGAAACAAGACAGTACAGAAATGGTCTGTTATTTCCTCTGAGATCATGACTGAAATGCAACCACACCTGTAAGTTTTAGGGAACAGAGGTTCTACAATTACTCAAGGGAGGATCATATTTCAACTCTTCTATGTCTAGACCACTTATTTCTGGCAGTGAGATGATAAAAATGAACTCAATAAACCAATTTGAAAATTATTAATTTTTCACTGCAAATTTGTAACATTACCATAAATATGCTGAAAATGTAAGAGCTTAAAAAATTAACTATTCAGTTGTGCCTAGTTAAATTTAAAAGGTGCTAATAAGAAAAAATTTTAAAGACTCTTTTACATAAAGAATCTCTGTGCTGTTCTGAACAGAAGTGAGGTCACAGGTCATATTAGGTCATATTATTTTGAACTATCTATAAGTAAAATATTGTTATAACTCAGTCACAGGAAAGATTTTGAAATATTTGTGTTGTTATCAGATATGTACAAACAGAAATGGTGTAATGCAGTTAAAGAATTTTCAGATTAGTTTAACAACCTTTATATAGGTGAGAATAAGACATCCCTCAGATGCTTTCGTTCATAGTCACTGGTGTAACTTAAGTATATCCCTAATAAACGGGTGAATTGCTAGTCATACTGGTTGGGAATTTGGCCAATCACTTTTCACATTTTTTAAATGAAATTCAAATATATCTACAACAGAATTTTAAAGCGATTTTACTATGTTCTAAAATGTGTAACTAATTGCTGTAATGAAAGAAGTACCTTAAAGATCTTTAAACCTGGTGGGTTTTTAAGTTAACAGTTTAGATGACACATCTGATTTCAACAAAGATATCCTTATGCAAGTAATTGATTCAGTAATTGCAATAAGGAAACTTGGAAACCTAAGGCAGGATTTAGAATCATAGAATGACTTAGGTTAGAAAGGACCTTAAAGATCATTCAGTTCCAACTCCCTGACATGGGCAGGGACACCTTCCACTAGACCAGGTTGCTCTGCACCCCATCCAGCCTGGCCTTGAACACTCCAAAGGGTGAGGCTTCCAAAGATTCAACCTGTTCCAGTGACTCAGCACGCTACAGTAAATAATTTTTCCTTAATATCTAATCTAAACCTACTCTTAATTTGAAGTCATTCCCCCTTGTCCTGTCACTATACACCCTAGTAAATGGTCTCTTTCCATCTTTCCTTTAGGCTCCATTCAGGTACTGGAAGGCTACATGAGTTAACTCTGAAGACTTCTCTTTTTCAGGCTGAACAATCCCAATTCTCTCAGCCTTTCCTCACAGCAGAGGTGCTCCATTCCTCTGATCATCTTGGTGGTCTCCTCTGGACTTGCTCCAACAGGTCCATGTCCTTCCTGTGCTGGGGACCCCAGGGCTGGATGCAGCACTGCAGGTGGGGTCTCACCAGAGCAGAGGGGCAGAATCTCCTCCCCACACTGCCTCTGGTGCAGCCCAGGGCACGTTTGGCTCTCCAGGCTGCGAGGGCACAGGGCTGGGTCATGTCCAGCCTTCACCCACAGCACCCCCAAATCCTTCTCGCTCTGGATCTGCTCATCCCCAGCCTGTGTTGACACTGGGGGTTGCCCTGACACAGGTGCAGCACCTTGCTCATGGTTAAACCTCAAGAGATTCCCATGGGCCACTTCTCCAGCTTGTCCAGGTCCCTCAGGATGGCATCTTGTCCTTCAGGAGTGTCACTGCACCACAGCTTGGTGTCATCTGCAAATTTGCTGAGGGTGCACCCGATCCATTTGTCTTTGTCATTAATGCAGATATTAAATAACACTAGTCCCAGAACAGACCCCTAAGGGACAACACTTGTCACTGATATCCATTGGGACTCTGAGCCATTGACCACTGCTCTGGGTGCTTCTAGGAGGATCTCTCCGAGATCATCCCAGGAGCAGAGGTGAAACTGACAGGTTAGCAGTTCCCAGGATTCTCCTTCCTACCCTTTTAAAAGATGGATACAATGTTTCTCTTAACACCTTAAGGTGATTCCCTTAAATCTCCTCAAAGAAAGATGATTTATGGTCATCTTATTTTATGTTTATAATGTGGGAGCATACACCAGAGATAGTCAGTCACCTGAAGATTCTTTTAGAGTCAATGGATTTGGACCATATTCAATTCATCAAATACAGATGTTTTGGCATAACTTGTACCATATCTTGGGATCCATTTATTGCACTGACTCAATCTCCAGTTACTACTTCAGCAGCCTCACATGACTCACTCATGTTTTGCTGGCTATTTTGTGAGCAACCATGGTTAGGGATGTGACTCTCACCTCTACTGCCCATACTCAAAGTTCTGTTTAAGTCATTGGTAAATTTGCCATAAAAAGTGAATACTTTGGTTTACCTCCATACACAAAGAGAAATGTCTCTCCATTTCTCTACAGGTGTAGTGTTAGAAGCAGAATTCCACTGAAAAGTGCTTGTCTTGATGCCTGAGTCCTGGTAATTTCCCAGAGAAATTCCCAATTATATAGGTTTCTTGGTCCCACCATTGCTTAAGCCAAGTGTCACTTCATGCTGCATCTGGAGCTCCATGTCTCTTGAACTTCAGCAAAGCACCTAATCTCTGATTTTAAAAGTCTTCCCCTCATGCAAGCTCATTGTTCTCTTGCCAGCTACGATCATAAATTATAATTTATTCCAATGTTAAATATATCCATTAGTCTCACAGTTAAGCAAGGCTGCAAAACAAAGAAGGAAAAAGAAAATCACTGAAAATCACATTGTTAAACTGGCAGGAAACCCAAACAGCTCCAAGCATGTGATACCATGAAATGAAAGAGAATAGCAATATAATTCACAATGAGTTTTCTCCAACAAGACTGAATTTAACAGGAGCTATTGACATCTGCAGGAGAATAAAGCCTCCTAAAATTATCTATTTGATAATATTCAGAGAAATAGTACAAAAGCACCTGCCTGGGTTTTAAGAATGCCCTTGATATCATTTCAAGCAAAATCCATGGTAACAATTTAAGATAAATTATTCCTTTCCCCCATAGCAATTCTGAAGTATTAGATTCAGAAAAGCCCTGTTAGGTCAGAGTAAATGTCCTCAAATCCTGCCTTGGAGAGTGGCCAAAAACAAGGGAAGAGATTAAAAACAGGGCAAAGCTGTAGCAATGCTTTTGCAGTGATTTAGTGCTAAGAGGCCTCCTGAGGAAAAATTATTGTCTTTGCATTTAACAAGTTCCAGTAGCCATTGCTTCCTTTAATTTATGAAAGTTTTTTCCATGCCATTTTTTTTTTTCTTCAAGAAAAATAGAAAGAAACAATTTTGTATTGGATGCTTCAAGACACTCATGACTTTTTATTTCTTTAGTTATATTTCCATTTTAGCACTTTCTGTCTTTTCTTTATAGATCTTAGTCCCTCTATTCTTTCTTTATGCAGAAGTTAGTGCACAATTTTAACTTTCTTTCTGTTTTTTTCTCTATATTTTCCAGTCAATTCATACACTTTTTAAGTCAAAGGAACCAGCTAGTAAAAAAAGACATGCATCTATGCTAGACCATATGCTAGACTTATTATCTAGCATTATCTAGACTATTTTTACCCTAATAATTTTAAACATTTGATTAGAGTTTATTTGGCCACTAATGAGTGTTAATCTGATGTTTTGATAGAATTATTATTAGGTGTGTATATACATAAATATATATATAATATCAATAAAATTTGTATAAAATATGTAATTATAAAGCAAAACCTATAAGTTTAAAAATATTTATATGTGTATATATATCTCAATACTTGCTAATAATAATATTATTATTATTTGCTAATAATATAATATTATTTTAGTTGCCCATTTTTAATGCCTTCCCAGGAGCATTTCACAGCATTAATTTTTATATTGATTTTCCTCCTTAGCCAAAGAGGGATGCTGGATACTTTTGTGGAGCAATACAAAGCAGAGACCAAAGCCATCTCTCCCTCTCCACTGGCTGCAGGAAAAATTGATGTAGATTAAAACCCTAATTTAGCTGATGTCTGAAACTGTGTAACACGAAAACCACTATCGTCTGGTATGCTGATGGATGAAGATTCCTTTGTTTGCTAGAAAAGCACTTCCATACTTCTCACAGCACATCTGCAGATGTAGGATTAAGCTATGTCAAGCTAACAGAAAGTGTAAGTGCAAAGCCTAAGTGGGCTTCTCTGCATAGTTTACACATAATCATGCAATGCTAGGTTAAAATCCCTCTTTCCATCTCAGCTTAAGTAATACAGTAGTTCGACCTCAGTCCCTTGTTAATATTTAAAACATTTTCCCTTGCTTCCCTGAGACATCTAATATAGTTATCTTTGACCTATTGACTGGCCTTATCTATATCAAGTATTGTTCTTGATGCTTGAGTAGTCTTGTTCAAATCAATAAAGGTAAAGGTGGCATAATCTGCCTATAAATGAAAGATGTCCTTGCATATTATATGCTCTGTCATGCTGGCTACGTAAACTTTTTCTAATTTCACAAAGAAATTAGGAATGCATTTTAGTGGAAATCCCCTTCAAGGGCCAGTTTTGCTTGTAAATGTGTTTTTTTTGTTTGTTTGTTTGTTTGTTTTTTTTTCATAAAGAATAAGCAGTTTTGATATTATCTATCACAATCTTTTGGTATTATCTAGCACTAGCTGTATGATAGGGCTTAACAAATCAGCTGAGTTAAGTTTCAACTTTATGTTGATGCTTAAGCATCTCTGGTTCATGCTTAAAAAATAAGTTATGATGCATTTGAACTCTGTTCATTTTATTACACTTTGAAGTACTTTCAACACTAGTGACAAACAGAGTTGAAAAGGAGCTGCCTGGAACCTATGCAAGGTTGATTACCTCCCTATGATTCAGTTTTTAAAAACATGTAAAATACATAGAGAAGTGCTCTCTGGCTGAGAGACTTTTATGATTTCTTTATTATAGCTAAAATGATTTCTGCTTTTATAATCTACAATGTATGGCAAGATAGCTTTTATTTAACAAGAAGCTGTAACCTCTCAGAAGTCAAGAAAACATGCATCAAAATGTGATCATTTTACAGCCATGTTATCAAAAGGCACACATTTATTGAAGTCAGATTGTGGAGGAAGAATCATCTACAGCAAAGGTGTCACAGCCTGGCAACAAACTGTGAAATTAGAGACATTTCTCAGATAAACTGAGTTCATTTGAGAATTGAAGCCTCAAGGCTGAGATTGTGTAGCCTGCAATAAAACAGACTGCCCTCCTCCTCAGGGCTTCCTATTTCCTACCAAAGGTCAGCATGAATTTCAATTTTGCTAAAATTCCACTTCAGCAAAAGCAGCAGGGTTTTGGAGTGCTTTTTGATCCTACAGGCAAGGAACAGGGTGAAAGAGCAGTGACAGCATTTGGTGGTAAAATACTTGGAGCAAAAAGATGTCTCATGATTCTGCTGCACGCTCATTTTCTGTCTTCCTTCTGGTTCTTATCCCTTTCCTGAATTCTCATGTGTCTAAATGCCATTTTCCTGTTTGCATGCTTGACAGAAATTCTCCTATTAAAGAGAGAGAAAAATTGCCAAACCTGTTCAAGAAATCTTACATTACCTTGGACTGAACCTATGAGTTACCCATTCCTGTTTTCTCAGAAAGAAACTTAGGGATATGAATTAATTCATTATTCCAAGGATACCCTCCAGGAGGGTGGTTCAGCTTGCTCTCAAATCCTGCCCTAGCAACAGCAAATTTAAATTGTCAGCCACATGCTTTTCCCAGGGAGGAAAGAACAACAGAGATGGCAGTAGAAGAGTCTGGGTTACAAACACAACAAGGAGATCTGTGATTGCAGGAATCTGCACTGAGAGAGTGGCTGATGACCTTCAGGTAATGGGAATGCTTTGGATGAATAAGTAAAAACTTGGCTGGTCTTTTGGCTTCACAATGTTCAAAACTATTAAGAATATTCTCAAGCTTTTTCTACATATGATTTCTTCATGCACACATTGCTGTATTAGAAAATGATAGCCATACATTTAATAAACTGTTTATTTATTTTACATTACAGATATACATGTGTATAGATTGCTTTAGCAGAGTAGCAATGGTTACATCCTGTGGAGAGAGCAGGTGAAAAGACTGGGCTCACAAGTGTACCCTACCAAGAGCAACAACCTCGTCTCATTTGGATCCTCTTAGAACTAGATTCAGATAAATATTGGCAGTAAGAGATATTTTATTTATAATACAGATAATAAGGGTGGGGGTTTTTTCTGTGTTCTGATCCCTAGATCCATAACAATTGACTAATACATCAGTTGCATGAGGAGTTTTCAGCTCCATCTTACACAAATGGGCTCATATCAAATTTCAGTGTAACTCATCACAACATAAAAGATTTTATTATCTTTGTAATTAATAACTGCTCCAGTGCTTTCACTATTTAGGAGGTTAATGTTACTTAAAGCTTTTAATTAAAAACCCAGATTCACTGTGGATTCTACATGTGTTTTAAATAGCAACAACATTGTTTCAAAGAAGTGGATAATTTTTGTGTGTAATACAGGTTGAAGTTTCCTTAAGTCATTGTCCCATGAGGTTATCTGTGGTTGACTCTTTTCTAAAAATTTTTATAGAAGAACGAAACTATGTCAATCAAACTGTATTTGCTCTACAAGATTGTAAATAAATAATTACCTTCTAGACCTTAGAAGTATATGACTGGATGTTAGATATCAGGTCTGATTTTCATTTTACTAGGACAAACTAGCTTTGAAGCTCTTCAGTTTCCTATCAAGACACACTTCTACTAGTAACATAATTATTTATTTACTTTGTCCACCCAGTCTGCTTTTCCCAAAGATAATGGTGACATACCTTCAATTCCAGTACCAACTTCTAGTTTGTTTTACAAAACACAATAGGGATGGCCATTAATAGCACATAAAACAAAGTTCAAGGCTTCAGAGTACATGGCTTTAGTGGAAAGTCAGTCCTGATTATCTCATCAGTGAAATTGAATTAGAAACATTTTCTGTATTCTAAGTGCACCTGTCTGTAATCATAAGATCAGATACTCGAAACTTGCATAGTGGATTTGACAATAATTAGATATCTAGTCTTCAAGAACTACTTTTATAAAGCAGATGTGAGGAGTTTTGGCCTCTGCTAATCAAAGTTATAAATCTCCTCAGGGCTGCCTAGGCAGGTTTTGAACAACATTGGTTGTCTTAGTATGTGTAACAGTCTAAACCTACAGCATCTTTCCTTAAGTTAGAGTCTTAGTATCTAAAGTATACTTAGGAATATGTATGCAGTAAGGAATTTCAACATTTCTACAATCCACAACATCTTTAATAAATTTATCAGTTCCTGTTATTTTTCATAATCATTCAGACTTTCAATACACTTGAAACCTAATCCACGTCTAGGAAGTTTAGAAAACAATCTTTCTAAGAAAACACTTTCATCTGAAGTCAGGCATATAAAATTGAGAACGCTCAAATGTACGAAATGAATACTCTACCTTATTCACTATCTTGCCTCCAGTCATGGCCTGTAAAGATAATTCACAGGAAGAGGAAATATGTCTTAAGAACTAAATGAAACTTTCAGTTCTGCTCTGAGTGAAAGACAGTACCTGTTCTTAATTTTGTATCTATTTCTTGTTGCATTTTGCTGGAGGCATGATTTAGCCTTGAAAAACAGCTTTTTTAATTCATTGTCTCAGTGCCTTAATTCCACCTTGTGCAGAATGGGAAGATATAATGGGAAATTTCTGCATCTCTCTTTGAAGAAGGTCAGGAGTTCATTTAACCTCAAACAGACTGAGCATTTTGAGGCTCACAGGGGCCAGCAGCATGCACATGAATCATACAGCTGATGTTACCTCTCTCTGCCCCCACTAGAATGACTCACTGACAATGTGGTAGGGGGAAGGTAGTGAGATGATCAAAACTGTGTCTTTAAAGAGACTGTAGCTATCTGCTTCTGCACTTTAGCTTTTCACATGAAGCTTCTTGGTATTTTAATATTGCTAGTATTCATGGATATCCTCCACTTTTGTAACTACCTGTTCTTTCCACTTTTATGTTGAAGCATTATGCAGAGAGTTTTAGGAAAGTGAGGAATAAGGCTCTGAAAGCAAGGAAAATTCTTTGCAAAAAAGGAAAGAATTGGAATTGGAAGTGGGGTGTGTGTTGGAATTATTGGAAGCAAGAAGTGAATCCTTTTAAAGACCTAATTGCAGTGTTTAATGATTTTTTTCTCTGCTGTTTTGTTGCACCTTGCCTACCTGTTTTACTATAAATGTCCTCTGTATAACATTACCTAATCCTGCTCTTTGTGATACTTAGATATCTTCTGTCTTTGGCTATAGATAATTTAGGACTCTAAGCTTGCATAGCCTGTTGAACTCTCTTCTCACCTGAAATCATTCTACCTGTACCTATGAAAAAGCACTTTCCAATTGTTTATATAAGCTGGATTCTTCTTCAGCCTATCTTAAATTAACATTTTTCCCCATATATATTTTAATTCAGAGAAAACTAGACTCCGCAAACTACTGAAAAGTAATTCTAATAAGTAAAAAAATAATTCAATGATGATGCTAGTAACTGAAACCTGTTGAGTTGTAAGTTGTTATACAGGTAGAAATTCAATTTAAGGCAAATGAAGCCATATACAGTAATCCAGCTGCAATTTATGCTGTGGAGATCAAGTTCTGGACTAAGATATATAAAATATGTAACACTAATCATTACCTGCTGTATATATGTTACTGCATACCACAGACATATCTTGATCACATCTCTTGTACTGGTTAAGGAGGGGTATCCTGTCTGGCTATACATGACCATAATTTGCCTTCTTGAATACTGGTATCCTATTCATGGTAATCTATAAAATGTGCCATGGGAGGTTTAAGTGGGATATTAGAGAAAAGTTCTTCACCCAGAGGGTGGCTGGGCCCTTGAAAAGTTTCCCCAGGGCAGTGGTCACAGCACCAGCCTGACAGAGTTTCCAGCCTGACAGAGTTTAAGTATTTGGCTCATAGTGATCATATGATCTTTGGCTCATAGTGTGACTCCTGGAGTGTGCAAGGCCAGGAGCTGGACTTGATGATCCTTGTGGGTCCCTTTCAACCCAGCTTATTCTGTGATTCTCTGAGACAAGGTGGATTCTTCTTGTGTCTCTCACCTAATCCTCCACTGTGAGGAGTTTATGCAACACTAAAGGAGTCGCATAAATCATGTATGGATAAATTGGTTAAATGGGCTTCATGTTTGTGTATTTGTGTAACTTCCATTGACTCCAATGCTGTGTATATTTAAAAAAGAGGTGTGTTTCAACTGCAAGTCACATCTAAATCCTTAATGGCTTAAAATTACCTGAATAGGATTAGTGTACAGACCTGGCTCCAAAAAACTAGTAATTATTACACTATTTGTCTGATAAAGTTCTAAGCCTTCATCTGATCTCCACCACTTTACTGACATTTTGGTTTGCTTTGGTGTGATTCTTTGAAGAAACAGACCCATAGTCCCTGATTTATATACTTTCATTGGGTGCAGCAAACCCCTTCATTGCCTTTTTTTTTTTATTCTAGGGCACCATGTAGCTTTATGCACAAGCTTCTGTATTCTGTGCTCATTTGAATCTTAAAAAAATGGCAAAAGAATGTCTGTTATGTTTGCACTTTTAATTTAACACTGGTTGGGATATCTGCCAATGCAGATAGGCACTTTTCTGTGCACTGGAAAACCCAATTAGGACTTGTTCTTAGTTTGATTATCAGTCAGAAACATGCATACAGAAATATTCATTAGAGACCTACTGAGAGCTGTGATAAAGCAGCAGACAGCTGAATTATAGAGTCTGTCAGTAACCCCACTACAATTTTACATGTGCTTGATAAAGGACAAGTAACAAAATATCTAAGATGTAATTTGGAGCCTCCTGAAACTGTATTTTATTATGGGAGATATTGTTCTGACTGTCTTCAGGAGGCTGGTAAGTGTTTCATGACATGATATTGTGCACAAATGATAAATCACCATGCTAAATGTTGCGCCATGGTGTCCTGCACAGAGAGGTAACACATGTGCCAGCTGGAGATAGACTCTCAGTCACAGCCAAAACCAGAAAATTGAGGTTTGGAAACACAGTACATATTACAGAAGCTTGGACCCAAAATGTTTTTATGTTTAAAAGATGATGACTTGATTGACCCCACTTCCACATTTCCACAGTTCTATACAGTGCCTAGAAAAATAGGGAAGGAAAATAATTCCTTTTGGGTAATTTGTGTAAAATACTTCAGTTAATGTTAAATAGATATGTTTTTTAGCTTTGTAGACACTTTATTACTGGCCTTAACTTCTAGAAACCTGACCCATTGGCACTGCAACACATGATCTGAAGTGATATTAACTTTTCAATAGAATTGGGAAGGACATATGCATGGAGGTATGATACCGGTCAGCTAACTAGATCAAAGTCTCTCATACAGTTTATTTAAAAAGCACTTGGGAAATCTGGTTCCAATAATGACTTCAATGTGTTTTCCTTTCTAAACAGAAACAATATCACATTTGTAAATGGAAAAAATGACATTTGATCCCTTTATTGAATGTGGTGTTTTAGTAACAGAGTTGTTCAAGATATATAAATTCCCATCTAAAATTAAATTATTTAAATAATATTTTTTAAAAAAGCTAATAAGAATGCAGAATAAAAGGTCTGTTCAATATTCTCAACATGAACCAGAACCACTGGCACTGTATGGGCTGCTACAGTTCCCAAATTGAGCAAAACCAGTATAGTGTGCAGTGTTTCTTCTGTGATTGAGTCTCATTCAGACTAGGATTACTTGTCAGTCTTTATTTCACAACATGTATTGCATCACCATGCTAAAAATAAACATATATTAAATCAGTTACTAAAAAAAACTGTTGAAATATCAGTATCAATTTCCCTAAGCCATGCTGTCTATGTGTGTGTTCAATAATTGTACAGCATGCTCTGATGAAGCTCACTCTATGAAAATAAGAGAAAGACCCATGCCCAAATGAACCACTTTAAAACATGCACAGCTTTTGAGCAGAGCAGCATAGTAAAATACAAATATTTCCTTCTCAACATCTTAATAATTTTCTGATTGGAAACTGTATGCATATTTTTGGCATAGTAGCCCAAGATGCTTGACTGGCACATCTTACTTCAGTGCTTGTAAGCCTCACAAGCTGTGAAAGCATTTTTGCTTGGAATATGTTTTCCTGTCATTTAAGGTAATACAGTTTTCCCCAAGTTACCAGACAAAGAGCAGATGCACAGAAGCTGTGTGTAGGTGTACATTAGCAGGTACAGGCCGAACTGAGCTTGGTCTTCCCATGCTGGTATTGGAATTGGAAATATGATGGGAAAAGACACCAACGTAGGCGTCTGCATCTAAATTTTGGATCCAGATGGTTCTAGCCACATGCTGCACCAGAGCTAACATACTGGGCTGAAAGTCTGGAGGCTGAATTCACAGCACAGGATGGGGCTGAAAGGATGGTTTAAACCTCCCCCTTTTCTGCCTATGTGTTCTTATCAATTCCCTTTTGCCTGGCCTGAATTTAACTCAGCTGTATGGAAAAAACACAGAGATGTTACCCAGATTAAAATGTGCAGAGCAAAGAAAAATGATCAGTTTTCAATCAGGTCAAATCCCTTCTTCATCTCACTGTGCAATGACATGTTTCCTTATACTGGTGCAAGGCAAGTAATGGGGACTTGCAGCCATAGCAAGGTGGGTAGGGTTGAGCTACTTTTCCTTATAGCACCAATTTAATGAGGCATAAAACAGGAACACCATGCATAATATATTGGGGGTATCACTGGACTGGCCCCTATCAGCTTGCCCAGGACTAGGAAAGATTTCTTTTAGAGCAAGACCTAGAGCCTGAAGTTGAAACCTTGCCTTCTCCATTTTAGGCCACCTCTCTGCTCTCAATGATCTTCACTCTGCCTTGTATATCTGCTTTTTGGGCGATGCCATGACAACTACTCCATATATATTTGGAAATTAAGGAAAGTTCACTTAGGGAAACCACTTTTGATATGTGTTTAAATTTAAATGTTTTGCTGCAGAAGGGTGTTCTCAGGTGTGTCTGTGGTCATTTGCTATCCTAAATCAAGAACTTCAGCCTTGATACAAAGTTCAAACAACTAAAAAAGGGAAAAAGGGCCTGTTGGTTCATGTGAGTCTTGTTCAAAACAGATCAGTTCTCCAGAATTTGGACCCCTTTTTGAGCACATATTTAGAGCCTAGGAAAATGACACATTGCCTGTAAACTTCATATACTGCAAATATACCCCAAATTTTGTGACTTAGTTCAGTCTTCTTGTACAAAAGAATCTTTCTGAGGATACACATTTATATGTATACCTGATTATGGGGGGCTCGAGTGGGATGGCATTATGGTTAAATTATGTACAGTGTAGAATTTAACTTTTCTGTCCCAAACTGGGTGGGGTTTCCAGCTGCTGGAACCATATGGAGTCTGTAAGGATATTTGCAAACATAGTTGCTTAAACACCAGGATAGTTCAAGTTTCTAATATTGTAGTGTCCCTTAATTCCTACTCTGGTTTTATTTTAATTTTCAAGAACTATACACTTTTACAGAACGATAAAGACACATATACATTTTTATTAGTACCATATCATATATATTTTTTTCCAGCTGACTTTTACTCAGAAAAACAACAAAGCTACAGCTGAATACCACATGAAAAATATTTAGCCTTGCAAGCACTATTTATATATCAAAAGTCTTTATTAAAATCATGGGAGCACACTGCTGAGTAAAAACATCTGTCATTTCCCCTCCATCTACTTTTTCCTCCTTAAACAGTAACACCCACATTTCAAATGGCTGAAGAGTTTATTTAAGTCATGCTGAGCATATGGAAAGTCCCTGTACCATCCACACACATGCAGAGATAGCAGGAAAACTCTGAAATGAAGAGCCCTAAAAGCACTAGAAATACTGCAAAAAGAGTGAAAGGAAATACAGTCATTCTCCGTCAGAGTTATACTAGGTACAGTAGGTTTGGGTGATACGTGGTGAGTATAGTTCTAGAGGATGACCTTTTCCCCTCTGTCATTACTAAAGATTGTAGACTGGTGAGCTGTCTTTCTCAAAATATATATTTATGCTTTGCTGACAATGCTGCTTTTCATGTTTAAAAATAAAAATGTTCCTTATAATAGACATATAATTATTCATATTCTGGAGGCTTCAGTCTCAGTATGTGGAATATTGGAGAAAAAAATGATAGTCTCTGCCTTGAATAGTTTATAATCTGCTCCATAAATCTGTCATTTAGTATTAATTCAAAAAGCTGGCCAAAATTTTTACTCTTGTTTGAGCCTGCTTGTGCTTATGTTGCTTATATATTGATGCTAAGCCTCCAACCTCTGTGAACCTGCTCCTGATTTATAGCAGTGCACCTGTAAAGGAACACATCATGTCAAAGGTCTGTTTGGATGAGCTGGGCTACTTGGATGAGTGAGAGTTGAGCCACAGCACAATGCCTGGAGTGGTGGGAGGACTGATGGGGGAAAGCAGCAGCAGCAGCAGCAAGAGTGGCAGAATGGCAGACTGGGGTCTGCCTCTTCACTGATGGGCAGATGAGGTCTCCCTGCTTCCAGGACTCCAGGAATTTCCCATGATTTTTAAGGGGAAAAGTCTTCTTATCTTCAACAACTGCATAATTCTTGATCAGACTTTACATGACACTTATTTTTCCAGAACACAGGGACCTGGCCTCCTGCCAGGTATGTGTTTATGGGCTGCTTCAGCCTTGGTCTATCTGGAGAATGAGAATGTGAAAAAAGTGTTATGCACACACTATATAGCAGAGTTCCCACGGGACAGTGCAAATGCTATGTATAACTATGCATTGGAAACCAGGATTGTCCTCCCCATCTCCTTCTATAGTCAGTCTATGCAGTTCTATAGTTTGAAAATTTTTAGGTTCCTCCTTTAAAAATTTTCTGATAAAAACTTATTTTCTAATAATTTTCTTTTCCTTGATAACTGCATGACTACCTCCACATTTCCTGAAGTTCCAGAGGGCTCTGCAGGTGATGAAATCATCTCTCAGACAAACAGAGTACCAGTTTGCTGTCTGGAGTGATTTAATCTAGTCCATTGAGAAGGAAGTATAAATTTCATAGTTGCACATGTTTAAGTTTTAGGAATGTTACCGTTTCTATTACTAAATCTTGCATGACTAAGGTCAATAAAAGCAAAACTAATTTTAACCTGGGGACTTCTCTACATTTCATAAGCAAGATATAGATGAAAATTAATTTAGACTGAATTGAGAGCAATAATTAAGCTACATACATTGGTTTCAAATCTTTATTAGCAAACCAGACACAGTGAAAGAAAACTGTCGATTTAGACAAATGTTGGTGTTTCATAAATATATCATATATCAAGGTGTTTCCATCTTCTTGAAGTTTGCTATGAAATTTCTAAAAGCCTACTTGTTGGAGTTTGTGGTTTTAGTCCCCACAAGTCGTCTTCTTTTCCCTCCACAGCTGTTGTACCATGATATGCACTGTTTGGAAAAGAGTAGACACAGCTGGCTGTTTCTTCAGTGCTGTCATTGACCCTTACCCTATCCATTAATTGTCCATCACTGATGATATCTGGTCTCCTACCTCCTCATAAAACACTTCCATATCCAGATGTGCCTAATCAGCTCTCAGAGACATGATTGATGGAAAGCCAGCCACAAATGCAGGTCTAGGCCATGGCATGGAAAAGGAGTTGTTTGCAGTGCAGATGATGTGTTGTCCACCTTAAGCAAACTCTCCAGCTGCAGTAGTTGGCATCTGTGATGCATTGAATCTACAGAAGTGCAGGATGGAAGGGGAGGGAGTGGTAATTATTCTTTGAAAGATATTGGCAGGGAATGCACTTTCTGTCTCAGAGTGAAAACTGAGGTGATAGTAGAGTGAGCCACAGTGGAGAAGGAGATGCACAGCTGTCTGCACATTTGAACAGATCAAGCTGGTCCTGAGAAGAGTCTTCTATCACCAGAGTAGAAATAAATCAGTCTGAAACAAACATTTCTAAGGCAGCCAGATTTCACTAAATTTTTATCCAAATGATAAAAAACTGCATCAAGTATAGTAAAAATCATCAAAGTATCCTTCCAAGACTATAACTCCATTGTCTAAACTTCTTTTTTTAGAAAAACACTGTCCCAGACTTGGCCCAGGATAATGAGCACTTCTGGAAACAGTGCTGGAGTGCAGTTCAGGAGCTGGCACTCATCAGGGATCTGCTCAATGTGAGATATGAATACAGCCATTTTACTCTGAAGGCCAAAAATCTTTAGTGGTCTATATAGGACATACCAGGCAGTTTGCTTCAGCTCCAGAGAGCATATTTAATTTATCAATACAGATTTCCATGCTCCTGCAGTTGCCAATGGTCCCCAAAAGAAGGGAGGAAAATTTCTTCAAACTGAAGTGCTTCTTCTTGTTTCTTGCAAACAACAGAGCAGTACACCTTAATGCATAAAGCTTAATACAAATTTCCACTTTAAGGCAGCACCTAAAACACAGGCTTGCTTGGGTCTGTTTTCAGTGCCTCTGAAGAAGGCTGGATATTAAGTCACACAAACATAGGTAGCACTGCCACTTGCAATAGACAACAGCACACAAGGAGGTGATAAACCCATGCTCATATCAGATGGTTAATTAAATATCCTTTGAAGCCCGGTCAGACTTTGACTTAACTTTGTAATTTTATATAAAAATGTAAGCTTTTATCACAAGGGACACTCCACTATCATTCTCCTGTTTAAATATTGAAGCAGACATGCTTTCATTTACCTTGTAGTAAAAAGAAGAGTGTATTTAAGAAAATGTAGGAGAACTGATTCCTAATCTAGGATAAAACCCTCAAAAATCTAGCAGCCAGCTTGTGCTGTTTCCTGTTTCCCCTGCAGTTGTCACTGTGGAAGCCACTCTCTGCAGGTGGCAGGGCCTTGCTGCTAAATGCCCAGAGAGGGATCCAGGGCTGCTGCCAAGGGAAGGAATGTGCCTGCAGGTGCGTGAAAAGGACAGAAAGCAGGGTGGGTGGTGGAGAACACCGGCAGCACCAAGGAAAGGAGACTGAGGAAACACAGACTGCTGAGGTGGAGGATTAGAGGAAATACATTTAGAAGCAGAAGAAGGAAAATCCAGATAAGGAAAAAAAGTTGAAACTTCCATCATGGTTGCTGCAGGGCAAAGGAAAGGGGGGAACAAAGTGAAGACTTACATGAAGGTGAGGAATATTTCAAAGTGTTTCCCTGCCATGACTGCATAAAGAAGTAAAAGGATGTGAGGAGGCTGATGGCTGGTTTTACATCTACAGATGTCATCTGTGTCTCCAAGTTTCATTAAGAATACACTTACTGAATATTTTATAAGGATGGAAAACCTCAGATAGATTTGCCCTTAATGGGTCATACTAAGAAAAGCTAACAGGTTGTCCTCCTGTCTTTTCCCTAAGCAACTCCAGCTTCTTTTCCCAAGAAAATGAGTGATTTCTTCTGAATTCATGGTCAGCCAGCTTATCATTTGTTAATGCTTTGGTAACACAGAAGGCAAAAGATTTGGTGGAGCAAATAAATGGATCCTAGACCTGATCCTAGGTGGCAAAAAACCTATGAGCAGCTGAAGAAAGACCTGTTTTACCTTGCCAAAAGGAATGTTTGGAGTCTGTATTTTTATCTGAAATCTTGGTCCCACTAATATGCGTATCCAACTACATGGTTATTCTTTTTGCAGTCTCTCCCTTTTTTATTTTTTAATTTTTTTTCTTGACTTCAGGGAAAAGAAAAGGCTCCAACAGCAGGAGATGAGAAAAGGAGGGTGGAGAATGAGGTAAGCAAAAGAACTGATGAGTGTTTGTAAACTTGGAGGTTTGACTGGAGTATTTCTCATTGTGGATTTAAGTTAATTTTATTTCTAACACTTTCTTATGAAAAAATTAAGAGTTCAAATAAATGGACAGCTGCATTTCATAAATAGTACTTCTCCTTACACACATAAATTGTCCTTTAAATATAATTGTTTACTAAAGATGAAATAGTTATTTGAGGAGGGAGTTGCCCTGCAGATTATGTAATTGTCTACTTGTTCACAGCATTTTAGTTGTCAACTGTTAGGTAATCTCACTTTGCTTCTTGTTCTATTCTTGTTTAATATTGAGTTGTTATTATTAAGCAGTTTAAGCAATTATTAAGCAAAATTCTTCGCTAAGAATTATGAAATAACTCTTTGTTTCCCAAACTAAATGGCTAATTTCACAGCTTGTTGTTGTAAGACTGGAGAGGTATGTATCTTTCCCAGAGAAGACAGGGAATTGTGGGACTCACTAACAGACCTTAGGGAGCTGGACAAATTGGCAGTGTACAAAACAGTTGCTCTGAAAACAATCGTGTCTCTAAACCATCAATTCTCATTCATATGTAATGTCATGATCCTGCTTCTACTGAAATAATTGGTAAAGCCTTTCCTAATTCCACTGGGACTAAGATTGGTCTTTTGGGCTTCCATTCTGCAAACAGGCATGCACATACTGAACAGACCTATTCACATGATTAAGTTAAGCATGCAAATAAGTCTTTTCACTTGCAGTTTGTACATTACTAATGTTTGGGAAATGGAGGAGCTCCTTTTTTTTCCTGAAACCTTTGGGCTAAAAAATTCACTGTTTCCATTGATTGCAAGTAAAAGATATTGACTTATGAGCAGAAAACAGCACACTTCTTTTTTTTTTTTTTTTCTTTTGTGTGTGTGTGTGTGTGTTTGTGTGTGAGTGGGTTTATTTAAACCCCAGATATGAGAAACAGTGGTAACAAAGGGCCTTTGTCCTCACACAAATTAGCTGCAGGAAGAATTTCATTAAGTTTCTTGCTGGTCGTGGCCCTGTTCTTTCTAGATGGGTCTTGAAAATCCAGAAAACCCTCAAGTAAATATATAAATCAAGAAAAATATATTTGAGCACAATAATAAAAAAAACATGTTCTACCAATATGACATGTTCAAAATTACTTGGTAAAAATTAATATCCTTCCAGGAACAGATAACTTTTTTGAGGCACCATGTAATATGAAGAGAAAAAAAAGAAATTAAGATGATGAAAGGACTTCCTAGCTTTTATATCTCATGCTACATGCTTCTTTTCTTACATCTCTGCTCACTAACCACTCTTCTCTGAAAATGATTCACATCCCATTTTCTCACTTTGAAATCTGGTTAATTGTACATATTAGATTTCTTGAAGCACATGACAACTCTGCCCACTAATCCCACTAAAATAGGAGGATTTATGGTAGCATTCCAAACCTTGAGTGAATGTCAATAACACTAGTGTATCTAAGTAAATAAGGTTGTAAGGGATTTCCTTTTTATTTCCTGCTTTCTAGGAAATGTGCAATTCCTTTCTTTCAGCTGATAGACTGACAGATATTGGAGTGCCAAACTAGTGAGAATTAGTATGGCATTATTTTTGAGGAAAAGCTGTAATCAGGAGATACATGCTCCCAGCAGTAGCTGGTGGAATTCTACCTGTTTTGAGGGGGACTGAATTTGCCATGGCTGCTCTGCAGTCTCCCCCTGCCTGTGAGCAGTGCCAGGGGGAGCAGCTGGCACAGAACTAAACCCTTCATTCCTGCTGTAAATGTTCAGGGAGACACCATGAGCCTAAACATGGACCTGTGATCACAAACTCAGATGGGACATGAACACTGGATTCTCCCTCCCAGTAAATGCTTGTTGAGACATTCTCTGTATATTTAATGCACACTGTATATAAAGGACTTGGGGCAGAGGATAAACCATCACCTCCCTTGAAGCACTTATATATGAATCTGTGATTTCAGACTTCTGTTTTCACATTTTCCCCCCTCTTTTCTATTGAAAATAGTCTTGGACTTTTCTACAAGATGTCTCAGTTTCAACCACTTTTTTTTTTTGTTGTTACAGTAACATAGGTGATGTGAAAAAATATTTTACAAGACCACAAACTTCTGTTTATTCAAAGGCAGATTTTGGGTTGCTTCTGATCTAAAATATGTTTGGTCAGGTTGGGTTAAAGATTTTTTATCTTCTTATAAGCTTTAGCATTGCCTGTAAAACTCTCAAAGTTTCTGATATTCACAGCTTTGATCTGAACTTCAGATGAGATGTCCAAGGATGAGACAATAGGTGTAGTTTGGGATTTAGGAAATGGGGACTTATCCTCTAAATATGTACAAATTTGTCTTGCTGGCACACATTGAGGTAACCCAATTTCCAAAAGTAGGTACAGATAGAGAATCAGATCAGCAGTTACTGAGATTACTGTTTGTATTCTCACCTCCATAGCCCAGAGCTTGGACTTTGCACTGTGGAGAGCCTGAGGTGCCTGGCTCAATTTCCTAGAACATTACCATTCCCAGTTCTCTGCTGGTGGCGCAAGAAAGCTATTGCCTTATTTATTAAACACAGACTTTAGGAGACTTCTGGGAAAAGTGCTGTTGCCTGCAGAGTGTGTTGTGAATAGCTGTCCTCACTGTTTCTGAGCAAAACAGTCCTACACAGTTTCTGAGTTTCCAGAGTACTTCAGTTGATGACTTGAATGGCCTCATCTCTTGCTGTGCTCCTCGAGTCACTTAAACCCTGCTGCTGGTTGGGAACTGAAATAAGCCTTTAAGATACAATTGCAGATCAGCTTACAAAGAAATTGCAGAGTGATAGGAGTCAAGGTGGATTTATAAAAGATATTTGCTGCAGAACTTTGCTTCAGGAGAATTCTCAGTTGAAAACCCTTCAGTAAGCATAGAAAAAAGCCCAAAAAGAGTCAGAAGCAGCTTTTGATTGGGAAAGAAAACCAATTAATTATATGTATAGAGAATTACCTTGCCTACCAAATGGATTATGCTTTTTCCAGTCTATTACGTCCCAACAGGTGGATTTCTCCAAGAGGCACCCAAGACACATGCATAGATGGATGAATTCCTGGGAGGGAGCTGAAAAGGGAGCTGAAAACAAGTGATTTGCCAGGTGCACCTCGGGATAAATAAGCCTTCCAAACCTTACTTGTTTCTTTGATTGCAAGTAAGCATAGAAGATTAAAGACAGCAGGTCTCAAACACTGATTTGTTATCCTTCAACTAAGAGGCTTAAGTTTCCAAAAGTGTCAAAGGCTTCTTGGGCTAAAGAATTTGGTGCTGGAGCTTTCTGTTGTTATTAAAAACATGTGGTCTAAAGTCAGTCAAAACCAGGCAAACACTACAAGGTTTGTCCCAATTTTTAAAACAAAGTTTTATAAGCTGTTGGCTTTCCATATGTAACTAATAGGATTGAGGATGCCTGATCAGTTTTTAGAGTTGAGAACTTTTTGAATGCCTGATAAAAAATAATTATAAATTCTATTCTTAATTTTCAAGTTTTTAAGGGACAAGTTGGCCATTTTGCTGTACTTTTTTACATGCCTTCATTGAGGAATTTGTTAAAATACATGATAGTTTATATCTGGCCTTCATGATATAACTTTAGGGCCAAACTGTGCTATTAAAAAGCATCTGAAGACTCATATGTTGGTACAGGCATTGAATCAAGTTAATATGAATCAGTAAAAATCCACAGCATAAGTTGCTCTTTGTGTGTTTCTGATGCATCACATAAACATACATTATAATAATGTTGTTATAATTTTAGAGAGCCATTCTATTATAATTCCATATCTGTTTATATTCTTTTAAGGGTTACTTTAGTTTGGCTGAAAGCATGCATGTTTACATGAAGATATCTGAGCCACAGAAAATGATGCTTCATTCATATATTTATATGCCTATATGTATGCAGAGATATGTGCATGCACACATTTTCACACTAGCTATTTCAAGACATTTAATTTTAATAGAACCTGTATTTAATAGAATAACGTACTAACTGGTGGCAACCAGGTACTTCTGTGAGAATTTACATATTTTTTTTTTCATATTTGCCATAAAGAAAACAAAACACATTTATTTATAGAGTATCAACCTATTTCCCCAAACGTCTAACCTTATGAACATAACAGATCATATATTTTATTACTCAGTGTAAGATTACACCAATTTTTGAGCTGAAGGCTGACAAGACTGAGTTTTAAGTGGTAATCAGCAATAATGTATAGCTTGTACCTTAGTGTCACTATTGGTGATTTAGTGATTAATTATCTGACTGCTCTGTAGTGCTTAAAATAATCTAAATGCATAGGGTAAATTAGTTGATCAGGAGAAAAGTCTGTCATGCAAATTCAGTTCTTACAGAACCTTCCTGTCACACTCATCAATGACAGCCTAAGTGGGTCACCAGAGTGGATGGCCCCTGTTAATTTATTTTCTCAGACATGTAATACATATTCATGATATCCTGCTGTTTGTCTGTCACCTCAAAGAAACTCTCCATCTCCTCCAAATTATAATTAATGAAAATATGCACAGTTAAGCTTAGGGGCTTGGAAGAAGAGATATTGGTATCATGTTGCAGGGGGTGCAAGGTATTGGTATCAGCAGTTGTTTGCTAATGTGATAGAGGAAAAATATTATTTTGCCTGGTACAACCTCTTTCATTTTTTTCCGAACAAGAGATGTAAGAGATCATGTATAAAAAAAAAAATTTAAAAAAAGTATGCATATGAGAATGAAGGTATACAGAGTCATTATTCACAGAGAAGCTTTTAGTCCATACTATTCTAATCTAAAATATTTTTTTCCAGACAATCTCAATTACAGATCTCTATTCAAGATATCCCCATACACTCAGATTTTTCAAAATCCCAGTTGCCTATTTTGCCTAGGTTGAGTATTTTCTGGTGTGTATGCATTTTTATTGAGAATTATCTGCATTTATACCAGCCATTTCCTGTCATTGCCACAGCATTATATGATATAGGAAAAGATACCTTGTATGTTTTTTTTAATATTATCTTACAGAACTAAACAAATGCACCTTGCATCTAAACTACTGAAAAGACAGAGGTAAAAACATGGAAACAAATGGACATTACTGCACGAGTAACGGCAATGGCAATGGGATAAATTGTATAGTTGTGTGATAAATTGCTAAACTATGATATAAATAAAATTTATCTCATGCTTCTTCAATTTATCAGTTACCTCTGTCTGTCTGTCTCATCTTTTTCCTGCTACTAATCCTCCTCTTAAGGAGGAGTCTTGAATATCCTACACCTCTACACAGCTTCGGACAAATGTCTGTTAAGTAAGAAAAAAAGAAAATCATACTGCTCATTCCCTATGAGCTTTTCCAGCACTTTACACTTTTGGACAAAAGCCCAAAATGTGTAACTTTTAATCTTGGAGAAGTTGTCATTGTATTTTATTTTGCCTTGTTCTTTCCCCTCCTTCTTATCAGAATCACAGGTTTACTTTCAAAATTTATAGGTAATTGCAGTATAATAAAGCCTTTGTTTCAATGCTGTCTTTACTCCCTGGTAATGAATGAAACTGACTTAATATTTACCAAAATAAAAGTAGAAAATGTTAATTTTATGTACATATTTGCAGTCTTCTTGGATTATTTCTGGTCAGAAAGAGGAGCATTAATAGAGAAAAAAATAGGAGTAGCAAAATTTTAACGCTTCTAGACACTTGATAAACAGTTCTTCTTTTGATAGTATGTAAGAAATCCATGAGAGTGAATTGGAAAGATTTTATTGCTGACCTGCATGACTTAGTTCTGGCTTTGTCACTCATAAATAATGTATTCAGCCCCAACTCATGCCACTAAAACATTTATACCACAACACATCACTGTGTATGTTATATAAATATTTATTATGATGAATTATTAAAATAAGAAATGAATATTTATTCCTCTTGCAGCATGAGTACTTGCATGTATGTATAGTCTGTGTTTATATAAATATGCACATATAAAAATATTTAAGTAGATCTCTACACATGGATGTACATGTATACAGGTTCCCCCATATGTGTACATTCTCATGTATGCACATCAATCCATACACAGGGACGTCCACAAACAGCTGTAATTCTGGAAAGCTGTAAACATGCACTTTATAGATGTACATTATTTATAAATGGAAGCATCTACATGAAAGGTGGAATTATGTACATTTAATATTTTTTTATTATCTATGATTAATTCTGACAGGATCATGGCTTAGATGCAGCTATCATAACAAAGGCAGGGCAAAGGCCTTGGCCGAGCAGTATCCAAGGCTTTGAGAACACGACGACTTTCATTAGCCAAAATTTACAGCACAGGAGGTTCTTTCAGTTGCTGTTTTCGTGTTCGTCTGCTTATGGGAAAAAAAAAGAAAAAGATTTACTATATAGCTTTTGTGATACCCAAAATATATTGAAAGGAACAATGTTACACTGTGGTTCAGATGACTCCCTACAACACATGCCTGTTGAATCCTGGAGCCTGTCTGGGTTCATCCATCTAATCATATCTGATTTCAGACGCTGTTGGCACATTTTTAAAAATTTGCCAGGAAGTCATATGATTGCACAGAGAGAGGGAAGAGAGAGGAATCTATCTCTGAGCAGTGTTAGGGGAACACAGATGAGGCAAAGAGCCTGGGAACCAGACATGAGGTGCATTTTCCAGTCTCTGAGAAACTTTTCATTGCACACCACGACATAAAACATTCTAAAGAGTGCTGCAGATTTGAAATATTAATAGGAATTCATCAAGCTCCGTAGACTGACTCTTATTTCCCCATTTGCTATGTACAAAGCAAAGGATTAACACCACTGGCAATATTTGTGTCAGGCCATACTGATTAATTTAATATTCTGATTGGATGAGCAGCAGAGCTTTAACGGCTGTTAACTTTCTGGCAAGCGGGGCTGAGAAGGTGATAATGAGATTAACATTTGGAGGACCTGATTTGCTTTTGCACTGTATTTAATTACTACTTTGACACCAACTGGTATGGATTGTGCAGATATGCTGATACCCATATTTGCTAAACTATAATATTGGCTTTAAAGAAATGTGTTAAATTCTGAGATTTCAAAACCACTTTGCACAGACATGAAAATTATGTAATCTCATGCTCAATTAATAGCACCTTAAAGAGGATATTTGGAGCAAGCACAGTGCCTACAGGAAATGAAGAAATATATTAATCAGCAATGAAAGTTGCACATTAAAGTTTAGGAAATATAGTAATAATATAGGTTGCCAAAAATTGATGAAGATGATCAAGCTGACTTAGATTTTGCAAGTGAAATTAAAAGAAGTCATAAAATGATGTTGAGCTCTATAAATAAAAAACAGAACAGAGAGAAAAAAAAAGACATTAACACCATCAGGTCTGTTTTAAGATTTTGTCATTTCTTTCTTCCTCTTAAAAAAGAAACATGGTTTGGATCATTCTTCAGAAAGAAGAGTCATGTAAAGCTATGTAAAGCTTATGCCAAATGTTGAAATACAAAATAATTAAGAGCAGAGGGTAAACAACACAGGACAAAAAAGTGTAACCTTTCCATAAACAAGCTCATAAGTGCTGAATGTGGTTTTCTGAACAAGAATGTGATATTGACCAGCCATAGATGAAAGGAGAAAAGACAGCAGATAAGACTACCAAGCTGGAGTGTATATTTTATAGAGATGGTCAACTGTTCCTCTTGGGAATTCTCTCAAGGACTTTTTCAAAAAGATTTGCTAAAGGGAGGAAGATAACATGTGCTGAATAAAAATTTAGATTTATACATAAGAAACAAATGCTGTTACTATTTGGTTTACCAGAAAAATATTATTAGGACTATAGCATAGGGTTTTAATTATGTATGGTCAAAGCACACAATTTGTACTTGTGTGTACAAAATCATATACTTTCTTGGTTTTCACTGACTGAACAAAGCATTTGTTTAATTATCTTGACCTCCAAGGATGAAACTCCAGAGAAGCCCCTCTTTAAACAGCTATTGCTTTGGACCAAACTTAAAGCTGAAACAATCACTGTAGAAAAAGCTGACCACACTTGTGCTGTTTATATACAAGGTGTGTCCTTCAGAACATTTCTCCTCTTGGAAGAAATGAGCAGGTGTGTTGGAAGGCAGGAAAAAGAGAGAGAGAATCCAATTGACATATAGACAATAGCCCATTTTGATATTCTACAACTGCAAATGCAATTTTCACACACTATGTAAGTTCATTTGCACTGTTAGTGCAATGGGAAAAGCCTTAGGCTAAAGGAAAACCAGGTCTTTTTCCTCAGGTACTGCTGTCTCTTTGTAATAACTGATATCCCTTACAGCCCTCTTTTATTGATGAAATATGCTCTTAGGTATCAAAGGTCAGCGTCACCAAAAGATATCCTGCGATGATTTTCTTTCTGTTCTATTGGTTATTTGTGATATATTAAGCATATTATTTATTTTAATCTCATATTTATAATGGTTTTTTTTCCCTCACAACACTGAAAAATTTACTTGCTGGTTTGGGACCAATGATATGAAATGACAGAACACAGAGCTGGAGTGCAAAAGAATAGTTATCAGTGCTGCTGTGAAGTGTGTAGATCCCAACTACCTTTCCCATCTGATTTGTGGAAACCAGGACAGACCATCCAGTTCCAGCCTTTGCTATTGTTTCAGCTTTAGTGTCAGCTTCATGGAACCTTTTGACATAACTTCAAAGCTAAAGTAATTAAACATGACAGGCAGCCCTGAAACAACTGAAGGAGGATCTACTGAGCTGCAGTGGCTGGATAAGCAGCACAGGAGATGGTGCTAGATGCTTCAACAGCATCATTCTGACACGCTGGGGACATTGTGTTAACTGTTGCCCAAGTCCAGAAAAAGGGTGACAAATTCTGATGGTTATGGGATTCCTTACACTTGCTCTGCATCTGCCATCTGAATGAAAATTCATATGAATACAACTATGAATCTTTAATGTCTGTAAGGATAAAGGATGTCTTAAATCTGAAGCTGATTAAGCCATCACTTCCCACACTTCCTTCAAATTTTTTTCTGAATGACCAGGGCTCAATGCTCCTCCAAATGCCAATCTATCAGGACAAACAAGAGAAATAAATTTCAGCAAGGCAAGGATAGAATAAATAATCAATTACATGTAAGAATTTGCATCCGCTTTGCTAGGTCTTGAACTTTCGGTCCAAGTCTACAGTGCATTTCTTTGCTTCAAATCCATAGTTCATTCCCAGGAAATCTTAAACCTGCAAAAAAAATAGACTTTGGGAAATATCACAATACAGGTTGAAAGTGTCTAGACTGACTTGTCTTTGGCACCATAAGAGGAGAATTTTCCGAACTGTTTTGAATGACTTTGCTGACTGATCATTGATAGAAGTCTTTTGGGGAGGGTTTTAGTGAAAAATCTGACAGACACTGCAGAGAGATTTTCTGAGTTGAAGAGACTGAGTAACTGTTTGGTGAAGGAATGGTAAACATCATGACTCTGTCTAGACCTAGCAATCAAACCAAGAAATGCTATACAGAGAAAAAATGTTAATAATTTTAAGAACAGATTATTACTCAATAATACAGAAAGGATAGGCAAATATGCATTTGAGTAGCTGAAGTGTCCCTGTTGCAGATTTATATTCCTAACAGTGCTTTCCAGTCACACCCTGGACATTACACATCTGTCTACCGACTATAAGCCTTTTTTTCTCTTTTTGTTTACTTCCCTAATATTTGAAATGCAATCCAAGGCATCTTGCTTATTAAACTGGAGAGACTTCAAATTTGCTTTTGCACAATAGGAGCTAATTGTCTGAGACAATTTACATCCATCAGTGCAGTGTTTTATGGCTTTCAGACTCAGTGTAAAATGAATAAATAAGAGAGCTGAAATCATTACTCTCTTTTATTACTGGAGATGTGCTGGCTAATCTGAGAGTAATTTGAATGCTAGAGGCCTGTCAAACACTGGACATCTGTCAAGCTCTATCTACAGCCCATAGTTCACAATCTGTGCCACTTTGTAGCCTCCTCTTTTTCCTATCCTGAACATTTTACTGGCAAAACCAAAATTTGGAGATAGTTGTTTAGCATGTATATTTTTTGTTTGTTTGTTTGTTTCTTGTTTGTAGAGTTATTTGGAGAGATTTATAATTTTACTATTTGTTTAAACCTGGCTGAGAGTGAATTTTCATGCTGTTGGAGAGTGGTAATTTTTTATGACAATTCTAAGATTTCATTGCAATTTTAGCATCATTATCAGATGGAAAAAGAGGCCATCTGTCAATAGCCACTATCAATTTCCCTCATCTTCCCAGAGGTTGTAGCTGCTCTACACAGAGCTGCTGAATTGTGCAGGGGAAACAACAAATGGAAAAAAAAAAATGGGGGTACATATCTAGGATAGATGCCATAAAAATAACTATAGGGGACAGACAGACTTAGTAACAAAGGAAACAACACGTGAGAGATATGAGGAAAATAAGGGTGCAAGATATTTATACAAGAAAAAAAATCAGACTGAGACAATGTTTATAAGTAAGAATTTGAAAATACTGGTTGAGAATTAGGGGAAAGAAGAGGAGGCTTTTTAAAAACAAAACTATAATTTGGAATAGAATAAGAAATGTAGAGAAATTAGCTGGCTAGGAGCGAGATATCATAAGAATGAAGGCTTTAGGAACAGTTTGAGATAAATTCCAAAGACAAAAAAATTTCAGTTAAGGAGATTATTATCCCTTACATGAAAAAAAAAAAAAAATCAGATTTTTAATTCTGAAGGAGACAAACAACATGTTTTACTCAAGGGATTCTCTGAAAAAACATCACAACTGCAATGTTACAGTAATTTCTGTAATGTTTAATTGGTACCGGAAATTCCACAGCAGACTTATGCTTATACTTATGCTACATTCTCCCTATTTCCCCCCTCTTTCTCCAGGGCAACAGATGCTTCTATATTGGAAGATATCCTGAGAGGAGTTTCCCCTTTTATATCCAACACTTTTCCATGGCATAAAATTATGGCTGCAGAGGTCAGAAAAGGAGCAGGCAGTCAGGAATCACCTGGTGCCAGAGTGCCTCCCAGGTCCACAAAAGGTACAGATTTCATGTCTGATACCAGCTTATGTAAACCCTGATATTTAATGTCAAAATACAGGGTATTCTTGCCATAAAGATCACTTACTCTTTGACTGAAGTGTGCCTGGGTTTCAGTATCATTCAGCAAGGAGATCACATCGTCTTATTTTCTCATGAGATACACTAAATTTAATAATAATAATAATAATAATAATAATATCAAAAATGTCACTAATAAAAATAGTAATATGCATAATTTTTTTCATGCCCCCTTCTATTCATTCCTAGCTAAAAGAAACTATCTCTTTCTTTTTATGCTTGCTATGAGTTTCTTTGCACAGGTTCAACCATCCTTGCTGCCCTTCCCTATACTACCTTTTATTCTTCTGTCTCTGTTTAGACCAGAATTGAACACAGCATTTTGGATGCAGCTACCACTGAGATGAGGGAACCTGTTGGTCAAGATAAGGACAGTTTAATAGGTAAAGCAAAAGCTGAATGCACAAGCAAAAGCAAAACATGAAATTTCATCCCTTTCCATAGGCAAGAAGGTGTTCAGCTGGCTTTATATGTTCAGCATGACATCACACTCTATGGAATATCCCTTGGGTCAGTTGTGGTCTCTCCTGGCTGGATGCCCACCCAGCTCCCTGTATACCCCCAGCCTCTTCAGGCTGTATGAACAGTAGAAAAGGTCTTGACTGTGCAAACTCTGCTCAGCAATAACAAAAATATCCCTGAATTATCAATACTGTTTTCAGCACAAATCTAAAACACAGCTCCATACCAGCTACTATGAAGTAAATGATCGCTATCCCAGCCAAAATCAGCACAAGGTCATTATCAGCAGCAATGCATTACAGAGCTTGTTTTACATAAGTCTCTCATAGTTCTCTATACATGTACAACGTGTGAGTTTCCTGGTGCTGTTCATTATTCCTGGTCTGCAACGTGGAGGTGTTGAGGTGGTAAAGCAGTCACCCACCGTGTTTGGGGTGAAGCCACCTAATATTCTCCCAGGTAATTCAGTCGTGCAGTTTGGAATTATTTCCTGATGGCAGCCTGCATGGTGTTGCTGTCTTCTGGAGGGCAGCAGAAAGGGAGTTTCAGGCTGCACTCTGTGTCACCCAGCTGGCTGCAGCAGCAGCAAACTGAGCCCCCAGGTATGTTACACCTGCAAGTGTGTATGTAGATTGTGCTCTGGCTGATACACTGCACAAGGCAATAAACAGTTATTTCTGAAAGAAATTGCTGTGAAAGGTGAAGGAAGCAGTAAGACCTCCTTCTAACTAATAAGGAAGTGTGAGATGAGTGACTGACATGTTTTGAAAATCAACTAGTGCATCAAAATAAATTACTTTTACAGAGCTAAGCTTACAGAATGTATAGCCCTCTCCAAGCTCATCAGTAAATAAGACAAGAAAGGGATAGAAAGAGAAAAAACATTGGTCTTTGGATAATCCTGAAAATAAACAGCCTTGTTGTGGTGAAAATAGAGTTGTTTTGATAATGCAGTCCCAAATTTCTTCAAGAAATCATCAACTGCAGGGGGAACTGAGTCCTGTGTCCTAGATCCCACAGATGTACTGCTGACATTTGCAAATATTCTCTCCTACAGTGTGGAGGGTGTGTATATGACTCAGATCTAAAATTTAACACTGCTAAAATACAGCCTATATATATATTTTTAACATATTACTGTTAATGTGTCATAAGGTTTAATTTACAGTGTGTAAAATGCTCTGAGATTTTTAAACATTCAGAAGTGTGACACTGCTTTTTTCATTGCACCTCTTTAATTACAATCCTCCAACAACCAAGTTACAATACAAAATATTATTTTTATGAACTGTTGGTTTTTTTTTTTCAAAAGTAGATTGCTCTATTTTTTCTCCTGCAAATAAAACAAGAACAAAGGGAAAGGAAGAGTTTAGAAAATCTGTTTTACAGATGATTTTCCACTGAACTCAAGCATTTACACCACTTTAGCTGTGATCAGATTAAAATTTATTTTAGTATAGATTGATGCTACTTTAGTGACCTGTGCAAAGCATGGAAGAGAGATGACTAATAGTAATCTCTGTTTGAGAAATTATGTGTCAGATACAGTATGAGGCAAATGATCCTCTGAGTTTGTGCATCAATTAGACACATACAATACATATGCAGGGATAAGGATTTGTGAATTATTTCATAAATAATCAGGAAATCTTCAAAAACTGTTCAGTAATAGACTAGATCCTGCAATTCACAGTGTACACTGAGAACACTGAGAATCCATAGCCTCAGGTTATGAGCTGACTTTAGTGCATCTGTAGATTAACAGTAGCTGAGGGTCTGGCCTTGGGTCATTGCATGGGTTTTTTTCTGCCTCAGACACCAGGGATTATTAAATCTGTTTTATGCAGTGGTTAGGAATAGATACTTAGGGAAAGAGTATAAAATCAAGGTAAATATAGTTTCCGTNTTTCTGAGGTTTTGTTGCTTCTTTGTTTTTGCTTGTCTCTTAGTGCTATTACATTTGTATTTGTCTTTGCTTTGTCTAATATTCCTAGTAAAGAACTGTTATTCCCACTCCCAAATCTTTGCCTGAGAGCCTCCAATTGCAAAATTATAATAATCTGAGGGAGGGGGTTCACATTCTCTATTCAAAGGGAGATTCCAGCTTTTGCTGGCAGGTACCTGTCTTTCAAACCAAGACATACCTACTTGCAAACAGAGCATTACATCTGAAGATGGATGCTGCAACTAGACTGCCAGGGGACAAGGAAAGGAGGGAGATCTCTCCATATGGATGTACCATACAAACATATTTCATAATCCTGTTAGAATTTAACTGTGGAAATTACTACCAGGTTTTGGTCCTCCACTTGTCTACATTAAGCAAAGCTTAGTTTATTTCTATTTCCAATATTGCAATGAACAGTCTAGTTCCTTCTAAAAAAAACCCCAAATTTGTATTTCTGAAAATATTTTGAACTAGCCTGATTCTATCACTACCCAGTGTAGAAAATGCCATACTTGTTTTAGCTCCCTTCACCCTACACAGTCTTCTACGACCATTTCACTATCAAAAATTTCCAAAGACTCTCATGCTGTAAACTGACCAGTGTCACACATGTTGGTTGTTTCATGTTAGAAAGACAGGAAAAGTGGAAAGGAAAGTGGTGTCAGCATCATCTCTACTCCCCTGTATTTGTATCTAATGTCAGAATGTGTCTCAGCTCTATTTCCAATTACATTTATATAAATAAAATTATATAATAATATATAAATAATATTTCAAATCAAGATTACATCTAGGGGAATACCAAGAGGTTACCTTAATACTTGATTCTTTGCTTGGGTTAGGCCAATGCCTTTTCATTATTCTTTATTGCAGAGATTGGTCTTTTGGTGATAACTAAAGCTGGGGATTAAGGGTCTGGTCTCTTCTGATTTGAAAGCAAATCTGTAGCCGGATTTTTTGAGGTTCAAGGAGTTAGGGAGATAGTGCTAAAAATTTGACAGATTTTCTTTTTGTGTAGAGATTAGTTATTAGAATAAGAAGTTTCCAGGTTAGACTACAGTTTGGGAATACAACCTCTAATTATCTAATTCATTACTGGGTTCTATAAGGCCCAAAAACCAGACAGAAATAGGTATTCAGAACTTCTAAAAACTTTTACAGGCCTGGAAAAAGGGAATGAGCAACAGTTGATGAGGATCAAAGCTGCTTTTTGTTTCTGTTTTTTTATTAACTCTCTTTCTGATTTTTTTTTTTTCTGTTCCCTCCCCCCCCTTTTTTTTTTTAAATTGATTATATAGTTACCAATCCAACCTCATATTTGGATCATATGATTATTATTACATATCATATAATAATATATATATCATATATGATTATCTGATAATTATTACATTATTATTTGGTTTAGATTAGATTTTTGTTTAGTAAAACTAGTAAGAACTGGTCACTGCTACAATTAACTTTAGAGCTAGGACTGCAATTTTGTGTAGAATTTTGGAACATAAAGTTTCAAAATTCAACTCATTACTGAACAGTTAGAAGTTAGGAAAAGGGAATACTGTGCACAGAAGAGAGTACCATATGTTTCATTAACTGTAGGCTATAAGTAGAGACTGGAGTAGAATGTGAGTTTGGGGAATGACTTGGGAATAAACTTTCAAAATTCCATTTTATTAACAGTCACTGAAGGGCTCACAGAATTAGGTAAAGGTCCAATGACTCATGTTCTCTTTTAAGATACAACTGCTACTTCAATAATTAAAGTTAAGTTTAATTAGGGTTAGAATTCAGGGGTGTTGTTAGGGTTAGAATTTGAGAATGCACACATTCAGAGCCATGATTACTTCTGGATTCAAAAGTGCCTACAGGGCTAGGAAGAGGCCATAGTGTTAATAGGATTGAAATAATAGGATCTCATTTAGCACAGGGATTTATTTCCTGGCTCTAATTACCATTATAGTAAGGATAGGGTTAGGGAAAAAAAAGGGCTTGAAAAACCTGTGTTTTCCAGCTTACTAGTGAGACTTGCAAGGACTGCAGTCATGTAGGAAGTCAGCTTCTTCATAGGCATGGGCATGTGCAAACTCTGCTCAGCTCCTTATGATTGCAACTTGATTCTCTAATTCATTTTGGAGCTTTTATTTTGGCATATACTGGAGACTTCAATGGATTAAGAAGCTGGTTTCATTATGAGATTTATCCTCTTCCTTATGGCCCTTTATTGAGGGCCATGCACAAGCTTATAGGGTTTGAGAATTACAAGTTTCATTGGTCCACTTAACCAATATACCTGTCAGAATTTGCAGAGTGAAAAATAGTCTTCATAACCACCATGGTCTCTAGCTTCTTTAAGACTTTGGATAGATACCTTCACCATGGACTAAGGGTTTAGGTGAGAGCAGTGCTGTAATTCAGTCTGGATGCTCACAGTAATGGAGAAAGTGCACCAAGAAACATGACAGTGACAATGCTTTTACAGCTCTAATTCTGCCAGTGGCCATCATCAGGGCTCATACTGGTGGTGAAATCGGTGGTGATGATGACAGTCTCCTATTCAGGCTGGAGAGGAGTGCTGGCAGTGGTGATATCTGTAGTTGAGGGTAAGATTTGATGATGTTTGGGATGGTTCTGAGAGTCACTTAGGGGTTAGGATCCCTCTGTTCACCTCTTAAGGATAGTCAACAAATCACTTTAAGGTTATCAGATCTCCAGAAGATCCTGAGCAACTTTGATTAGAATTAGGATCCTGTTTCCTAACCTTAAATCATTCAAGCTGTTGTACTCTTATCAGACACTGTGAAATAAGAAGTGGGTTGAACTTCACGATTAAGTACTGGTCAATTTGCTTGTGTAATGCTTAGCTGTGAAGTTAGGAAGAAGTCAAAATTCCAGGGAAAGCTGGTGCCTTGTAGCTTTGAGGTTACAGAAAACTTTGCTTGAGTCACAAAAGGGAGCACATTGTCTGTCATCTCACCCACCCAATCGACTGAGCTCAGCATTTGTCTCAGGTTGTATTGAGGGCAACTATCACTTCAAAAAGGTTTTTTGTTCTTGAAGCTCAAAGAGTACTTGTAGGGATTTAGAAGATGAGGGTCTGTCAAGCCACTCATCTTCTCTTACAGATGATTGACATGCTATCAGATTTGCAGACAGAATTGTCATTTGTATTATGAGTGGGCAGTAAAAAGATGTAGGAACTCAGTGCATTCATGCATTTTTGCAAAGTATTTTGAGACAGGAAAAGGGCTGATCTTGAAGGCTGCCATTGTATCATCTTCCAGGTGATGGACTCATCAGTTCTGTATTATGAGCTTTAAAGGACACGTAATCAGACTCAGGATTTGGAAATGCAATCCTTTTGGGAACTGGTTTCGAGGGTATGCTGAACTCAGGAGGGTAATCATGTTACCACCACCAGAGCCACAGCTGCAAGTCCTGGCAGATGGGAAGTTCAAGAATAAGGTAAGGATTCAGCTCAGAGGTTGAGAGCTTATGTGTCACTCTTCAGGGGGTGTGTCTTGAGATTGAGTCAGAAGCTCTCTGTCCATTAATGCATAGAAGACATCTATGAAGAGCTACTTCAAGTAAGTGGGGATAAAGTGGCTAAAGCCAGATGAAAGAGACAATGCAATAGAAAAATACATTTCATGATTAGGAAGCATATCAAGAACATTTTGATAGATGCGTCATAAGTCTATAATTACAACTTCAGTGATTACAAAATTTTGTTAAAGAACAGATATAAAACTAAGGAAATTTTAAGTGTTGATAGCAGGAGAGAGTAATGCAATCCAATCGATAAAGTTATAGCACTTAAGAAATATGTATCACCAGAAGAATGAAAGATAATAACTTTTAACAACAACTACTACTACTACTACCACCACCACTACTCTTCCTAAACAGAATGTGTAATAACTAAAGAAAGGACAGAACTTCTAAATAAGTACAGGAAAGTTCTTTAGGGTACAGAAACTGTGAACATATAAAATTACACAAATTTTATCTAATATTAAACTAATGGGAATATAACATATACTGAATGGACTAGAAATTAGAGGGTTTCACTATAGAGGCTTTCACTATTAGAGGGCGAAACTATAAACAAAAAAACATCACTGAGTTGTTGCAATTGTAATTGTAATCTATTGGGATCTATTGATCTGCTACGTTTAATGGCTTGGAAGGAAACACGAAAGACATCTAGTATCACTGTGATGCAGTGATTGAGGGCAGGTGACCAGTTTGGAATAAGCTAAATCACTCAGAGACCTGGCAACAAGTAAAGTGCATTATGGCATACCCAAACACAGCCTAATGTCAGTAATAAAAGGGTAGGCTATGCTTGAAAAGACTCGGTGCGGGGGTCTGTCTCTATGAGACTACAGATTCCAGAAGGACTTTGGGGATCATGGTAAAATTTTAAGCAAATTAGTGCTCATCATGCAGCAGGGACAGCAGGGCTTATGCCAAACTCACAGGGGATTCTAAGGAGGAAAACATTTCCATGATTGTTACACTTCCAACAATTTCTTGAAAGATGTATTAACTCTCATGTTACCATAATTACATTTTACTTTATAACCTTATTTATGTATACTCATTTCAAATATAGTAAAATAACACCAGTGACCAATGGTGCTTGCTAGCATCCCCTTTGAGATAACTCCAATATTGCTAATAACTTTCTTCTCTAAGAGTGCATTTTAGTTTTCTTTTGCCTTTATGAATCTTGGCAACAGAAGATTCTTCTTTTAGGTTGAAGAACACTCAAGTGCATCTTCATTCTGACCGAGTTAATAATGCAGTCATAGTTGGATTTTTAGTTCTCATGGATGATTACATCTCGTAGATGATGTAATGCATTATTGACCTTTCCCTTCTGTAACAAGGGTGTTATCAGTATAGAGTTGGGTATATACCTGTGCCTGTATTTCTAATATGCCTTTGCACAGACAAGTTCATCCTTTGCAGAGAGATTCTCTAGTGCAAGGTGTTTCTTTGCATCTCCAGCTTCATCGACTGGATAATTTCCATGATAGGACTGTTTTTTTTTTTCTTTTCCAATTAGAGAAGTCAACCTAAGAGAGGAAAAAGAACCGCAAGGTTTTTAAAACAGGTCATTTGTCTTCTCTGTTTATATTCCAAAATAATACTGACTGTAACTATTGAGAAGATAAAATGTTATCTTTCTTTGTGTCACTGAAATAATCATTGCTCTCAAGTGCTGGAATTGAGATATTTACTTTCAGGAGTGCAAATAATGAAAATATTAATTTTTTTAATACTATACTAAAGTCATTTTCCTTCATTCAATCTTCATTTTTCTCATAATTAACTGTCTTCAAGTATTTAAGATATATTGAGAAGGCAGCTGGAATAAGTGAGTGAGTTGCCATCTCAGGCTCTTGTAATTTTGTATAACATACTGGCATTAATATCTGGTGAATTAATATTGAGCTTTCTACATTCTTTGAACAAAATGCATGGTGGATTAATTTTTTAAAAAGGATTTACCAGATTTCACTGTTATTAAACATTGGGGGTTTACCAGTGTTTACCACTGGATTGAATGTGTTGAGTTTGTAAGAAAGCTTACTACTTTAGACAATCTTGACTTTCATTGAGAAGAGTGGTCAGCACCTGGTAGAACAGGTACAGGGAGCAGTGCAAAATGTTGTTGTAGGTATGACTCACCCAAGAAAAGAAGAGTAACCTGAAGATATGCTGACTGCAAGGAGTTCTGACACTGCTGCATCCACAACAGTGATGGAAATCTCCAGCTCAGCACCAGTACAGAGTAAGGGAACCAAAAGCAAGGTTGGCAGCACCCCTGAAACAACTGCTATTCAAATTAAAGGGAAGAAAACTCCTAATAAAGGCAGAATCTAGAGACAGGTCAATAATTTTCTGTAGCTTGTTCAATTTCTAATTCTGAAAATGGGCATTTTCCCAGGAGTGCAAATGCCATGTTAGCAGAGTTTTTTTTCAGTTTTAGACTGAAAGTATTAAGCCTTGTGTTCCCTGTCTTTGGAATGAATATAGAGGCAAAATTTATTATTTTAGAAAAGTTTGTGTCTTACTATTGTAAACAAAATATTGGAAGCACTAAGAGTAGCAAGGAAAATGAAAAAACTCTTGTGATATTTTCATCCAATTTTGTATCCTGTGAAAAAACAGATATCTTTTTCATTTTTCATCTTGGGATGAAAAAGGAACAAATTGTCACACAGAGAAGCATCCCACTTTGAGAGATGTGGGTTTTTGAACATTATTTTTTCCAACCTTGCGTTCTAGACTTAATTTAAATTTGAAGAATTAGGGTTCAATTTACTTATATATTCAATTTAACCATTTGAGTTTGGTGGAATAGTGAGGTTGAATAGAAAGCACAGATATAGTATTCCACTGATAGAGGAGTGATTATTCCTCTTCTTTTCCTTGTCTTTGTACAGCATATCTGCTATTTTGCCTGTGTTAGTGACTCTGCAGCAGATACTGACAGTTTGATCCTTTGACATTTAAATGAATAAGGCAAAACAAGGCTTATTTGATTTTTAGACTTGACAATAAAAGATCAAAGAAGTTATAGAAGTGGGAAATGAAGGAGGTGGAGAGAAGAAAGGAAAGGAAAGTCATGAGTATTGAATATTCAGTCATCAAACATGATTAATGCAAGTGATTTAAGGGCAAAAAATGCAAAATAATAAAGCTTTGACTGCTGTCCCGATATGGCTGCTATTAAACATGAATCAATAGCTGATTACACACTTAGATCAGTCAAAATTTTCCAAGTAATAATAGAGTGTAAGGTTGATCATGGCAACACATTCAAACTGAATTGGACTTCAAATGCATTCCTTTTTGGCCATTTATAAAAAGAGATCAAAAGCACAAGCCTAGAAGGACTGATAGCTAAATGTTAATAACACAGTCAATTTATTTGCAGGGAGGTGAACATTATTTTCAAGTTCTTTATTAATGGTATAATTTGTCCAGAGCAGTACAAAAAAAATTATCTGGAGAAGAGAAAGGGTAGCAAGTATCCTAGCTCTGCTGTATAGAAAACAAATGGAAGGCTGAGAAGGGAATGTGTCTGGAATGCACCAAAGGAAACCAGGAAGACCATGACAGAGCGTGTAAAGCCTCTTGCAGATAAAAAGACCAGTTTCCAAAAAAATAACCCCAAATCCAAACACATTAAACACATCTTGTGCTTTTGAGGGTTACATTTCGCCCCTTACTCTCCCACAAGGCTATTGGATTCTAAGGATAAAATGTTCTTGAAGAGAAATGATCTTGTAACTTACTTTAGTCTAATTTATCTCTTAATTTTCATGTGGAAATTAGAGTTGAATTATGCCTATGTGTAAACACCCTTTATAAGCAGAATTATTGTGGTGTATTGAATCCTACAGGTTTATAAACACAAAACCCATCACACGCCCACTGCTCTGATAACAGAAGCAGATTCTGAACTACAGTTTTCACTGCCCAGGTGACTCCACAGAGTAGAGGAGGGACCTGTATATAAGGTGAAAATCCTGTTGTGTCTTTACTGTTGGTTTCAGGGTTTTTTTAAAGATTCTATTTTTTTTTGGTGGCGTATTCCAGATATTTTGGATGAACGGCCAAATCAAAATAAGGATGTGCTACAAAATGTTCCTCTTTAGCAAAAAAAAAAAAACAAAAAAAAAAAAAAAAAAAAAAAAAAAAAAAAAAAAAAAAAAAAAAAAAAAAAAAAAAAAAAAAAAAAAGAAGGGGGAAAAAAAAAAAAAAAAAAAAAAAAAAAAAAACCAAAAAAAAACCAGTTAGGAAGGTGAGAGAAAGAAGAAAAAATTAAAAGTAAAAGGAATGAAATGGAGTGGACATGCTGGACCCTGTTAACTCCTGAGTGCTGCACAATTTAGTTTAACGTGCTCTATACCTGTGTAGTGGGGAAAATGACATTCTGCTGATCTTCAGCTTGGATCACTATTTACCCTGCTGTAAATGACATAAAATCCCTCTGAATGACAGAGTAGCCCTTAAAATTAAAAAGCAGCCACCTAAGTGAAGCACAAGATAAATGATGACTAGACAGGTCTGAGAGAGGGGGAGAGAGCACAAAAGACATCAGGAGAGGGGAGTGAATAAGCAAACCTGGAAGACTTCAGAGTGACTGATGGCTCCCAATCTGTGAAGGGGACAGAAGAAGATGGCAACAAAAGCAAATATGGACTTTACTGCATAGGCAACAAATGGTTACAATACAAAGGTGCTTGAAATAGCCAATTCTCAGAGCATCTAGCAGGAAATAATGGCATTAGGCTGTGACCCTTATCTGGGAATGGTGTTTATCATGAATCATGAAACTGATTTACAAAAGCCCACTTTCTCATTTGTGGTCACTAAGAACACTATATTTGTATTAATCAGGTAAAATAGGTATTCATTATTTGAAGAAAAAAGTTAGAAACCAAATGTTATAGTAATTTTTTATATCTGCTTTTTAAAAAGAATTTGTTTTAATATTTTAAAGTGATATGGATTTTCTAAGACTTCAGGGACACTGCAACAGCAAAGTATGAACATGATTTTTTTTTCTGAATTAATTTTTAGTCTTTTTATTTAAGGCTGGAAATAGATAGATACGCCTTAAATACACAATCAGCTACACACACTTCTCCCACCATTAAAATGAGTTTTTCATTTTATTGTTATTATTATTACTTCTTCCAAGATGAGTCTTCTGTTTATTTTGTGGCTAGGTTTTTTTGCTTTATGGCTGCTTTTGAAAAGAATATCAACCCATTCTGTCTGTCATATGTCTTATCTGAGAGGAGACTAAATCACTCCAAATCAATGCTGCATTCCTTTTTTCCCCACATACATTGTTGTCTGGTTTCAGCAAGGACAGTGTTAATTTTTTCACAGTAGCCATGAGGGGGTGGAGCCTGGAGCTGTGTGAGCATGTACATAGACAAAAATAACAAATAATTACTTTTGAGATTTTGCCTAAAATTAATCTAATGTTTTAGGCTCCCAAAAGTTGCTTTTCTGTTTTTAGGTACACAACTTTTGCTTTATAGAAAGTCTACATCCATAGAATTGTTTGGGTATAAATGCTGGCAGGTGCATGTTCTTGAAAATAAAAGGCCTGCACAAATACTGTATATAACATAACCTGCAGAACTTTTGCCAAAAAATCTGTTTAGTGAGCTTGGTACTTCAGCATATTCATGACTTGCACACTAAAAAGTGACTTTTTTTGAGCTATTGCTTCAAAATTTACTCAAAATTTGGTCTCTGAATAAAGCACAAGTTGCTGAAAAGTGCTACCTCATTTCAGGATTTAAATAAAAGAAAAAAAGAGCTTTGAGGGCAAAGAGTAACCCAAGAACATTTGCCCATTTTTAAATACCTTCTTCCCCTTGCATTTAAATCCTTCAATTTTTTGTTTTATAAAGGTAGTTTGGTCAATGGCAAATTATTTCCAAATTGTGTTTGTATAAATTCCACTGTTCACCAAAAATTGTTTTCAACAAGCCTCTCTGTCGTTTTGCCAACAGACAGGCAACTACAATGCTTTTTCTCAGGATAGACCTATTTTTTTTTAATTTTTGTCCTTTACTTCCATTACAGGAATAATTGCATTTCCAGTAATTTCATTGCTGGCACCACCACTTTCGAAGCCTTTAGTACAGCTGCATGACCATCACTCCCTGGCTGTGGTTTTTTCTCTGTTTGGTGTTGCACAGTCTGTGCTGCAACATTTCTCCTTCTAAAGGATCTACTTTTCCTAACCTGATGTGTAAGAGTTTTGTATTCCTCTGACCCTCATTCATACCTGACAGTCTTTTAAGAGCAGAGACTTTGTGGCGTTTCAGTACAGCAATGAAATGGGAAGGCATTTTTGACCTTTTACTCCCAGATTTATGCTGAGTGATAACATATGAAAAATATGCCTGTAGTTAGAAACTGTACAAAAATTTCTGGGATACTAACACTGTTTTACTTTTTGTATATTGATGTATTAGTGTGTCACATGGAGAAAAGCGTAGTAATAGGACATTATTGACCACCACATCACATTCAAGTTATTTTTTCCTTTTGGTGATTGAGCTAGAATTGTTGGCTCTAGGGCCTGTGTGAATAATACCTACCTTTAAATATTGTATAAATGAGAAAAATGTCTGTTTTTTACAATATTTTCTAGTCTTTCACATGGATTTCTGAAAAGCTAAGTCAAAATAAAACCATGATTATACAACTCAAGACTGGACAGGGGAAGGACACTGTAAGGTAAAAGCAAATAGAGAAACTTATGGTTTGCATACCATAATGGTTTGTGTGTATATGCACAATACTGTGAGCTGCTGGATAGAGCTGGAACTACTTTTCAATAAAATCATTATGGCTGAGTAATGACAGCCTTCCTTAAGCAAAGGAGTAGAGACAAACACAAGCTTTTGACAACCAGTGACATCCAGCTGCGTGTGCTCCCCTGACTGTGAGGCTAATAACAGTACAGAGGGGTAGCAAACAGTGATGTTGTGTCAAGGACGTTGGGGCAAAACAACTTTGAAGCTTTGTTAATGAGCCCTGGAATTTTTTTTCCTGGAAGAAAGGTGCTTTCAGAACAGCAGATTCTGAACTTTTTCATCTGCATGGCTGAGATGTTCTAGCTGACTACCATGTCCCAGGCCCTGACATATGCAAAGTCCTCTGTGCCCCAAAGTCCTTTAAAAGAAGACAAGTGAATTACCTGTAGTCTATCTTTGGAAGCTTTTGCAGTGGACATGTGCAATATTTCTCCCAGATTAATCTTTTCTCCTGTGAGAAGCTGGTGTTGTGTTGGTTCAAAATGTGGAGCTAGGTAGCCCGTTATTGACAGGTGAAAAAGAAGAATGAGGAATTGATTACACAACTTGCTTCTGTTTTGCTTCCTAATTAATCAGGTGATAAAGCACCTTTAGTGCTTTGGTATGATAGCTCAAGTAAATAAGAACATGGATAACTGATTCCAAATCTTAAAAGGATTAGATGAGCTGTGCTCTGCTAAAACAAAAGGGAATAGTGTCTGCTGACTATTTATGTAGTCAGTCTCTGCTGGCTATATAAGAGTTATACTCTTGCAGTTGCTTGAAAGCCAGGAGGACTGTGTGATATTATTGCCACCAGATTTAACCCACTGTATGTATGTAAAGCAAATGGAGATTTTCTGACAATGGCCAAATATCTCAGAAAAACTAAATGCACAAGAGTCCAAAGGAACCAAGAGAGGTAAGCAGTTTTGCATCCAATAGGACTGATGTGGCAGCAACATTTGAAAGGAAGGAAAGGATACCTGGACTTGGAAAAGGCTGGGAAAACACTAATGGAAATGTACAAAGGTTGTGTTCCAGATAAAATATTTTTTCTCTCCTCCTTCCCTTCCTTCCTTCCTTCCTTCCTTCCTTCCTTCCTTCCTTCCNCAGTGTTTCAGGGAATACATAACAAAGTTAACCTTTCTTCTCTCCTTCCTTCCTTCCTTCCTTCCTTCCTTCCTTCCTTCCTTCCTTCCTTCCTTCCCTTTCCTCTTTCACTCTCTTCCTTCCTCTTTCCCTCTCTTTGTAACTTCTTCCCATTTTTTTAATTCAAAATTGTTTTAAAAAAGAAAGAAATTGACAAAAAAGTGGCATATAGGCTGTGAAGTGAGCAACACACTACCACACAATGAATTTTCATTTACATTTCTACAAACTCTTTACCTATAACCTCTCAAAGGCATTTTTTATGTCAGGTCTGTGAAGACACACAATAGCTCTCTGAGGTTGCTATTTTATTAGCATTGTTTCAAACGTCCATAAAGACACATGAAGTTTAGGCTGTTGCCCATACATAAAAGTTCTAAAGATGGGTATCAGGTATCTGAGACTGGTAGGGTGAATTGTCCCCAAGAGATAAAAAAATTGCTCTAACTAGAGGTGATGCTTTAGAAAACTAGCTTCCATCTGGGCTTCACATAAATATAACGGAGGCAGACATCACCCAAAAACTCATCAGTCAATGTCTTTATGATGTACCTCTCCTATATTTGGAAATGAATCTCATAATGTAAATCTTCATACTGTATTTTGGTCACTGATTTCTAGTATGCTGGGATTGCAATGCACAACACTCTCTGCTTTCCTGGCAAAATGGGAAAAATAATCCAGAAATCCAATTCCTTAGGAGCTCTAGGAGTTCTATTATACAAATACCAGAGTAGTTTTCAGATCAAGTAGTGGCAGTAGGAAGACTGACTGCAGAACACTATAGACCAGTGTGTTACAACCTGAATATGTATTAGTGTATCAGCACAGCTACTGACACCTCCATCCACACAAAATTAGTTCTGGATAAAAGCCATGCAAGTTATTAAGCAGAAAAGTAATAGCTGAAAAGCAAAGCTGCATGGGCCTGAGTTGGTAAACTCTACAATCTCACTTCTGTAAGATGGACTTTTTTACCAACTTTCTGAGTCAATGGAATAAAAAAAGTAAGCATTTTTCAGAGATTGATTCAGCTGCATGAATCAAATATTATATATTATTTATTGCAGCTCTTGATTTGTGAAAGTATATTCCTCAGACTGTTCTCTCTTCTTCTCTTTTCTTTATGTTCTCTTCTCAATTACTTCTACATGTTTGAGACATTTAGATGAGAATTTAAATATATTTTGTTTACATAGTATGTTTTATCATCCTAGAGTACTTCACAAATTTAGGAACAGAAAGCAGAAATTCTGAACCAGATTGCAGCTGGCTTTTCTTACACATGCAGGGCCAGACTTTCCCCCCAGGCATTCCTCCTCCCAGTTGCAATCCATGCAATCTTCTGACTGCAAAGAATATTACACACATATACTACCTGGACAAAGAAGCACTAAAAAAGAGGAAATATTGTATGCTGCTTTATTTGACATAAGTGAGTGCTTGCTGCACAGGGGAGTGAATAAACAATCTTCTTTGCTGTATACTGGTATAATTTCTCCTAAAATCCATTCATAAAAATCCTCAAGAAGGTCACATATATGTCTGTTTATGTATGTGTGTGTATGTGTATCTATACATATTTATTTACTGTATTTACTTAAATACATATTTACTGTATTTTCTTTCATCATTTAAATTTAAAAGATAATAAAATACTAGAGAATTTTCCACAAGCTCTGCTGTCAATAATATGTCAGTAACACATAGCAGTTTAGGATTTTAGTTTTCATTTGCTCTTGAAGCAGTCAGAGGACTTTAGAGAGGTGAAATGTAATTACTTCTTACAAACTGGATAACAATGCTTTCATTAATTTCATTTGACTATTATCTTTCATTACAACAGCTCCACAGACTCTTGCAGGTATGAATTTTGAATCTTCCCACTGACTGGAAAGTGTAGCTTATAACCTTTTAAGGTTAACTTTAACTAAAAAGATAATACACATAAGCTTATGCTTATAGACTTGTAGTGGTTTGAGTCTAAGTGAATTAGTTGTATTGGCTAAGTACTTTTAATGTTCATTAAAGGAATACCTAATAGTAGCAAAAATTCAGGAGGTCATATGTGCATACAGTGTAACCTTCATGTAGCTTCTCTGAGAGATCCTTTGGGTATTTTCTGTTGTATATATCCCTCTGAACTGCATGAACACATATTTCTAAATTAATATATCAACTGAAAAAAAAAAAAAAAAACCCAAAAAAAAAAAACACCCACAAACCAAAACTGAACAGTGAACAAACAGATTACTAGTGGAAATTTAGTTTTCAAACTTTTGAAGGAAATATTTGTTTAATTTGGGGGTATGTATTTGTGGAGGTAGAGCTTTTCCATGCATGATGCTTAAGTCAGCTTTCAAGAAGGATAAATTGTCTTTTTTTTACCTGCAAAACTAATCTGAAATGCATGTAGGCTTCAAAAATAAATAGACCGCTCACCTACCACTGCTGAACTCGGAATTCTCAACCAAGAACACTGCTTTTCTTGGTGAGATTCAGAGGGGAAATGTCCATTTATGCCAGTAGGATTTACACGTCTAAAATGTTTGTTGACACTCACAAAACACAAACTGACTGAAAGCTAAACTCAGAGAGGAGGTTCTCTGCCACAGGATTAAAGTAATGGGAGAATGTGAATGGAAAGCAGCTGACACATTTTGGGCCAGCTGTCTGTAAATTGCCCCTTCTGTGCCGAGGTGCTGTGTGGTCTCTGCTTCCCTGCGTCACGCTGCAGCCACGCTACAAAGGCGAAGCTGAAAGCCAATATTCAAATGAGGCCCGAAACCGAAATACTATTTTTCTCCATTAGAGGGTGGTCCCTGCTCATCATGGTTCAGTTGCACTGGCAGCAGAAGACCTGCAATGCAGTGAGCTGCGTCGGAGATGACACATGAATCAGGAGATGTCTGCGCCCTTCCTCCTCACGCCTTAAGCTCCCTTTGAATGCAGCAGTGAGAGCACAGAGGTGTACATGGACACAGGCCAGCTCCAAACACACATGCAGTACCTGCTTTTATCCATACATTGTGTGTGCACACAAATGAGGGTACCTGCACGTATATGTAGTTGTGCCATGGGAAGCAACTTAAGAACAGCTTTGCTGTAGCATCTGGAGCTGAATTCGCCATTGCACAATTTTTCTCCTGTCAATAACATCCGCTTGATTTCAGCCATGCTAATTAGTTGTACACATCTAAAAAAAACCCACACATTTGGCACATGTATATAGGTGTACACAAATGATGTATTAAAAATAAACCTTTACATTAAGGTAAAATTATGATTAGGAATTTGAAACCCAGAGAATACCAAAATGCTACTTGCCAAACAAATCTTGCTGCACTCTCATGTGCCTGAACAATATAAAAAGCCTTTCTCAACATGATTGCATTCATTATTGTAATACCCTAATTCCATGCAGGCAACTGTATTCATTCACTTTGTTTTGAAGATTATATATACATGAAGTAGAATTCTGCAATTTCTTTTTACAGCTCAAATTCAATAAGAAGAAAAAATTTTCAATAGAATTTCCTACTGTAAAGCATACTGTGGAAAAAGTATTGCAATGAAATATAAGAAAGAATTGCTGCTGGCATAATGAAACCACTTACACTTTGTATTTCATTAGCTTAATAGTAGTGAACTGTCTCATTCACAGCATTGCCTATTACAGATTGTACACGACATACAGAGCTCACAGAAAAGGGTTTGAAGTGGTTTCTTTTTTGTGTGTTTGTTGTTTTTTTTTTCTTTGTTTTTAAATGATGAAACCCCCAGAATTACCTTCAATAAAGGACAAAATAGAGAAAGTGGATTGCCAAAGGAAGTTTGGACACTGAGCACTCATGAAAGCAGAGTGTTGCAAACAGATAAATATGGAAGTGCAGGGTAGAGATGCTTCTGTTTTAAATTGACATTGCTCCACTGCAGCACTTCATACTGGCAGAGGGTCTGCTCCCTCAGCACAGCTTGTGCCTGTGAGCACATTCAATTCTACGAGAGTAATCTGCCATTGCAACCAGTGAAATAGTGAAATGCTTCATACTGTATGCATATTCCCTGATCAAGAACATAATATTTGTCTCCTCCCAGAAACAAGCTTGAACTACCAAGCAGTCAAGCAGATTTGTTTTCTGAATGTCAGTTTTACTGTCTAGTCTACATCATTTGGCTGCAAGTCCAGAGAGTGTGTCCCCTATGAACACTTACGTGAGGATTTTTCATAAGATTGTCATAATCCCCTCACCTACAAACCGAGAAGCAAATGCCAAAGGTTTTGTTATGCTTAGAAACACCTATTCAGAAAAGACACCAACAGAGAATAGGCATTTCTTTTATCCCTCTCTTTTCTCCTTCATTGTTGTGCTATAAGAGAGCATTTAATATGAAATGTTTTCTAGATCTTTACCAGCAAAAATAAACAAGAGACATATATTCGCCTCAGTAATTCTGCATGGTCAGATTTTGAGAATAAAACAATCTTTTCAGGATTTTTATTCAGCCTTCAGATTTCAAAGCTGCATGGCATATGAGCTTGCTATCCATCAGCTCAGCCTGACTGTGAGCCTCAGACCTAACAAAAGTGCACTTTAGAAACAGCAAATGAACATTTCCTTGTAGACAGTATGGCAGGGTAGCAATAATTTGTGAAAAATGTAGATCTGTACAGTGCACACTACAAAACAATTTGTGTGGTAAAAGTGTAGAGCAGTGATTTTATTAGAATAAGACCATTCTTATTCAGTGAAAGACTCAGACAGCTGTTGTATGAGCAAAGCTTAATATTCCTTCATTTCCCATGCAAGCCTATTTTTCAAGGCCATAATGCCCCCAGTCCACCAAGTTACATTTAAAACTACCTGGAGAGTTTTTCACGCAGAGCTTGTGTTACTCATTCTACATATGGTGTGAAGTTCACAGATGAGAAATGTGAGTGCCTAAAATAAATACTACATGAAACCTGAGAAGCGTGAGGGCCCTTGGGAGTTCAGCAAATGAAATGCCTATCAGTCTCTGACACAGCAGACGCTCCCTACATTTGGCAGCTTCATGCTTCATTATGCATGGATCAGATATATAGGTATGGCCCCAGGCAAACTCCCTGGTTTAAAGGAGAGGTGCATGCTGGGGAAAGGCAAATGTCATTTGCCTGTGAATTTGAAAGATGAGGGGAAAAGGGGAATAGAGTTGATTAACCAAATGTATGAGGGGTTTATTTTGTACCATTTATCCTAGAGTTTCCTCACTGAGAGTTGTTTCCAGCATTATATGCATTGCACCTTTGATGTTTTGTGGATTTAACAATGTCTAAAAATGCAATTATTCTTGTCCATCCAGCTGAACAGGTCCAAAATAAATAACAAGCAGTCAGGTTTTTTACCTCCAGGAAGAAAAATAAAATAATTTTTTGCTGCTTTTTGTAAGATTTGTAATATAACATATGTTTGTAGCACAAGGTCAGCAGACACACTTGAATTGTGCAGATTCTGTTTAACACCATTAAAACATATCATGCTGCCTTAATAAATAAAAACTATTCTAGAGACTCAGCTACTGCAGGATGTTAGTCATGGGTATTTCCTGTACAGGAAAAAAAAAACAAACCAAACACCTAGTAACAGATCAGTTTGCTTCATATACATGTAGTTCTAATTAGAAGAAATAATGAAAATGGCAAATCCATCCTTATCCACAATTAATTGAGGTATAAGAGAGAAGAGGGAAAGAATAAAGAAGAAACTCATTACTGACAATCTCTTAAGAAAGAAAAAAAAAAAAGATTAAAATGTTTGTGGGAAAGGAAACTGTATTTCATCATTCCTGAGAAAATTATGACCCTGAGGGATCAACTGAGAAAAAGTGCAACTGAATATTGGTGTGTCTTAATGAAAACCCTTCATTCCTCCTGCAGCGTTTCCATTCTGAGATTTCAATCATGCTATGTTCTGTCAATTAAGCTTTAAAATATAATTGTAAAGCTTTTTTTCTACTATACCGATAACAATCATGTCAGATTTTCTTTGAGATCATTTATATACATACACACATTTATTTACATACACTTTAATATAAGTATATATCTCTGTGTGTTTGTGCATCTTTTTCACTGAAGAAATTCCATGGGAGAATGGCATGGAATTGTTTGGAGCCTAAAAACACAGATGAAAATAAAGCAAACCAAGTCTATAAAACTGAGCGACTTAAGAAGATAAGCCTTCAGCAGCTGTAACAAATAGAATGACAGAGAAAGAAAGAGAAAAAGAATGCCACTAATGTCTCTCAATGCTCTCTCCGTGTGTTCAGACAAGTTATGGCTAGGAATGTAAAACTTGAATTTAAAGAAACTGCATCTGGTGGAGATTAAAAAGGATAAAGAGGAGAAAATCGGTTTGATGTACACTTCAAAATGCTGCTCATAATATAGTTTGTTCTATTACTTGAAAAGAGAGTATCACTGTTCTTTTATGTCTACTTTTTAATCCTATGCTTTTAAAGTATCTTTTATTTGCTCCTATTTGAGGTGAATTGCCTCACTTCAAAAACTTAAATCTAGTTTGAGGATTTTGACTTTAGTGGCTTCCTTTGAATATTCTTCTGAAGTTATATTTTATCCTCCATTTTACCAATTCTCAGGTTTTACTGGGTAGTGATGAATACAAGGTCTTCCACAGTGAGAATCACCTGCAGGCTCAAGAATGCACATTTTATACTAAAACTGCCAAAGTGTTGTGTCAGGGTCAGGAGAGAGGTATTTTCTCAGCTTTGCTGAATTGTAAATGTGAATATTGACACATTGAGTCATGTAAACACAAACTTCATTTTATTGCTATTTTTCTATCCCATACCATGATTCTATCATTAGCTGCTGCAGGAAAAAAACCCAACTAACCTTAACTTTGAAACTTGTTAGAATTTAAAATGTGAACGTCACTATGTAATTGTGAACCCACAAATCCCATTTGAAATCAATTAGAATATTTATCTATTGGTAAGATACTTAGTCTTTTATTAACAAGATGATAGAAAGAACAAAATATGTGAACTTCTGCTAATACATCATTTAATGAAGACCATTAAACAAGACTCAAAGGGCAAGACACCTTTTTTGTGCAAAACATGACAAACCCAATGGGTTGCTTGAAAGAGTTGAAACAAAAGCAGAAGCTCCCTTGGACTCAAAGGGACCTTGGTTATGTTACACTTTTTCGTAAACAGCCACAGTGAAATTAGGAGTTTTCCTTTTAGGACTGTGTGTTCAACTATTGTGGAAAGTCTTTGTGATAGTTTCAATTATTTTCATTCTGTGTTTTAGCATCACTTTGCTTGGTGATATATTGGTAAATGACAAGTGCCTGTAGTTCAGATACAGAAATAATAAAACATGAAGAGAAACTATGAAGTCATTGAGGGATGACCATCTGAGACTTGGTGCTTCTTACCAGATTCATTTATAAGTTCATAATTCAAAATAAACACATGTATTGGATAGGATTCTCATCATCATTTAAGCAGAGTGGTCCTTGTCTTTCAAGTAGAAATAAATTGAATCCAACATAAAACCACTCTACACTGCCAAAATTCCATAAAGCATCCTCAGTGAAAAGGGAATTCAGGTTATTAGAAGAAACAATTTCTTAAAGTTTTATATTTTATTTTAACTGAAAAAAATAATTTAGCTACCTTAAATGTCTCAAGCTTCTTCAACATGCTTCAACTCAGAGGTATGTATGTTAGTAGTGTACAAATTCTGCTATCAAGAGGAAAAGCACAGATATTTTGGGGGTTTAGAGGTCATTCAGTTCAGTCAATCAGCTTTATCTACCACTTAGTTAACAGTCAAGTGTAGAATAAATTAAATGGACATGATGATATGAAGAACAAAAAATTTATATGCAGAAAAGTTACTCATAGATTCATATATTATATGCTGGGAGAATAAAATGGTCATATAATATTTTACTGATTTTTTTAAACAGTAATATTTTTTTCCCTCTGGAAACCTATTCCAATTTTCTGGGTGCTATTTTTTCTTTCATAACAGAGACACCAACCATAATGGCATAAACTGTCACAGCTACAGCAGGAGAGAGCACCAACTGGCATTTGTTTATGTCTGTGCAATATACACAGCTGTCCATATGTGTCTGTCCATATACACAGCACAGCAATTTTACAAATTTTAATGCAGATGACATTAAGACAATAAGAACTGATTTGTGGAAGAGTACAAGACCTTTGTACTCCCAAGCTGCCACATCTAGTTCTCTTCTTCACAACTCTTAATATTCAAATATTGGACTTCTCCCTCTCATACAGGAAACCTGGCCACATCTCAGTTGTAGATACTTGCAAGACTCAGCCACATGTATAAAAAGAGAGTGTCCCAAAAATAATGAGCTCTTAAGCTTTATTGTGTCTTTCAGTAACGCTCAAGTTTGGTTAAAAAAACAAGAAAACTCTCATCTTGACTAATTTTAGGCAGCATGTCTTCAGCAGAAAATGTTTGAATAGATAGTCCCATTTTGCAGAGAAATGTGGGGTTTGTCCCTGTTTTATGTCCTTTCTGCAAGCAGTATGCAAGCTATTATCTTCCTCCACTGTCCTCAGAAAGGTTTTTTCCTTTCTTTTTTCTGACTCATGCTTTTTTCCTTGAGCTTTGGAGTGTTGCTGGTTCAGACTGATGCATGTGACTGGCATTGTGAACTGAAATGAAGGATGGTTACATGCTAACAAGAGCACCCTTCTCACTTCATGTTTCACACACAGCAGCAGCAGCAAGTGATTGATGGAGGGGCTGGAAGGGAGGTTTGTGTGGATGCCTGAAATCATCCTGTGCTGCTGTCAGGATCCAGGGAGAGCAGCAGAAAAACCTCTACCTATATTTACATTTCCCTGTTCTGCCTCAAATATTTGCCATGCACCCTTTTCTGCAGTTTAGCCCTATTCAATATTTTCACTCTCTCCTAGTCTTGTTTCTCCTTCAGATATCTGTTTTTCTTCTATCTCTCTATAACCTTTAAGTTTTGCTGCTACTTCCCAGTGTGCAGATATATAGGGTGAGGTTTGTCTGTGAGCTAAAAGCAAGCACTAACCAGGGTCAGGTCTCAATACAAATTACTCTGCTTGTACAATTGCTTTAACTGCCCCAGTACTACTTAAGGAGAAGATGACTGCAAGGGGAAATGAGATCAGCCAGGACAACCATGCATACAGGGAAATACTTAGACAGGAAGGACAAGATGATACTGAAGATTCTTTCAGCTCAGCTGAGAAAAGACCAGCTGTTCTCCTTGTTTAAAGCTGCAACTGGAATCTCTAAAACCTGTCATTCATTATGAAGGAAAATATAATTATCTTTTTTAATTTTCTTCATATATAATTTGCAAAGTACAATTCATCTTTTCATGTAGCCATCATCCTCAAAATATGCTGCCCCTGTCCTGTCCCCTTTGCTGTGAGCTCAGCTCAACATCATTGCAACATGCACAAACACCTACTCTGCTACTCCATGACTGGTGACCACGGCTCTACAGTTCCTGATTTGCACCACCTTTCATAATTAAATCAGAAGCAGTTAAAATGAAGAAATCAATTTTCCTAATAAGTGAACTTGCTTAGGGGGCTCTAACAGCTGGATTTCCTTTTAATGTTTTCTTGTACAATATAAACTTCTCTCAAACTGGAAAAATACTTATTTCTGTCCTTCAGTGTTAACAACCTGAATGACTTTTTGAAATGTCTAGTTTCACAGTGTGACTAGTACTTTACTGAAAATTGTAATGCAGAATATGCAGAATCATGGTCACAGAATTTCTGCTAAGGAAATCAGCCTTCAAGGAGATATCCTTACCCCAGACTGGAAAAGATTTTAAGGAATGCCATTAGAAGTGAGTTATTGTCCATTTGCAGGTTGACAACCCTGCAAATTCAATAGACTTGGCAAAATTCCCTTACATCATCTTCACTGATGTTAACTTCTGTATTCTATGTTCTCAATGTACAACACTCTGAGAGAAACAGATATTGTTTTTACCAAGCTAAATAAAGAAAAGCCACTTTTGTAGATCTCTTTTGCAGAGATCTACATTCCAAGGATGTCAAAATGTATAAACTGGACACACACATTATATTATGCCAATGCCATTTCACTCACTGTGAAAGAAGCAGTAGCCATCCTTTCCTGTTCAGAAGGTCGTTTTCCAGGTTTCATGTTACTTCTTTGATTATGTATGAAAATATTTTAGCTGTTAGTTTAAACCATGTTCTAGTTGCATTGATGTATGATCCCAAATCAGCACAATTCAGCATGTTTTGAGAAAAGTGCCATTCAGTTAGACTGTAAGTGTGAAGTGAGATTAAAAGAGAATGGAAAAAATTATACCCTTTGTAATGAGGTGTTGTTTTTCTGCACAAATGACAAGGGTCTACCACGGCAGCTGACATCAGCAGAGATGTCAAACCTCTCTGATGAGCAAAACCCTGTACAGAATACAACTTGCACTTCTCATTTATGAGCCTTGTTAAACCTCCCATCAGTGACACATACACTTTTGGTAATAAACTAACTTCTGCAGCAGAAGTTAAATCTCTGCCTCTAGAATGTAGTAAAATACTTTTCATTTCACCTAGTATCAGAATGAATATTATTAATTTAATTTGCTTAGCTGCTCTGAGATATGTTTAGGGAAATCTGCTTTCAGGTCTTTTGAAAGAGCTTTTGCTGTTTCCCGTTATATGACATTACAGTAACTGGAGTTACACTGTGTGTAACATTAGAAATGGATGAATAAACATTTACTCATTAGAACTCCAGAAGGATGTAGCTTTGTAGGGTAGTTTGGAGACTGCTGCTCAAGAAATTACTTCAGTGATCCTCAGTCCAAGAATGCTACTACCTTAGAAAACTTCACTGGGGTTTTCCTGTTTGTTAATACATGCATTGACATTTCATTAATATATAAGAAGGGTGAATAAATGGGTTGATGGAAAAGAGATAAATAAATGCTGTTTATTTATATACTGATCTTACAGATATTTGTCATATTTGCATGTGTAAAAGATTAATTCCCCAATCACCACCTCTAATAAGATAGAAGGCTATCCATGAAAACAACTAGTTCATTCAGGTTAAGAGAATCTCCTTGAAAAGGGATTTGCCAAAGTCTTCCCTGTAGGCAAGGGATTTTTTTCTCACATCATGCATGATAAGTACCCTGAATCCTCTTGGAATCCAGGCTGGTGGTAGAGGTGATCTGTTTGTCTGCAGAAAGCACCTGCAGAGATCTCCTGACACTGTGTTAATGCTGGAATGTCCTGGCTATGACAAAAAGCCAAGCAAGTCCTATTACAGCACAAAGAAGTGGAGAACACATACGAAAGAAGAACCTTCCATCTTCAGCTTTCCAGCCCACCCAGGGCCTTTGGGGTGTTTTTCCCATCTTCTCATTAGTAACAATACTGGTTACTAACAGCTGAAAGACAAACAAACAAAAGATACTTGGAAAAAGATACCTAAGACAAAACAAACAGTGCAGCCAGTATTAAGGAGTACTTGTGCGCAAAGCTGTTCTGAATTACAACTGGGTTTGCCACCAGCTCCTTTCAGTTCTTCACTGAACAATGACAAATCTGACAATCTGTGTTAACCCTGACCACATTAGGGGTCCTTCCTCATCTACACACTGCCTTGGAACCAATATCAAAGACATTTGTGCTGTGTTTTTTTGCTTTCTGAGCTGAATTACTGGATTACATTGTGGTGGGAGTGTAGCAAATCACTTAACTGGAAACAGAAGAGAGAGCAGTCAATCAATATGTCTCCAGCTTTAAACTGATACATTGCCCACAACACGGTGATGGCAAGCTCCTGGAAATCCAGAACCTTTTTGTTTCCTGTCCATAGATTGCCTGAAAAATAAAGTCACTTTCCAGAGCTAAGTGACTTAACCAGCGCTAAGCTCTCTGGTCCTCTACTAGTGTCCCCAGACTCTGCCTTTGCCTCTATGAAGTATCTATACTAATTTTTTCATTTTTCTTTCAAAGATCTCCTTAATCATTGTCTTAACTTCTGAAACCTTTCCCATTTCAAACCTGCTCTGCTGCACCTAATGTGTTCACTCTAAAATAACAACCACCCCAGGGACCTACACCTTTGTCAAAAACACTGCTCTCCTGCTTCAAATCTGTGGCATCCAATCTTCCTGTTCCAGTAACACCATTCCTAAGTTCACCAAGATCCTCACTAGTATGCACAGATCTTCCAGAGCTTTTCTTAACCCACAGATTTAACTTTCCTTAATTCCTATAGGAATATATTCCTATATTCCTAATGAGGCTTGCTACTGATGCCCTTAAGAAGCACATATGGTTAAAATCCATTTCACTTCGTCAAGATGTTCCTTTCTTAGGAGTCCCACCTGCAAAAGCTGAAGTACAGTTGAATTAGTGACCTTGCGCAAACATAACCTTCTTAGGAATTCATCTTACATCTAAATATCAACAGATAAAAGATGCAGAAGACTTGATGCAGAAGAGCACACAATTAGGGAAATGAAACTGTAAATGCTGTCAGGGTCAGCTCTATCTGTTTGCATTCCCCAGCACAAGAAGGAATGTTGTTCTTAAGGAAAGAAGGAGGGTAGAATGATGGGCTCATACAGAGACCCTCTGCTGGGGATGGACCTCTGCTGGAGGCCTTGTTGGAAGAATTGCAGGAACAATGCCTGGAAGGCCCTGAATGATGGTAACTTTTTAATGAAAGATTTGAGGGTTAAGATTCAGAAGTGTTTACAATTAAAACAGAGCACAGGCACCTCCTCCAAACCAGCTGACTTGCAGCAACTCATTCTCTCACAGCATTAGTCCCTTAGTGGGCCTAAGTGCACACTTTGAGTACCACTTTTAGGTAAGAACTATTGCCAGACCTTTTATTAAAAGAATTATTGGTTCAGAACTGGAAACTCTGTTAGTTTTATTATATTGTTGTTGTTAATGATGTTGTTGTTATGATAACATCATGTTATGATGTTGTTAATATATTTTCTTCAAACTGGATGAAGGCAAGAAAGTAAATTTTGAAATGTTTCAGCCAAATTCTTGAATACTCTTCATCTACTTTGTGATAGCCTGAAGTCATAAAGCAGTTATTGACCAGTCACAACACAATAGACATCACTGACTTGCTGTTTCCTTGCACCACTGGAAGGCTACAAAATAGTCAGGACCTGACAGTTGATCTCCCTCTTTAGTCATGTGTCTTGGTTTGAAAGACAGGTACCTGCCAGCAAAAGCTGGAATCTCCCTTTGAATAGAGAATGTAAACCCCCTCCCTCAGATTATTATAATTTTGCAATTGGAGGCTCTCAGGCAAAGATTTGGGAGTGGGAATAACAGTTCTTTACTAGGAATATTAGACAAAGCAAAGACAAATACAAATGTAATAGCACTAAGAGACAAGCAAAAACAAAGAAACAACAAAACCTCAGAAAATGCCCTGACAGAGTCAGGGATGTGACCTGACACCCTGGGTATCAGGGCGGTGAAAGCAGTCCAGATGAAATCCTCCTTGAGCAGTAAATGCAGTTCTGTGAAGTGAAATAGTCCGGTACGAAAGTTCAATGGTGAAGAAAAATGTGTTCAGTCTTCCTCTGGAGAGAAATCCAGTGGGGAGAGAGAAAACAAGCAGGGTCCCCTGGTACTCCAGTCCTTTCGGAGCGGTGTCCTCGGACCAAACTGCCTGCTCACTGCTGTTCCACCCGGAGAAACCTGCTGCCTCCTTTGTTTAAGTCAAGTATCCATAAAGTACCCAGCAATCAGTTACCTAGCAAACCACCACGAAAAAAGTTCCACAAACACAAAAGAAACAGATCCAACCCCTAACATCATGTTAGCATTTCAGTTCATTGAAATGTTAGCATTTCAGTTCATCTACACCAGTTGTGAATTTTTCAGTATTCACAAAACTGCACAATTTCACAACTGATTTGAAAACATTCATATGACACAGAGATATCTGAGGTACCTGGGTTCAGATCACAAATAACAGTGTTAAAGACTTTTCAAGTATTCTCATTTGTGCACACTTATGAGGTTCACTCCACTATAACAAATCATTAAGTTGCAGGAATGCTCTATAAAAGACAAAATAACAGCATTCTCTATCAGTAAGTACTACTCATACAGGTCTTAATTCTATATAGCTCATACTGTGGTATTGAAGCTTTATGGGCTTCCAGAGAGATCTGCAGCTAGAATTATTGTTGATCTTTACAGTATGTCTCCTGACACTGAAATTGATGTGTACTCATATTTAATTTTAATGGCACTGAAGATGATACTTATGTTGCTGTAATAAGTATTGTCTTCAGGACTCACAGAGCTTAAGGCTGGATCAGAGCTCCCATTTAAGTATCAGTGCTAATGCTGCTAATACTGATCCTATTAAACTGTACATAAACTGCTTTAGACAATTAAAAGATACACATCTCTTCAGTAATAGAGTTCACTGTGCCTTTGGACTGCTGTGTCCAGGACGCCAGCAATATCTAGGTTGCTCTTGGAAGACAATACATTTGCCCTTACTTTTTCTTCCTTTCTAGGAAATGATTGTAAGTTATTTTTCCTTAGAAAAGAGCAGCTTTCAGAAAATGGGATTGTTTGGACTTAATCTTACAGTTCTAGAGAGCTTCAGACACTTGTCAGACAGATAAACATGTTTCAGACCCTATCAAGTCTTCTGAAGTGTTTGGTAACATTGTAGCATCTTAAAAAGTCCAGATTCATACTAGATTTTATTACAGCCACAGCGTCTGGAGATGGGAGATGACATTTCAGCAATGCTTCTCCTGCAAATCTTTAGTTTATGGATTGCATGTGCCTTTAAGGACAGCAATGTTCATTGCTTAAAGAGGAAGAATATGCAATGAAAGCATGGTATGACAAGTTATTTTGAAAGAAAAAGCAGCTCAACCACCTCAACATTTATTTGGGAGAGAACTGCATTACTAACACCCACGGGAACCTAGTGAAAATCTCTGTCTTGCACAGAGTCATGATGTACCTCACCACTTTCCACTAAGTGCCAAAAAGGCAATATCTTGTTTGGCTGTGAGACAGTGCCTTCAGACTCCCCAGTCCCTCTGAATGCAGACCCCAGTGGGAGCCTGGACCTCTGCATGAACAAATAACTGAGTTACTGGGCTGGAAAGGCCAGCTCTAACTTCCTCCCCTTTTTATCTTATCTGTTTTGTACTATTTCAGGTGTGCAAGAAAAATGGTTGAATTAGGCATGGTCTCAGTAGTCCCACCAAAACTGTCCAAAACTGTCAGATGAAGACCAAAGCAGCAGACAGCTATGCAGACAGCTATGTGGTGCATGGGCCACAGATAAACCAGAATCATGGGTGGGTAAGGCTGTATTTGCTGAGGTCCCAAACCTTTTGTGATTACTATCAGAGTGTGAAGTGTGTGTGAACTCTTGCACACCAGCTGGGCCCACTTTGGTTGTCTTAATCTTCCAGGCTTCTGAAAGATCCAAATTGTGGTCCCTTCTTATTTATTTGAAAAGCATAGTGAAAAAAAGAGGCTTTGAAAAACCTGATGACATTATAGTAACAAAAGAAGTCACAAGACTGCTAAGTACTTTTGTTCTCAATTGAGAAAACATTAGTTACACTTGTGTCTGAAACCCCGGATGATCAGAAAAACTGAAGGCATCTGCAGTTGCAGGCTGAAGTTTCTGACAAGATTATTTACTGAATGTTTTGGAATGTGATTAAAAATTCCCTGTACTTGCTATCCCCCACTTTTGGTTATTAGAAAGCAGTGATAATACTGAAATGCAAAAGATCATATTCAAAGAGCCTTGCTACCTGTCAGCAGTGCTGAGTGGAACCTTTGGAGGAATGATGTAAGGGAATTGTAAATGTATGTCATACTGGGAATACTGAGACGACTGCCATCCTCTGCCTATGGGAAAGTATTTGAACATCATGTGTCAGCATCTTCTGTACCTTTTGAGGATACTGAACAAAACTGAACAAACTGCTAGTCTGGGCATTTCTAATTAGATGTGCAGCACAGATATATTCCACACAAGAATATTTCATAGGAAACTACACAGCTTATTTTGCAAAACTGCCAAGTACAGTTAGCTGATCAATACAGGTATATAACTTAAAATAATTTGGTTGCAGTGTATCAGACCTCGAATAAAGATGCTGGGACAAATCAATTAAGAATTTAAACCGTAGAAGACATTGATATCTAAAATGGAAAGGAGATGCATGAAAATCCTAAAATGAGGTACAGCCATTTGAAGCCTGACAAGTCTAACCAGATCCATTTTTCTCTTTTAATTTCCTGAAATACCTAGAGGTACACATTTGTAGATGCTCAGAATGCACTTTGTCCTGGAAAGGAGAATCAGAAAGTGTTTGGTACATCTTTAAGCTAGCTAGCTGTGAACCAGAATGTGTGTTTGCCCTTATTGCTTTTAAAATTCCAAAGTAGCTCTGCAATCAGAATTTAGAAAACATACTTCTCTCAAACCTGTATGATACACTAGGCTGTAATCACAGGTGCAGTGGTATTTCAGCATGCATACATGCATTCCTGTCTGGATTTTTTCTGTTCCTTTCTTCCTCTGTGACCTATTAAAAAAGTGAGCATTATGAATTATACATTGTTCCCCTACTCTTATAAAATGACTTGCAAAATGATATTTTTGAACTACTGTTTTACAAGATTACTTTATTCCAGTTACTTTATTCCACGTTCATGCTGTTAATGCTACATCATCTGGTACAACCTGGTGGTGCAAACCAGCTGGTGTCCCATCACCAGAACCTGGAAACACCTGTGCCAGGAGAGCTTGAGGGGAGCCACTGCCCTGTGTTGCTTTTATCAGACATAATTGCAAAGATCACAAAAATGACCCAGAGTGAAAAGCTGTCTTCCCTGCAGCCCCTAGCTTGCTGCCAAGACACTGGAAAGAATTGTTGGTTCTCCCACAGCTGCAGTTGTTCCTGCCAGCTAGCTGACAGTGCCTGCATGTTGGTTATATTCAAACTAGGTATTTCCCCACCGTGAAAGTGGCTTTATGTCACTTTCAAAGGCACATAAATAATCCTATAATCCAGTCTCTAGGAGGTAGACAACCACACTGGGGGGTTTTGGTGCAAACAGGCATCTACAAAGCAAAATTTTGAAGTTCCCTCCAAGGTGGTCATGTGGGTTCCCCCATTGTGCTATGAGAGTGTCCCCATACTACAGATGTAGCCCTAAGCTGCTTCATTCAGAAATGAGTGATTTCCCAAATATTATCACTGACATAATTAACTCATACACTTTATTTCATCATTATTTTGAAAACTTGGGCATGGCACTATTTGCATAACAATGTTATTTCTAGAAAGGATACTTTTTATGGTTAAGTAAATACCATTCTGAAAGTGTGCTTATACATTACACAGGCAACAAGAAATCTGTAGCTGCCAATTTGTTCTAAACTATCAGTTCAAGGCACCAAAATTGTCTTGGACTAATTCATTTTGAAAAAAAAAAAAACCTTTTCTTTAACCTGTAGCAAGTAAATAAAATAAACTGTCATTAAAAAGCACATCTTTCCAAGTTTTAAGTTTTTACTGCACTTCCATTTGAGTTGGAAGAAATCTGAAACAAACAGGGATAAAAGGTCCTGTCTGTGAGAGTAGATTTTATTTATGCCATCTACCAATCTTTTCTACTGTGCCAGAACAGTCTACTGTAATCAGAACTGGGTGTTCTTTTAGCCTACTGGTTTTGTGCTTGCTCTGCCATTCTCTTTTGCTTTTGTGAAATGCCTAAAGATCTCCTAGCTAACAGGCTTGATTCTTTGGTCTTCTGTATCCTCTTGATGGCTTTTTTCTATCATTCCAAATTCTTCATTTATGTTCTGTTTAATGCAAAGTTTTCATTCCTAGGGCCCAGTGAGATGCAGTGAGAGAATGAAAGAAGCATCCTGAGAGGAGGTCAAAGGTACCTCCCTCTGTAACTTAGAGTAGAAACTTATTAAAACAGCTTAGACCTGACACCTAAACTTTTAATGTCTGAAATCTGGTGACGTGTACCCTACTGATGTAATTCCTCTACCATTATTTACCACTTAGAATGAAAAATGAACATAATTTTTTACCCATCCTAATGTCCTGGTTTAACCCCAGCCAGCAGCCAAGTACCACATAAGCATTAGCTCACTCCCCAACAGCAGGATCAGGGAGAGAATTGGAAGGGTAAAAGATAGAAAAATTGTGGGTTAAAATGAAGACAGCTGAACAGAGAAAACAAAAGCTGCCCACATAAGCAAAACAAAACAAGGAATCAATTCACTGCTTCCCAAAGTCAGTCAGGTGTTCAGCCATCTCCAGGAGAGCAGGGCCCCATCACATGTAACAGTGACTTGGGAAGACAAACACCATCACTCTGCATGCCACCCCTTCCTCCTTCTTCCCCTCATTTCACAAATGATGAGCATGATGTCCCATGGTCTGGAATGTTCCTTTGGTCATTGGGGTCACCTCTCTCAGCTGTATCTCCTCCCAACCTTCCTCCTCAGCACAGCAGAATGAAAAACATCAAAGGCCCTGGCCCAGTGTCAGCCCTGCTCAGCAATAGCAAGAACATCAGCTCTGTGTTCATCAAAAATGCAAAAAACAGCCTCATACCAGCCACTGTGATGAAAATTAATTCTACCCCAGCCAAACCCAGCACACTTAAGGACCATAAATATTGTATTCCTAAAGTTTTCCTAGGCATCCTCAGGAAGATCAGATCTAATTGTGGGAATCCCCCAGAGGTGATGAAGTTCTCCCTACAACATCTTTGGATCCCTGGAATCATGTGATAGGCTGAACCAAATGTAAAGGTCAAGATTTCTTGCATTTAAGATCCTCTTATCCCCAGGAGAAAGAAATAGGGATATAAAAATAAGAAAATAAAAATCCTCTTTCAGTTAAAGAACACCAATAATACAAATATACTTATGGAAACATCTGAGGCTGGAGAAAAGAATATAGGACTGTCCAGGGAAGAAGCCAGACTGTGACTTCTAATCATGGGAGAGCAGGGAACAATTTAGAAAGGAAGACTTCTATTCCTGTCATTAAATAAAATACTCTGCAAGTATGAAAGAGGAAAAAAGACCTTGTAAGTAATGTAAATGATGTAAGCAACTTAAAATGCATCGGAAAAATTAGTCACTTTGTGGCCCATAACCAAATACTTGAAAGAAAAAGCAAGTGAGTTTTGCACTATTACCAATGATTAATAAATCTCACTTCTCATAAGCAAAGGTGAGGGGATAAGTTCAGGATTTACTGATCTGCTACAATTATAACCCCCAAAATTAACCCCATTTCTTCCCATGTCTGATAAAAGATCTCCAGCTAAAGCATTTTTCCTGATTAAAACAAAAGAATGAGTAAAAAATGGACTTGAAACTGGATTTCATTTTCTTCTTCATCCTTCTCCAGAATCTGCTTGAGGAAATGCACAAGACTGCCTATCTGTCTGTGTGTGAAAACCGTCAGAGTAAACAGGCTAATCAGCTCCAACCATGCCTTTTGCAATCAGAATCTCCTGAGGATTGCACACACTTTTTCCACCCTGTTTCTTTTGAAATTAAGCACTCGTATTACACAGACAATCTGCATTGAATTAGTGACAACTCTGAACAAGCACCAATCCAACCAATTTAGGCAAGTCTGCTTGTCAGCTTTGTTTTTGTAAAATCTCTGCAAGAACACATGTGCCCCTTGCAGCATTGCCTGGGGCTGCTCTCTTAGTTTCTTAGGCTCTTTGGAATAGTATGCCCACAACAGGGCTCATTCAAGCAAGAAGTTGTTTACCTCCAATTGTTTTAATATTAACATTCAAATCTTGACCTCTTTCTTTCCCAAGTAGCAGAACCTGATAACTCACAAAATACCATGGTACCTTGACAGTGTTTGTCACGAGAAGAAACTGTGAATCCTTATAGCCAGGACCTTTACCTAGAGGAGAACACTTGCTCAGAATGAGTGATGTGAGGGAGCAGCAATATTTCCTTGCAGGGACTCCATCTCCACCAACTGGCATCCTAACATGTGACTATGTCTTTTGCATGGCTGTGCCACATGTTGCTGAGGGACAAGCTTTGCAGGGCCATCACATACAAAGTGTGGTCCCCCTGGGAAGCTCTACTAAAATACCAGATTTATCAGGTTTAGTTTAATCATGGTCTGACAGAATTTGCCTTCTGTGCCAAACAGTTTGAGGTGATTCTCTTGCAAATAAAACCTGCCTTGGAAGACACGTAAATTTGGAGGTTACTTTTGTGTTAGACAAAAAGACACATCCTTCCCTCTTTTTTTTTTTTTCTTTGGTTTTTTTTTGGCTAGCATTTTTTGTATTTATTGAGTTTTCATGTCTCCATTCTGTATTCTTAGTTAAGGATGTTAAACATCCTTAAGACGATCCTATTAAGATTTAGATGAATCTACACAAGAGGACAGAAATGCCTCAGGTGTCTCTTACAATCATGCTTCAAGGACTTGTGTTCTATCTGTGTACAATATTGTGTTGCATCTTGGACAATGCAACCCTGACCTTGAATGTCCCCATGCAGAGATGTGCTGGAGTGCACACAACCTGAAAAAGGTCCACATCTGCTTTTCCAGTGTAGGGAAATCCAAGCTCACAGGCTTGAAGCTGTCTGCAAACAGGTCAAGTCAACAGTTCAGGGTTCAAAGCAAGCCACAGGGCTGCCTGCTCATCTTGCTGGTTCAGCCATAAGCATGTCTTGCCTGTCAATATAAACTTGGCTCCATTGCTTCTCCATTCCTGATTAACCCAGGTCCCTTTTCAGTGAACTGGGACATGAAGATCCTCTTTGGAAGTAGCCAGGTAGAGCCTGGGTAGTAACAGGAGCAGCAGATGAGGTGACTTGGTGAGTGAGGGCTGCTGCAATGCTTGGCTATCTTTGACTACAGTTCTCAAAAACCAGCAGTGGGATTTCTAGTTTATTAATCAACTCAGGGACATAAAAGCATATAAAAGCAAAGTATATCAAGAATTAGAGAGCTTTATTTAATCAGAGATTTTTACTAGAATTATAATAATTCTGTGTCATAATTAAAACCTTAAATAGAATTTACTTTCAACAGGGTTTGACTATCTGTGTAATAACATTTGTTTCTACTAACTGCAGGTTGACAATGCTGTAGGGCCATCACAGTAGGTGGAGGGATATTTCTGTGCTCTATTATTCTAAAAAGCACATTTTGTATTTATTTACACCCTATTGTGTTGTTTTACTTGTTGAGGTTGGAGTGATACATTGAATAAAATGAACAATTGAAGAAAGATGTATATATTTTATTTTTACTCAAAAATCTGACTAAACAGAAATAAAGAAAACATGTCAGCTTGCGAATTGCAAAATGTGTCCTTTTCTTACTCACTTTTTTCCATCAAAGAATGACAGCCCTCCACAGACAGTATCAATGAAAAGCTTTATGAGCACCTTGCAGTAAACCAGTAAAAGTTACAGACATGTCCTACCTGCTTTCATATCTGTATCTTAGGGAACAAACTTGCAGCAAAACTACTTCATGGCCAGCAATCTGTCAACACGCTTAGCAGGCATCCCATGAGGAATTTCATGGGGCATAGCAGATGCCTCTGCTACCAATTCTTCAGCATCAGTCACAGTAGCAAGATGAAAGTTGTAGAAGGCTTCCCTACCTGTACTGCTTTCATCTGTTATAGGGATATATCCCTTAGAAAACAATTCAGAAAAAAGCAAAATTGAGTCATGGTGAAGAACTGCTTCTGTTAAGACTATATATGAGAAGCATTCTTCAGCCAAGATGCCACATATATTAAAATGGTTATATGCAGGGGCTGGTGATAGCTGCCCATTTGTGAGAATGAGACAATGTATTACTTTCCCAAAAGTAGGCAGACTGCTTATTACATTCAACTTACCGCCTGTGTCTTGTGGCAGTGCCAATGACAAAGAAAATTGCCTGGGCTTGAGCCATATTGGAACAAGAAATGAGGTAAACAATGACATTAAAAAGTAATTCTCTGCAATGGCTTTTCTTTTTAGTAAGTCATTTTAATATACTATTCTGCACATGTAAATTGTGTGGTATAGTCATAAAAGGCTCTTGCCTTGAATTACTTATATTATTTGCTGGACTTTTCAGGCTGTTAGTATAACAGATATATAATCAAAGTGGCAAGGCATAGTTATTTTAGTAGATTGATAAATCTGTCAAGTAAAAGACTCTGAAGTTTTGAAGCTTTTGGTGTAACCAGCTTCACAGTAGAGGGTATGGTGGATTTTCATACTACTAGAATTATACATTCTAAAGAAAAGTACATACAGTTAATTTGTATGCAGCATGAGCTGAAATCCAAGCAAGTCAAGAAAGGCATCAGTAACTTTAAGCATAACCTTTGCAACACAGGAAGTGGATCTGAAGTCTTTTGCCCCTGGAATTGCACAAACCCCAGCAGCCAGGAAGACTGCAGTGGGAGAGCTCTGGTGACTGCACTCACTGGTGTAATAACTAGCTGCAATAATGGACCACACCCAAAAAGGAGGAATTAAGCACCTAAATCTGAAGTAGGACTTTTGGAACAAAAATTCAAAATGACATGGCTCTTGAAGACCTACCTGCAGACCAGACTTTTTTGCTTTAAATAGAGTGAGTTCATCTAATCAAGTGAAAATAACCAGTAACCAACATTTATGCCATCTTATGTCTGCCTTCTCAACTCACTTCTCCTGCCTAAACTTAGTTAGGAAAGTCAGTAAAGAAATGTTATTGATTATTGCCTTAAAGTAATCATTATAGTAGATACTTTTAAAAATATGCAGTTGCTAATATGAGATCAAGAATCATCATAAAATAAACAACAGCTATTGCTTCTTTTTAAAATGTTGGGCCAGGGTGTAAGGAGTATGTAGTGTCCTAGCTGTTTCTTTGTTCCCTCCTCAGACTGAGTCAAAACTGTCTACCTCTGATGGAAAAAAACTAAACACAGCTTCATCCACCTTCGTAAGCTTCTCCCTGATAAAAAAGCCAGAAGCAAGGCTGGGGGGAATTAAGCACCTATGTCTCCACCAGTCTGACTGCTTGACCACTACCTTCAATGAGAAATTAAAGAAGCCATACCTGAGAAAATGGGAGAAATTATCTCTCACCTTTCCCTTCCCAAGCCCCTGGTGTAAAAGAACTATTAGGGTGGCCTGAGACTCACTGAAGTAGTAGTGCATCTGGAAATTCAGCCTAACGTTTGTAGTTGGACTCATGACTCTCTCTCCATGCCTGAGAGTAACACACTTTGCCATTTGTACAGTCATCTACACCAGTCCAAAGGGGTGGATAAATCAACAGTCTGGAAAATAAGGCTTCATGCCTGCTTTACATTCATTTTGCATTGGTACAAATGACTGCACAAGTGCCAAATGATAAAGTATCAGATCTACATAGGTGTTAAATAAACAGCAAATAGTGCCCACTTTATTTCCAAGTATAATCAGTTTGATTGAGTAAAATAAACTTCAGTATAGCTCATAGCTAATACATGAATAGTAATACCTGAAAAAAAACAACACTTCTATTAAACACAAAATACATACATTTCTATAATATCTGAGGTCAGTAATGTCCGGGACTGATATAATTTGTATTAATCATAAATTTCTACAAATATTGAATGGTTTTTTTTTCTGCAGCGGTTAGAATATAGTATGGGTTACTAAAATCAATAGTTAATTGAATTATAACACCATGATTACATTACATGACAGCCATGTACTTACTTGTCAGTCAGCTGCAACTTGCGTTAATAAGATTCACGGAGCTCATTACCTTTTGTAGGCTGTTAATTTCTGAAAAAAGACTTGTGAACAGAAAAGATGTTGTCTTGTTAAGCAAATGCCAGATTGTTATTGAACACTCCACAGGAATCATGAAAAGAAATAATTTCCACAAACAACCTGAAGTTATTTGGTTGACCTTTGTGATTTCTACTCCTTAACCCAGAAAAATTAGAAAAGGAAAATCTTTAGATCCAAGTAGTACTAAAAACCTTTCAGGTTTTTAATAGGTTGAGGAATAACTACTCTAGGAAACTGTCTACACTTTATTCAGACTTTTATTTCTTAATGAATCACACCTACCTTGATAATCACAGAATCACAGAATGGATAAGGTGTCTCCTCCCTGCTCAAATAGGGTCATCCCAGAGCACATTGTATAGGATTGCATCCAGACCATTCTTGAGTATCTCCAGGCAGGGAGACTCCACAGCCTCTCCGGGCAACGTGTTTCAGTGTTCAGTCATTTGCTCAGTGATAATAACCCTGTCTCAACTCATGCCCATCCAGTAATACAAATGAAGTGCCTTAAAAAAATCTGTCAAAGCCATGTAGTTCAGATCATTATTATATACGTCCCTATACAATAAACTTCCAATTTCTGCCTTCCTTTGCACAACAAATAACATTCACCACATTTACAAACTTATGTACTGAATGACAAAAGTCAGAAAATCTCAGTACACCACTGAAGAACATCAGATGTGATTGAACACATGAATTACAGCCCATGGTGGTGAGGAAAAAAAGTGGTTCCTAAGACTCTGACCTTGGGAAAATAGCACCCTGCTCCAGTATCTGGCAATCATTTCAGCTGAGCGCCTGAAGGACACACCAGCTAAATGTGAGTTTCCCAGTATTATGATGCACTTCAGAGCACTCCACACAGCATATAGTCTTGTGACTAATTCTCACTGTATCTAAGGAAAACAACTTGTGGGGAGAGGGAAAAATATTATTTTCCTCATTTTTCTTCACTTTCTTATATGTGATCTAAAGTACATAGTAATTCAAAAATATGACAAAAGTATTTTTTCAGGATAAATATATGGCTATGAGTCTTTATTACATTCCTTTTAACTTCATTGCACGAATATAAAAAAGTCTCATCTTTAAGATTTTATTTTGAACATAAAATCCCCTGTAGTGTGTCATTTACACACACTTAGCAATCTTCACCCTCAAATTATATAAGTCCCCAGCTCTCTTTTTGAAAAGTTGCTGAAAATTGTGGATCTGTTATGATTATGAAATTTCTGAATTTCCAGGACCAATTTTATAATCTTTGCTTTTTGATTGATTGTTTTGTTTTACTTAATTTCATTTTTCTCTCTTTCAATACTAGAAATGGAAATTTTTCTTGTACTTGGTCTGAAAAATTTTGATTTCCCATTTTTCCCCTGTAGGATTTCACCACACTTCGCTTGCACTGGTTCATGAGGTGGTCAATCTCTGTTTGTTAGGATGGCCCGTCAGATTGCACCAAACACAAAGAGCATACCATCATTTTGGCCACAATCTCTCCTTCAACCAGTGCTGCTTCCTGCAGCATTGCTTTAGTCACTACTGCAATATTAATAAGCATTGGCCCCAGAATCCTTCTCTATATGATACCTCTATTTTCTGATAGAGCTCCTTTTCAGTACAGTACACTGACATCTACCCAAAACAGTTCTTTGTTAAAATTCTTACGTTAAACCTATCCGCCCTCTACTAAATTGCTTAATCTAAATCTTCCTCTTAATCTGTTTTGCTCTGAAGCAACCCAAAATGAAACAAAACCCATTAAGTTTTATTGAGATCTTGTGGCACTCAGTCAGCATGCCATCCCATTCACATTATTTTCCATTGGTAGAAATTTTCTTACTTCTAAGACTAGTGTCTCATCCATAAATTCATAGAACATTATCCACTAGTCTTGACTAGTGAAGAATCACCTGCTGAGTTCAAGCACAGTTTTCCATGCCTGCTAACATCTGAAATAAGAAGTACTGCAGCCCATTATGATACTTTCACCTAATTTCAAAGTCTGGGGTCTTTTCCTCAGGATGTGCATTTCCATATATTGGTTTTGTGCCATTTGAAGAATTATCATTCTGAACTCCATATGTCTTTCCATAGAAGATAATTTTTCATAAATTTCTGACTGTAAAAAGCTCATATAAAAGTTGCTCAGGGGAAGCTTTCATCTGAAATGCTCTTATATGGCAATTTCTAACTGAGTTTAGAACTGGTAAATTTTGCATCCTTCAATGTGCTTTTCTAAAAGTGTTTTGTTTCACAAACTAGCCATAACTTTATCAAGGCCTCTATAGATTAATGGAATTGCAAAGTATACCCTTCAGCTTCAAATAATTCACAAGCCCTTCTATATTTTCAACTGTTATACGTGTCTCTTGGTAAGAAACATCTCTGTCAATACAAAGAGCACAGTACCCTTCGCATTGAAATACAATTTCAGAATTGCCTTCTTACGACTTCGTGAAAACTAAGAAATCATCAAGTGCCTCAGAACAAGAAGTTATTAGAAATAAGGCTGAGTGCCTTCGTTCTGTTTGCACTTGGTACAAACAGAAATTCAAGCGTTGTTGACATGAAAGACATATGAGACAATGGTTGGATCATTTCACAGAATCCCAGAATGGGTCATGTTGGAAGGAACCACAGTGGGTCATATTGTCCAAACTCCCTGCTCCAGCAGGGCCATCCTAGAGCACATGTCTAAGGATTGTGTCCAGACAGTTCTGGAATATCTTCAGTGAGGGAGACTCCACAGCCTCTCTGGGCAATCTGTTCCAGTGCTCAGTCACCCACACAATAATGAAGTTCTTCTTCATATTTAGGTGGATCTCCCTGTGCATGAGTTTCTGCCTGTTGCCTCTTGTCTTTTCTATTTCAGCAGATGTTTCAGTAAAAAATCACCTGTTTTCACCTAGTATCAGTATTTTTAGTATTTGGCAAAGTTAAAATTTGATTGAAAGCAGGCTCTGACTATGACAAAAAAAAAAAAATAGTAGTGCTTTTATATACCTGATGTAACTAATTTAGAGTGCCAGTCTGAAAATACAAAGTGTTGCATGCAGGAAAATGAAGAAAAATAAATTCAGATAAGTCAGCACCTCAAAAATATTCTTTAAAACTTCTTACCTAAGTATGCACACATCTATCCTCGCCGGTCTTCTGGAATAGCATGTGTAAGAAATGTTTGAAAATCTAAGAAACAGTCCATGTTTGTAAAAAGAAGGTTATACTAAATTAATTATATATTTCAATTTTAGCAGACTAAAGTGAATCAATGTCAAGTCAAAGAGTTTTCAGGGTCAAAGAGACCATTCTTTCTCTTTTATACAAGCCATTTCTAATTGACACTAAGAGTATTATTTGCGTTATATAGCAATAAGACCTTGTATATATTTTTCTTTATAGAGGCAAATAGAAAATTTGATACTTATTATTGCAGAAATAATTCAACTTTGTTATATTTTCTTTACAAATTCTTGGGTGCTTTGGGGATATTCAGTCAGGTCACTGTAACAATCCATCCCAAGTCAGGTCATCGAGTTGCCTGGCAACCGTGTTCAGGATTGATAAAGGTAAACTACCTTGCCATTTTTTTTTGCCTCCCCGTTAAAATCAATATGACAAGCTTGATATTGGTGATGGGAGATTAGCTGAGAAAATGCATGAAATTACTCAAGAAGTGCATTGCTCAAGATATTCAATTTAGAAGGCTAGGCCCAAGCACATCAGTCTAACATAAAGTATTATTTAGAGAGATGTTGTTTCATTTAGTACATGTGTTTCATGTCAACACCTGCTTTAATTTTTTTGCTTTTGTTTTGTTTTGGGGTGTTTTTTTTTGATTGGTTGGTTGTTGGTGTTTGCTTGGTTGGCTGCTTAGTTGGTTGATTGTTTTTGTGGGTTTTTTTGTTGGGTTTTTTTGGGGGTGGCAGGGACTGTTTAATTCATAACAGAGCTCAGTATTTCATTATAGCACCATTATAATGTTTTGCCCTGAGTAGCGATTTTAGTGTCATTAGGAAGAGAAATTGATTGTGGATTAGGTTAAGGTAGCTTGAATGTACTTTTGCTTTCAAGAATTCAAATTTCAATTTGCTTTCAAGAATTCAAGAAAATTTATTTTCTGAATGCAGCAAAATTCAGTGTATAGTGTTTATTCATGAATCTGAATGCTCTTTCAGCCATGGAGCTTTCTGCTTCTACCAGTCAGTTTCCAAGAGCTTGGTCAGTGTTTTCTTTTAAAGCTGATGTCTTCATCCTCCCTTTAAGCTTCTCCAGTCCCTGCACTATTTTCCATAGATCATACAACATACCACTCAAAGGCAATTAAAAACTCCACAAACCCTCTTGTTTATTTGAAATCATTTATGTCTTCACTTGAAACAAATATTGCTGCTTCAGCATTCCAGTGTGCATCATTTTGGGCACCACCAGAGTCAGAATTAAATCAGGATCTAAGTCAAAGTCCTTGCTCTAGTTCCAGTTCACCTCAGTGTCAGCCACACACCTCTAATCAAACAGCTGCTATGGCCCTGACATGTAAGGGCATCTTCTGCTGCCTTTCTTGATTATCTTTACCCCCTAAACCAAGGTGGAGCTGTTTTAAACTGGTTTTCTATCATCATCAGAAATTATGTCCATGAGTTGTACAAGTACAAGAAAACTGAAGTGTGAGAGGAAAAGATTGCATAAAGTCAGGATTTATTACAGGAATTTCAGTATTACAGGATACTGTAGAAAGGAAAAATAAGGGTAATATAATTTTGATTTTAACAAAACTGAGTTATGCTAGCTAGACATTGAATTTCCCTGTGTTTCCATGTAGGCTGTTTATGTGGGAACTAAGGACTGCTTACCACTTGATTGCAGGATTGGTTATCATTGTACATCTTTTTTGCAAAAATTAAGGGATGAATTGTGAAGTCCTCATTTTGAATATACTGTTACTCAAGTCTGCAGGTAAAGATGGGTATAGACACGCTCTTAATATTTTGTGTGAGCAAAAAAATTGTTGTGAAAGCTTTTGGCAGTTAGCAAAGAGGCATAAATACAGCACATATGAGAAGCCACTTATATTCCAAATCAGTATTCAGAAAAGTTTTGCTAAAGGTTTGAGAAGGTGAGCCGAACCTGAAGCTTCAGTATAGGTACTTTTGATGGAAAAGTACATTTGTTTATGCTCTGATAGTAGCTATGCTTCTATCTGGCTGTCATCTACTTTCACATTTCCCTTGCCTTCAGAGAGAAAAACAGTGTGTTTTTCAAAATTCTGACAGAGTGTAGCTGCCCATGCAGAAAAACTGATTTCTAGGCTATTTTATTTTGCAAACTGTGTGGAAAAAAAGCCAACCATCACTCACTGCTCCCCTCTCCTGCCCCAGCCTCCAGGAGGCCCTTTTCAGGTCCTTCTGTCTGGCTTCTGTAACCAGAGCTCCCAAGAGAAAGGCATTTGCTCTCACAAGCTGAGGATTCCCTTCTCAGAATGCTGTCTAATGAAACCTAAATTCTTCTGGTAGCACTGATTGACTGTCAATAGAGTAAAAAATTACTCAGATAGAGAATTAATAAAATAAAGCAAAGAGCCCTGGTTAGGACTGAAATTTCTAGAGTAACAAAAGCAAGAGATGGTCAGCATTATTTTTTGGACATTTCAGTACATGTATTTTTGTAGTAAGAGACAAAACCCTTGAATTAGATTTACAGTAAAGGACCATTATTATTATTATTATTAAATTTGTTCAAGCAAGAATAAACCATGTTAGACATCAATTTTTGGTGCAAAATTGCTTTGTAAATGTGTTCAAAGTCAGAAAAATGTATACTGTACAAAGTGTGTAATCTAGAGCGCTTAAGTAATTTAGCTAGAATTGCCTCCTTATGTGAAAAGCACAACTACAGAATATAAAATGCTGGTGAACTTTGAAGACCAGAAGTTGCTTTCACATCTCCAATCACTAGAAATCCCAAGGAAAATCTCCCTAGTTTTTTGAGAAAAAAAAGAAAAAAAAAAAAAAAAACAAAAAAACCCCAAGATGTTATGATCATGTTTTTGCTTTTCACCATTTTTCTGACTACATCTATTCACATTTTAACATTTGGAACTCATTCATGAGACAAATTGAGTACATCAAAGAATTTTCTGCAATTATTGTTTCATAAAACAAAATTAAATTGAAACTTTCTAATCAACCACTTTTCCTTTTAAAAACTACACAAAAAGGGAAACAATATATAAAGCCACAACTAAAGAGGGGAGAATACTGCCAAACTAGTCTAATACTGTTGATATATAATGATTGGTGACTGAGATTGAAACCTTTCATCAAAGACAATGGTGAAAACCATGAGTTATAATCTCAGCTTTTCCTTTGATCTTTCATCCAGGTGAAAGATTTTTTGAGACCCTCACAATAATCACCGTGAGTGAGAACATTCAGTTTTTACTAAATGCAGAAATACAGGTGCTGGGTTTGTTTTGTTTTAAAATGCCTAAAATACAAGGGAAAAAAATAAGGACCCATAGTTGTGGTAAGATTATATCTGATGAGTCACTCAGTTCTGAATAACATAGCCAGTGAACTACTTAGAGACACACTGAACTCGCATTTCTGCAGAACATATTACCCTTTAAACACAATATCCAAGCCTCACATTGCAAAGAGAAGCTTTATCAGCTTTCCATTTAATTCTGCCTTGTGCTATTAACTCAAAATGCAGCGATATCAGTGGCATTTTATGGTAAGTTAATAGGTATAGATAAAATCTTCTATAAATATTCATTACATCTCATTATTGCAAATTAATGAGCAAGATTCTGAAATTAAGGTTAGTCTAATTTGGAGATATGTATCACTTTTCCTACATATAAGACATAAGAAATAAATTATTCTCTAAAGCAAAGTTCCAGTTTACTCTGAGGGTGGCCCAGAAAGATTGACAGCATATTGTAAATGGGATAATCAGATTGACTGGGAAGCAAAGACAGAAGTGTTGCTTGGCTTTAGGTATGATAAACAGCATCCAAAACATTCATTTTTTGTAGCTTTCATTTCTTACATTCCTGTGTCTTAAAATATTCTGCTGTGGTATCATGGCTGAATCCCTGCCCCTTGCAGTAGTGGCTCAGAGGGCATGGCTGAGGTCGTGGTTGATATTGTTCACATTAGTTAGCTTTGAGAGAGTCATTTAGCTCACTTCTAGGTCAACTCTGTCAACATTTATCGGGGAAACCACAATTCACCAGCTTTTTGAAAATACCCAGACTTCCCCATCTTGCTTGTGGGATGCAGCATCTTGTGTCTGATCTAGGCAGCCTCCACCTACATCTCTACATTTGCAGTGATGTTAAGTGACTTGTTCTGATACTGTGAAAAAGCTTGGAAATGATCAGAATTCAAAATGAATGTTGGTGGTCTGCAAGGACAAAATTGACTCATAGTGGTATCTTTGTAGGAGTACACAACTCTGAGTTGCCAAGAGAGTTCCAACACAAATACGGTGTGGATGCCATTGTCTGCACATGTGCTTCAGAGAGGGCTGTGTTTAGACAAGATGGACCCAGACTCCTCTCAGAGGTGCTCATCAATAGAAGAATGGGCAATGAACATAAGCTGCAACAAAATAAATCAAAATTAAATATTGTGAAAAAAAACCCTTCAGGACAATTGAGTAAAATACTGGAATAAGTTACCAAGAGAAATTGTGGAATAAAGTCAGAGAATTATAGAATCAGTAAGGTTGGAAAAGACCTCCAATATCCTCCAGTCCATCAAATCTTTGATCAAACACCACCTTGTCAACTAAACCATAGCACTAAGGTTGAGTAACATGGAGTAGGTTTTTTTGACCATGTCTAGGGATGGTGATATCACCACTTCCCTGGGTAGTCCTCTCCAAAGGCTGATAGCCCTTTCCGTGAAGAAATTCTTCCTGATGTCCAACCTGAACCTCCCCTGGCTCAGCCTGGGGCTCTGTCTTGTCACTTGGTTGCTTGGGAGAAGAGGCTGACGCCTACCTGCCTGCAGCCTCCTTTCAGGCAGCTGTAGATGGATAAGGTCTCCCCTGAGCTCCCTTTTTCTCCAAGTTAAACAGCCCCAGCTCTCTCAGCTGTGTCTCATATGACTTTCTAGACATTTCACCAGCTCTGCTGCCCTTCTCTGGACGTGCTCCAGCAACTCAGTATCTTCCTTGTAATGAAGGGACCAAATCTAGACACAGGACTCAAGTCCGAAGTACAGGGGACAATTACTTCCCTAGTGCTTCTGGCCACACTATTACTGATACAGGCCAGGATGCCATTGGCCCTCTTGGCCACCTGTGTTCATGATGGCTTGTGTTCAGCTGCTGTTGACTTGGACCTCCAGGTCCTTTTCCACCAGGCAGATTTCCAACTACTCTGCCCCAGCCTGTAGCACTGCCGGGGGTTGCTGCGAGCCGAGGGCAGGACCCAGCACTTGACCTTATTGAACTTCACACCATTGGCCTCAGCCCACTGACCCTGCTGCAGAGCCTTCCTACTCTCAAGCAGATCAAGTCACACACAAATCTCTGGCCTCAAAGATACCAAAGACTCAAGTGCAAAAATCCTGAGCCATATGGATAAAATTGTCCCTCTTAGGAGCAGGATGTGGATCCAAGTGTCACCCAGAAATCTCTTCCAACATAAATTATTCCATGATATTGTGACAGCTCAGGTTTATAAATCAAAGGTCAGTTCTCCAAAAGTGGTATATCTTAAATTGAAATCTTTGATTGAGAAACTTCTTAGATGTTTAGCATTTATGGACTCTGAACAAATGAAAACAGAAAAAAAGAGGAATTTATGAGGAGGAGAGACTTCTAATTTATATGGAAATGCTGCAAACACCAGGCCAGTCTGAATAAAAGAATATTGAGACTTTTATTTAGAATAAAATCATAGTGCAGATTCCACCTTAATGGGCATTTGGACCCTCAATAGCAGTTGCACCATGGTCTCTAATTTCAAGGCTACTACAAGACCCCAAGACCAGGCAAAAGTATTTCCAATATTTAAGAGTATTATTGCTAAAATTAATAAATGTATATTCTGCTCCTGAAGCAGAGTGTTTCAGGTTCAGGAAACTCAGCCTTTAGGCTCACCATGCTCAGTGTTCCTCTGGGGCCCTCTGGAAGATACAAAGCTGTTCTTCCCATTTCAGAGCTTGCCATGGACTAGCTCTTTTCTGTTTAACTGGTTTTGCCTTCTTGCCCGATTCTGTCACTCATCCAGCAGTAGCTTTTCTCCACCTCCTCATTCCACCCACTGCTTTATGTGGACACATCAGTTTTCTGTAACCTCTGCAATCTGAGGGAGGAAAAAACCCCTGTTTTCTCCATTTTATAGACCCCCTACCTACATTATTTTCAAAGTTCAGAAAGAAATATTTCTCTTGCCATTTTGCTTAATAATATCTTTATTTCTTCTGTCTTTCCATTTTGAGTTTATACTATTTTTAAGTCCAAAGTGTTCTCCCAATTAATATCTAAATAATAAATAAAACTACCTATCAAATTAATAAAAAAAATTACAGTATTGCAAGGATTCCTACACTCAATAAAATTATGATAAACATTTTCACTCATTTATCTGAAATGCAAATATGAAAATACAGTTTGACTCACACTTTAAGAATGTGTTTTACCTTTGCCATGCTATCAGAAAAATGTGGGCTTTAAAAAATGAGATTCATATGAAAGTGTCCATTTAAACCCTGGAAACCAGATTCTGTGACCTCTCTTGATAGGATTTTTGCCTGATTAATGAAAGAAGAAAAGACTGAAATATTTTGCTCATATTAATATCAGCACAAGAGGTACATTCATTCCATCCTCTGTTGTCAGTGGATGCACAGACAAACCTTTGTTAAATGGTACCCATCCTCCCTTCATATGGGCGATACAAATCATGTCTTTCTCATGAGAAAAAACTCTTCTGTGCTCTTTCAAAAAGAAAAGTCTAATACATTTTTGAGGACTTTCTTCCCTTTTTATGGATACTGGTGGTCAAGAAAAAATATAACTTAGGACACAGAACAGTTTGAGTGTGTAAACTTGTGGTGCCATACAATATGTCTTAATATAGCAGGTTTAATGCTAACTGTGCCCCAGTAATTTAATAATTCTGTGGGAAGACTGCTGGGTTATAGAGGATATTTGTCTTGTGATTTCTTTGTGGCAAATCAGAAATTACAGCAGTGCTCAAAGGAATAGAAATCTTAGATACTCATGACCTTCACTGAAACCCCTTTCGTCACTTGTCAGTTCTTTAAGGGCCAATTTAATTGTAGCTCTTTGGCGGTGACAAGGTAAGTGCTGGCATTTTGGCACTGTCATTCATTAACCTCATGCAATGTCAGCAGCACTGCCTCAGACATGTCACCATTTCCCCAGTGATGGTAAGCTGACTTTTAGGACATACGTTTTTTCAGACATGCCTACTAGACAAGTCTGCATGCTTCGCATTCTTTCGTATGGCATCATTTGTGTATTGTTTATGCAGTTAAATAGCTTCAAGACTAAAACCAACTTGATTCAATCCAGGAAAAGAAAATCTGCCATCTACCTAAATGATTTATCTTGCTCAGAAATTAAAAATAAAACAAACAAACAATCCTCCAAACAAAACAAATGAGATTAAAAATAAAAAAACCAAAAAAAAACAACCAACTGAAAAAAAAACCAAAAACCTCTGAGTATGACCCACAAGGAAAGAAAAAACTATTATTATCACTGTGCCTGAAGGTTAGATAATGCTCTTTCACATGTAAATTTCTTAAAGCAGAATTCAATAAATATAATGTTAGGTTGCAAGGCACATAACGTACGTTTATAAACATTATTATTTATTTTATATTTCATATTTCTTAACAGAAAGAACCCAAACTGTTAATACTAAATAGATCGGGGAGATTTGATGCTGAGAATCATTTTCTGATAACAACATTTGTCAATGCCAAGAAAAACTATATATTTTCCTGCACCTTTTCTCTGCTACTTTATTTGGTCTTCTGAGTGACTGGTGTTTCTGTGCAATTCCACCACATAAATCAATATATATTATCATGAAATAATTATTATAATGTAGCACACATTATTATATAATTATTACATATCTTATGTATCATTAATAATAACAACAATAATAATAAAAAACTTGATTTTCACTTTGCAAATTCACAGAGGGAGAATTAAGGATCACTTAAATATAAAGTAGTTATGTTAAATCGTGGATGACTAAAGATGCAAACTCCTGAATTTAGATTTGAAACCCCAGAAATTTAAATAATTTGGGTCTATCCTTTGCATTTAAAAAAATTTCTAGATCCAGGTTGAAGCTGGATGTCAAAGTGTTCTTATGTTTTCACTTTATGCAAAAGCCTAGTCTGATCTTGAACCAGCATAACCAGCATTCAATTATGTCCAGTTCCTGAAGCCAGATAGTAAGAAGTCAATACTTGAAGCTCACTGCTTTTTAAAAAAAAGTTTAAAAATATTCCTTTCTCTAGCCAAAATGAAAGAGTTTACTGGTCTCAAAACAACAGATATCAAGAAGCAACCTAGCCTTAAAAAATTGTGTAATTAAATTTACTAGGGATGTCTGAAGAGAAAATTGAAAGAATTTCTACCAAAAAAAATGCAAGTTTTTACAAGTATTGATCATAACAATGCAGTTTATATGAAAAAAAAAAGTTATTTATTTAAATCAACAGTTTCCAGAGAATAAAACATTTCAATTACTTATTCCTATCAGCTGTACTACTGACTTTAATAGAAACACGTAGATGAAAGCAAGGGCATTGCTGAGAATGTATGAGAGTGGTGTGCAAGTGGAATGGCTGAAACTTCGGGCAGATTAAGTGATAAATGGGTTGCAGTAAAGTGCTGAGAGCCAAACCAGGCATTCCATGCACTGTTACAGTGCACCTGCTAAGAGACAGTGATAACTTCCATACACTGTGCTGGATGCAGTGGTACATAGCATTGTTTTGCAAGTCAAATCCTGTCCATGTTAAAGGACATTTTAAATGCAGAGTGGCATCAGTAGGAAAGCAGTAATGACTGTAGCAGGGACTTTTCCAGTCAAAGAAGTGGTGCTAGGTGCGAAGAAAAAAATGATAAGATCACAACACATCCAATTAGAGAGCTGGGATTCTGTCAGGTGAAAGCAATCCCATTCTGATGCAGCAGGCAGCATGATCCTGTTCTCCAGAAGCAGCCCTGCATCACCAAGCTGCAGCTCAGCCCCACACTGAGAGCTGCACTTTGCCAGGAGGGCCTGCTGCACGTTCACACCAGTCACACTAATTGATCCAATAGTCTTGCTACAGCAGTTTAAGAGAATTTAGATTCTCTCTGGATTTTGCTCTCCCTTCCCTCAGGGCTGGCAATACAGATGAGTGATTTCCTTTCGTCATACATAAAGATTTAGAAACACAACATTAATTGCTCTCCTGACAATTTCCAGTTTGATGAACAAAAAATTGAACCAAAGTAAAAGCAAGTGCAGGAATGATTGGATTGAAAGATTATGATGAATTCCTGAGTGTTGAGTCCCCTTTTACCCAGATCCCCAGCTGCTGGGTCCCCAGTTGTCCTGACACCTTTCAGGAGCTAAACTACTTCTCACATATTTAGTACAGCATTACATAATTATAAGATTTCCTACTCATAAATTAAAGACATTTCTTTCACTGCAAAAATAACTAAAACCAAATTCTCAGCAGAAGGAGTAAGTTAAAAATGTAACAAATTAATAGACAAAGCTGATCCTAAACTATCTTGATGCCTGTTCTTCCAAATAAAATGTCACATTCTGCTCTACCTTACACTTATATTGGTCCCCACATCCATGCTATCCTGCTTAAGAAGCTTCTCAGATGATCAGTCCTCAGGTAACAAAGCACCAGATGGCTTTTATCAAGTCCTTTTCTCCCCTGAATGGCAAAAATGTGATACTACTGGCCCTTGAGAGCCAAGCAGGTCAATGGGAGGGCAGAACTGATTCATTATCTTTACTTTATACACATTTAGCTAAAAAGGTGAGGAAATCTAAATGAGATGGTGTTATGCCTGGGAAAGCTGGCAGGGCAGGAAAACAATGGACAGAAAGCCTTGCTCTGTCGGCTCCTCTCAATCAGCACTATCAACCTTGCTTTGCTTCTCTCCTAGGAAGATCTTGAAAAATGTAGCAAACATTAATTAGTTATCCAGGCATTCCTTCAAGAAAATCAAAATCTGTACCAACTCTAGGACAAGCAGAAACAGGAAACAGATGTGAATTTTGTACCCTTCATTTTACCAGAATTAAGTGCATGATTAGTCAGAAGAAGTGGTGACATTTCTTTCCAGATTCCAATGTGTGACTGCTCATATATAAGTTGCCTAAAGATAGGAGTTTGTACCCATTTGACCTGCTATAGCCCATTTCTGAGATGTGACACAAGACCTGCGTAAGTCCGATGTGTCTTGGAGCAGCCCATGCGATCTCAAGATGTACCAGACAGTTTAGCACAGGTGAGTAACCCAGACCCCTACATTTATCTGTTCATGACATGGTTTTCTATGTGAGCTACAAGCAGCTGTAGAAAAGGGAAATATAGTCAATATAGTCAGGGGAGAGGAAAGGGAAATTCAGCAACCTATAGTACCACCCACCTGAATTGCTCTCTAGGCTTCAGTGACTGCAGTGCTGGTACGCTTAAAAACACAGCAGCAGCAAAACTTCTAGGAGATCTAAAGAGTCTCTTTGCAATCTAGACATTGCAATGGTCAGATCTTTATGGATTCTTGGAGGGGTCTAAAAAAATTCTAAACTATTCTTAGGTTTCTTATAAAAAATCTTATTGTACTAGTTTGAAATCAAACCAGTGGGAGATCACAAGTCAGAATTATAATTTAATAGAGAAAAAATTAAGAGAAATAAATAAATCAGTAGGGCAAAAAACCTGGGAAAAAAAAAAAAACAGGATCCAACCTGACACCCTATGGTGATAGCAGTCCAAGCAGAGTGGTCCTGTTGAAGCAGTGATCCTATAGCAGAATGGGTCTGACGATCCAGCAGTAGCTCTTATCCTCAGGGAGTCCAGTAGGCAAGCGCTGCTGTGGTGTTCAGAGTCCCAGCTTATATCCAGGTTAGAATGCTTTGTTCCCCCCTCTGGGCGGAGCATCTCACAATGGGATGGTGATAAGGCCTGATGGGCCATTAACAGAAGATTTATCCCTGGTCTTGGAAGAGATAAAGGAAACTGCTCTTTGATGGTTTCTTATCAGCTGGCTTATCAACAGAAGATCCCCCACCCCAGTTCTAACAGATGGTAATAGAATATACTTGGTTATATCTTGCTCTGCAACCCATGGCACTTATAAATATTCTGACTCTTTCCCTTGACAAAGCTCATCATCTCATCCTTTAACATCAGGTCTCATTTTTTATCTACTGTGAATAAACTGATTATTTGGGGATATCATAAGTATATCAAATATATCAAAAGGCAGTGTTTTCTTTTTACAGGAAGTGACAAAACACATTACTTCTGGTTCTAGTTATGAATTTACTTCACAGTGGAACCAGCTAGTTACTGTCATTGCTGTATCTGTGGTTTCAATGAACAGGGAAATATTTAGGTTGCTGACATCTAATTTTGTTAAGACTCTCTTGAACTGGGCTAGGAAAACCAGTAATTCCAAATTTTTATTGAAAAAGTTGAGAGCGGAAAATACCCAAAGGCTGGAAAAAAAAAAAAGAATAATCACAGATATAATTTTGAGAGACTCAAAGAGCAGGTCAGAAAGCTTTAAATGGGAGACAGGAAGTCTGATGTATATTTTCATAGCAAAATAATCTCTTGTAAATGCAGGACCAGCAAAAATCAAAGTAAAGTAATCTACAACAAAGGGAGGGAGTGAAAGTCATGATTCAATGTCAAAAGAAAACATTTATAGGAAAGAGGAGTCAGGGAACCATGAAAGGATGCTGTCTTTGGCCAAAACTCCTGGAGTGCTGAGAGGAAACTGCAATACAGAAATGTCTGTAAGTGTGTTCTTTGTTTTCTACAGAGCTGTGCACTTCTCATGCTAAAAAAAGAACAAAGATGTGTAGAAAGATATACATTTGTCTGCATGTTGTCTTAGCCCAGTTTGGAATTAAGCAGTAAAATTGAGAAAATTGAGTGCTTAGAGATCTGTTTGTGTTAGTGTGCCTTGATCTCTGCCTCCAAAGTCAGATGGAATGGCCCAGCTCACTTTATGCAGTTAAACCATTCTCAGACCCAAAGCAGAGTGGTCACTGCCCTGCTCTGTTCCCAGGCAGCCTGAGGTGGCTGTGACCAGAGACATGGTGTTGAGCCCAGCCCTTCTTCACTCACACCACCCACACGCCTAAATGACCAGGAGAGTCCTGGAGAGGTGCTTAAATTACCAGAAAATGCTGAACTATGGGTGCAGGTGGGTGAAGCAAAGGATGCTTTTGGTCCAGATTTACAAAATGGGTAGAAACTCCATATTTGTGAATATTTTCTGACCTTATCATATTTTCATTAATTTAATGACACTGCTGTCCTCAGGAGTTCACCTGCAGTGAGATTATCAATGCAGATTATCCAGGCCATAGGGTGACCACCGAGTTCCAAAATATTTCTGCTTAAAGCACAGCACCACATAAGCAAAGGTGAACTGCCTTGAGAGCTGTATTGCTCCCTGATCCCAAAAACCAGACAGGTTGAAACCTACCTGATTCAACCTACTTTTACACAAAGCTCTTTGTTCCCAGAATAGGGTGGGCAGTCAAACAGAGGGCAGTATCATTGCTGACCCCACTAAAATAAGGCAAGGTTCTGCTGGTGGGATGGCTGCAGGGGTGGCTTCTCTGAAGAACCGCCAGAAGCTTGCAGAGCCAGCAGAGTTTATCTGACTGTGTTTACCTGCCTGGAGCTGAGCTAGCTCTTGTACATCCAGTCAGACTAATGCTGACTGATTTTTTTTCAGCTCCTTTCTCAAAATACCCTAAAACCAAACCAAACATTTATTATTTTCTATGATGAAGATTGATTCAGGGGTTGATTATACATGGATTTATATCATATGAACATCTAAACTAACATATGTACCATTGCAGGCAAAATCCAGATCCAAGAGGTAGTGAAACACTCCTCTATCCCAACAGGTAGATAAAAATCACTGTGCTGCTAACTTCTTGGCACAACATGTCAGGTCTTGCTGTAGTCAGAGTTCAGTGGCCTTGAACTGTTCCCTGTAATTCTTCAATGCAAAGAGGGCAGTACTTACTATTTTTTTCCGCACTAGTTTGTATTATATTTTTTAGTTAATAAGTGTGAGCATCTCACCTGTCCACAAAGCCACAAAACACTTAATTTCACAAAAGCAACAGGAACCAGAGATATCAGCCTTCTTTTTATCACTGTTTGTCTTTGTGCCAAATGTAGTGAAGATTGCATGGGTAATCTTGCTCAATTGGCTGGCAGTTGTTTTCTGGCCTTCACTGAGGAGAGTGTCATTTTTGGAGAGGGATTCAGGGGGTGTTCTGATAAAATGCAGTGTAGAGCAACAAACAACAGCAAGAGGGAGGAGGCAGTGGGGAAACTGGTAAAAGGAAATTAATTTTTGTAATATCACCTAAAGATAGAACTTAAGAGTTCAAACCATCAAGTCTTCACTATAGTGAAAAAAACCCCTGGGTTTTTTGCCAACCTTGAAATAATTCAGCTATTCCAGTGGTCTTTTATAACATGAACCCTGTGAGCAAATGAAGAATCAGAGGCAGGATTAGATTTAAACATTTTCATAAAATTTCTAACACTGCAGTGAAAATATAGTTAGTTGTTTTCCTTCAATGCTTTTGATGAATTTCCTTCTTTTTTTAATTCATTTTGTTTGAATAAACTGGAGCTTGATATTTTTCAATTAAAGAAAAATATATTATTTGCTGTTCCTTCATAAGTTCCATGTGCACATGGAATAATATGTTTATTAACCAAAACAAATAGATCTTTTAAAAATAATCTGTCATCCTGTAGTATTCCTGATAATGTTTTGATTCCAACTCAATTTGTCCTGATCTCTCTCACTATTCACTGTTGAACTGTTTAATGACTGACTTGCAGGCCAACTGGTGTGAAGAGTGCAGGGAAAGTATTATTTTCCTGCAATATAAATTTGAATGTCTCACTTTTATTATTCTCCTTCACATCCAAGATAAATCCTGAGCTCTATCACAGTGACCCACATAGATTAAAATACAAAAAAGATACAAAAGAAACCCAGCAAATGAAAGGTTTATAGCAAGGTGTATTAAGAAATTCAAGGCAATACTTTTATACTTTCTAGCTGTTTGAAGTCTTTGCAGTACCTCCTCTTTTGTAAAGGAAGATGTTTTTTAAGGAAACAGAGAGTATCTCAGTTCCATTGAGACAAATGGTGAAATTATAAATAAATTTGCCAGGGGCAATGCTTCTTGCTTACTGCCTTTTCTATCAAACTTTCTAAATTACCTTTTTGCTAAACAAGATGACTGCCTTCAGCAGGAACAGTTTTCTGAAGTCCCCCAGTGAAAGTAATGTTCCTTTATAGAGTGTGTATACATGCATACTTGGTAGCTTCCCACCAAAGTTAGATAAAATCTGCTCTTGATTAAATAAATAAATAGCATCTGCTGAAATCTTAGAACAAGCATGACAAACTGCAAACTGAAACACTTGCACATACTTGATGATTTGCATCAGGCACATCAAGATTACTCTATCAGTAGTTCTGAAAATAAGGGTCAAATTCAGCCAAGTGAGGATCACAACCAGAAGTGGGAATTATCAGCGGAAGCCCAGAAGCTGCTGCTATGTGTGTTAAGCCTGGCTTGTACTTTAAAGATGGTTTTACATGCTGACCAGTGTAGATTTCTTTCTCTAGACTCAGTCTTCTTGCTTTGGAAATTTTTTCCTCCAGTTCTTCAGTTCTGGGCTTTTCACTTACAGGCAACACTTGTCTTAACATATTTGGATTGTAACTTAACCTCTTCTCTGATTCACCCAGTTCCCTCCTCCCCAGATAACTGAAAGGTAATACCTCCACAAAAGCCTCCCCTTCTGCCCTCCATCCAACACTAATTATCAAATTTCTCCTCTTTGTCACAATAAAAAAAAAAATTACAGTAGTCTTGACTTTCTTAAAATATGTCATTGTTCTTAAGAGATTTTGCATGCATGTGAGAGGAGATGTCTCTATTTTTCTCTTTTGTTCCCACTGCATAAGAACATAGAGATGAGCAGTACTGACATATTTGTCTGGATCTATCAAGTTACAGTTATTGGTACAAGTCTTCTGTTGTCTACAGGACATCAACATATGCTATAATTATTGTTCCATCACTGCCCTCAAGAGTGAACATCTGCTCCTACCCTACCATCACAGTTTTAATCTACTTGTAGCTCCTGTTTCCTTGAAGAGCAGTCCAAATGAGACAGACTCTGTCTTTTACTTTTCTCCATTTTTCTAATAGCTTCCAGGCTTTCACCAGAGTGAAGTGAATACCTCGAGCTCCCACCAGTACTCATTTAAATGAAAAACTGAATTCCCTGTAGCTGTGCTTGTGCCTGTAAGCAGATGGAGTGAGGTGGGAATCCAACTTTCTCACAGGCACAAACACAGTAACAGCAAATTGAATGTGCTATTCAAGTGGTGGGGGTGTTACAGCTCTCAGAGAGCAGCCACAGACTCTCTTCAAACTGCATTGAGTGGAGAGCCACAGGATTCACATCAATACTAAGTGTCGTCCCACCAGTGCACAGACATCCTACTCTTTTTGCAGCCTTTTCCACCTGTGATGGAGAGGCTCCATTTGCCCATTCCACCCTGACTCCCCTCTGTGGTTTACACACTTTGAAAAATGTTTCCTCTGTACCTTTTGGACAAGACAAATTTTACCCTTTGAAAGCAACAAAGGCAGGAGCAAAAATAAAGTATTTCCACAGCATATCTCAATCCAGTGGCTAAGAGTATTCATAGGCACATAAAATTATGGTTTTGCATTGGTTTATGGTTGGACTCAACGATCCTAAAGATCTTTTCCAACCTAAATGATTCCGTGTTTCTATTGCCAATAAACTTCTACGGTGACAATGCATTAACAAACATGCCCACCCTTCTTGGCAGAGCTGAATCTTTGCCCTTCCAGCACTTATCTCCATCTGATGAACACAAGAAATACTGCACTCATGACACACAAACCCCAAAATCTTTATTAGAATGAGTTGCAACTTCAAGCAATGCAAAACTGACTGAACTCAGAGCCAAAATGTTAGATGCGAAAGCTATATTGCCATCAAGCCCTTACATTTGACAAAAGTATTCTGTTTATTTGAAGAAACCATAACTTTGATGAAAACACACTGACATACTGTGGTGTGTGAAATCCACACCTGAATCCCCCTTTCTGCTTTCTTCTCTGACTGTCCAGAATTTAAACTTAGACCAACCAGTGGCATTAAATGGCATTTTCTCTTTTGTTATTGTTCACCAGCCTCTTCTCTACTGCTTTGGAAAATGATTTTGGAAGCAATCTTCATAAGAAGTCTTTGATGGGAATTTCTGCATTTTAACTTAAAATTATTCTCTCATAATGAACTTCACACACCACCAATGAAATAAAGCAGCAGTGACAATTTCAAGATCATATATTAATCCTCTAAATTACTTGGGAATGACAGCTGTCTGTGCTTGGAAGGGCTTTTCAATGTTACACTGAATTTTATTGCCATTTTTGTAAATACTGTTTATCTCTTGCTTTACAGTAAACACTTCATGATATATTCAACAATGGAAAAAATAATTCCTTTTACTGTTCTGTAATAAAAATTATAGTTTTTTGTTGCTGATGATAAAGACTGAATCAAAGGTACATGCGATTTTAAACCATCGGAAATAACCCTGATATTGACTTAATTTCTGCTGCGTTTTGACCTCAGATATACCTCAAGAATATCCTTACCACCTTAACTTAAAAAGAACTGAAAACTTGTTTTGAACAAAATTAAAAAGCTTATTTTAACCTGTTTCTAGGAAAAAAGCATATGTGATTACACCTTTTCAAGTCAATCTCTTAGTTTGTCCCTTGCTTCAGACTTTTTTGTCAATTTCAACACTGTGGTAGGAATGGAAAAAGTTCAAGGGTATTAAACTCCTACTTAGTTCCTAAAAGTAGATACCATACCATAAAGGAAAGAGAAACAGACAAATTAGAGGGATCACTGAAGAAGAAGAGGTGAGGTCCAAGAAAAGAGCAGCCACATGGAAGAGTCAGGCAGCAAGATGCCTGAAGTTCTGCTGCTTGTGGAGCCAAAGAACCCCAGAGTTTTTCAGAGGAGCCCCAGAGTGCATTTGAGAGTATTTTGACACAGTAGATTTTATCATGCTCCTGATACACCTGAATGGAGGCACTGAGAAATAGGAGAATGGTGGAGTGGCGCAAGACTGGTCCTGGGGGCCTTCTCAGCAAAGGATCTGCCTCAACCTTCCTCTGCTCTCCATCAGAGAAAATGATGACACTCAAAGGCTCTGCCTGCCTTGCACGAGCCAGGTCCACCCTTCCCGTGTGGTCCCATCAAATGTGCATCAAAACTTGTCTGAAACGGGGGTCCTCATGCCGTGTGTTTGTCACCTGCAAGTGGTTGTTAACCGGACAAGCACTTGTCAAGGCAGGTTTCAATATTCAGCCCTGGTCACACTGAGCTAACACAGCTGTGACACATGCGCAGTACAGGATGTTACCTTAGGTCACATCCAAGCAGGCAGAGGTGAGGCACAACCTGGCACACCACAACACCATCATCAATTCCTAGTAAGAGCCTGAATATTTCAGAAGCAGCATGTAGAAATTAACATACTTCTGAAGAGAAATGTTTGCAAATCCTAGAGAACATTCATGCAACACAAATAGTAAGAATACAGGTTAGTGACTGGTGAATTTGCAAGTTTTTAAATTACAGACAAAAAGAGACTGCACTCCGAGTAGCTCCTGTGTGACCTCTGTATTTGCCCTCTCATTGCACTCCTGCCGCATTGGTTTTCAAACTAATGTTAAATTTGTTTTTCCTTAAAAAAAACCCCAAACCTAAAGCAAAGAATAATTTAAAGCTTATATAGCTGGCTAGACTAGCCTTAGCTGACACAAAAAAGATAAAAGGTATAAAGGTTTTGTTGGTAACAGGAAAGCTGATGGATTACCCTTCCTCCCCTAAGATTAGGAGTCAAGAAAGTTCAGAGTAGGTAAAAAATGCTTCAGTAATTTATTGCAGAATTTTCATATTTCCTAATCCTCAGATCCCTCTTGCTCTCAGAGAAAAACATATGCTTATCATGCTAAACCAAATAAGGCACAAAATAGGAAAATACTGCTGGAAACTCTTATGTTTATGGCTTCACACCATATTAGTTTAACCTGAACATTAATTGTCCAGTAAAACAAAAATAATGTAAATGATTCAGGAAATTTGTTGGAAAGATAGTGACTGCATGCACTTTTAATACATTAAAAGTTTTCATTTCAAACCAGAAGGGAAAACATATTTTTTAAAAAAATCAAATGAAGCAACTTTCTGCATCCTTTAAAAAGACTCTGATTTTATCCAGACTAAAACATGGTATTTTGATGGGCTAGTTTCTTGATGTATTTGTACTTGGTTGGTTATTTTATCCATTGCCTAAAAAGAAATTACTTTCAAATATCAGAACAAGGCGCTTATCAGTCTTAAAAAAAAAAAAAAAAGGAGGACAGCTGAAGCCATTTCAACAATCTGGAAATAATTTTTTTTTTGCATAAAAAATTGGATTCCTCTTTGAAGCCACATAAATTATAAACTGCTGAAGATTTGGTGCTGAAGTTACTCTTGCAATTAGGGAGCTCTGTTAATGAGTCCTATGTAAAATGGGTTACAGTCTGGATACCGGTTATGACTATCTACAAAAAATATATTGTAAATATAAATTCTTTAGTGTCAGAGTGGTGAAGCACTGGAGCAGTTTACCCAGAGAAGTTCTAGATTGCATCCCTGGGAGTGTCCAAGGCCAGGTTGGATGGAGCTCTAAGCAACCTGATTTAGTGAAAGGCCTACCTGCCTGTGGCAGGGGGGTTGGAGCTGGATGATCTTTAATGTCCCTTCCAACCTGTGATTCTATGATTCTAGTAATAATAGAATCATAGATACCTTTTATTATGGTATAGTCCTGTGACCATGCAATCCCAATCTTGGTAACAGGAAACAAATAATGTTATAATATAAGCTGTTACATGAAGATGTTTTAACTGCTAGACATCACAGGTTCATAAGACCTACAGGAGAATGTGATGACAACCAACAAGCCACTTCTGTTAATTACCAGTGCAGTAAAGCTCTTGATACTGTCTCTCACTGTATCTTGCAGGATAAAATATCTTTCACACAGCTGGATAAACACATCTTGTGATGGGTGAGCAGTTGGCTCACAGGTTGGGCACAAAGGATTACAGTGAATGGAGTGACATAAGACTGGTGACCTGTCACTAGTGGGGCTCTGCAGGGCTCCATCCTCAGTCCTGTGCCCTTCAATACCTTCATAAATGACTTGGATGCAGGACCAGAAGGGTACCAAAACTGGAAGCCATCCTTCCTCTGTTTTATCATATGGTGCTTTACAGCTTGTTCTTTCTGTCACCAAATATAATGCATCATGAACAGATGTAATTTTAAAGAAATCTGATTTTTTTTTTCTCTTTATGTTACATAAATTATTTTTCTGCTGTAATGGAGATAGACCAAGCTCTTAATTTGATATCTTTAAACTGTTGGCTGAGGAATTTATGGACAAAATTTTAGTTTCTTGTTTAGGTATTTCAGTGGTTGGGGTGGAGAAGAAGATCATTGCATTCTCTTTCTTTGTCTGGAAGCTACTTTTCCATTAAATCCAAACATAATCTCTTTGTCTATTTGCTAGCTTTGAACTACAGCTGAAAGGAAAATGTGCGCCCTTCTTGTCCTACGTATTTGCTTTTGCTTTTTGGGCTTCCAGAAGCAGTCCAGTGTCTAGAATGTGGAAGAGCAATAACTTATACTCTTCCCACCTTTTCCTTGTGATACTTTACACTGATCAACTGACCAGTCACACAAAGAAAGCTTCAGAAAGTTTGTCTACAATATGGAGTCCTTGCTAAGAAACCTTTCTGATTTAAATGACCCAGTCAAAACACTTTTGGCAGCTTGCATGTAACTGCAGCAATCAAGGAACTTTGTAAGTTTATGTAATACCAGTCCTGGAGGTGATAAAACTCTATCAACTACAACATTTCTTTTCCAATACACAGCATCTCACTGTTGATGTTTTAACAGCAACACTTTTCTTGCCTGAGCAAGCAGCTGCACTGACTGTGTGACAATCTCAGCATATAAAATACTCTATCTGGAGTTTATTTGGAAGAAGGATAGTCTTTGCTGAATCAGGCTATTTCAGTTTGATCCTTGTAAATCTAGATGAACTTCAATTTTATTTTACTACCAGTTCTAAAAATACATGGGTAAATCTGCAGTAATTTTGGGTCAATTATGTACCTGGTTATTTAAAACTATACAAATGAGAAATCGTGAACAATAACATTGTGCAAGACTATCAATAGATTAGTTTAATCTGAACCTGTACCCTTGTGTTTCTAATGTTATTCAGTTTTTATTTCAGAAAATTTTATAGGCTGGCTTTTTAGATGGCATAAATGTGCATTGATTTCTGTCTGGCATCAGTTAGATCCTGCTGTGCGTTCACAGTACTCTCATTCTCTTCTATGGAACTATCATGTCAAGCATATGGAGTATCCATTTTCTTGAAATGGAATATGATTTAAAACTAAAATGTAGAGATAACAGATTTAAGGATAACATATACTGTGCAACAGAATGTGTGTATTTATGGGGCTGAATTCTGTCATTTGTTTGATCTAAACAGTGCTTAACTACTGCTTTAGACTCTGAGCAGTGGTTTACAGTATGCAGTGTGGGATAGAAATCCCTGAATTAACTCTAGTATAGTGGTCAGCAGATGTGTGGTAGATAATGAAGGTAACAATTCTGCAGAGAGCTGCACACCATGCTCCATACCAGGGCATGCTATCACCCAGATATGTTCTATTTTTGAATACCTAAACTTTCCACAAGTGGTCAAATCTGTCACAAGATTATTTTATCATGTATATCAGGTCAAAAAAGTCTTGTTTTCTGTATTTTTACTTTTTCCCCCTGAAGTCCTCCAGGATTATCAAGTCCAGTTTATGCCTTGGAGTGGATACCTGAAACAGAGGCTAGACAAGATTAAGAGAATAAAAGGGGGTATTTATTAAAGGCCTTCAATAGGTACACCTTGGGCAGTCAAAAACCTCTGAGGGGCTACACCCAAGATGGACAATGGTCACGACTTTTTTAGACAGGTATAAGTTTGGTCCATTCACATATCAGGGCTTAATCCTCCAAATACAGCTTCAGGTATTGAAGTCATTTACCCCCAGTTTGCTCCCCCTCCCAACTCACTTTTGTTTATACTTTCTGGGCCTGAGACATAAGGTGTCCTTGAGCTTCAGGCCTAGAGGAATTGTTTTTTCTGACCAAAAAGTGAAGACAGTAGCTAACACTCTATACGGAATGCTGGAGTTATACACTAAAGCAGTACAGGATTTGAAAAATATAAAAGCTAAAATCCTAAGGCATCACAACCATTAACCCAGAACTGCCAAGTGAATCATGCCCTGAGTGCCACATCTACACAGCTTTTAAATCCCCCCAGGGATGCTAGGTCAATCGCTTCCTTGAGCAGCCTGTTTCACTGCTTAACAACTTTTCAGTGAACAAATTTTTCCTAATATCCAATCTAAACATCTGCTGGCACAACTTAAAGCCATTTCTTCTTCTCTTGTTATTTGGGAGGAGACTGACCCCCACCTGGCTACAGCTCCCTTTCAGGTAGTTGTAGAGAGTGATAAGGTCTCTCTTGAGCCTCCTCTTCTCCAGGCTAAACACCCCCAGTTCCCTCAGCCAATCCTCACCAGATTTGTGCTCCAAACCCTTCACCACCTCCATTTCCCCCCTCTGAATGTGCTCCAGCACCTCAATAATTCAAGTTGCTACTTACTTTCAATGTGGTAAGTGCAACAAAACCCACCTCAAAGAGCATGAAATTCAGAATATGGATTTTTCCGCCTGGCCTAGATCTGAATTTGCCACCATTGTGTTCAGTGAAGAAAAAGACAGAAGAGACCATCCACAGCCTCACAGAGCTCTGGCTCCTTTCAAATGAGACATTACCCTATGCAATAGGTTTCTTTGGGGATCATATGACATTCATAATTTAGAGAAGCCTTGAGGCTTTTCTCACTTGCACCAGGCCTTGATCAGTCATAGCTGGGGTAATCTGGAAACAGCAGAAGTTGTTTTATTAACAGATCCACAGCAAAGGAGCCAACTGAAGGATGTAGCAGCCCTTTGGTTTCCATAGTGTAGACACCAAAGCTCTTGGTCTGCTGCCCAGTACTATATATGGGAAAAATGGGTAGACTTCTTCACAGCAAAAATGTCTTTTAGTGTAACTCATCTGTTACTGTGCTTCTAAATTATTCAATTTTTTAAATTAATGAAAATATGCAAATTAGGAAAAGGTTGTTAAAAAGGTATAAATATATTTCATTGCCTAAAGTAATTAGAATAAGTAATTACTTAAACATTATGGTTTGAAATTGAATAATATCTTTGATAGCAAGTTGAATAAGGAGAAAATACTTAATATGCATGATATAAATTACTTATCCTAGAGACAGTCCTTTTTGTACTGTTTACATAAGATGTATATATGCTTCACAAAACCTTAACATTGATACCTGTAATTTTTAAGGACATCTTTGCTTTGTTCATTTACCTTGTGGCTTGATTTTGTAAGAAATACAGCTCACTGGACTTAATTCAAGCAAATGATTATACAGACGCCTGACCATATCTTTACAACACTGTATGGACTCCTTCCATGGCTGCATTTATAATTTTTTCACAGGCTTTGCTGGGCCACAGCCACACAGTAAAGGTTCTCTGCTACTCAGAACAACTAATTTTTTTCATTCCTTCCAGAAATCAGTGAAAACCTACAGACATTTTCCTGCAGACAACCATGTACATCACTCTGTGTATGTGTGTCCTCAACAGGCACAGATGAAGGCCTTGATCTTATCCTCAGAAAGGTGTGGTGATTGCTCTGTACTCTGATTAATGTCTCTTGTTTCTTCTTTCCTGCTTCATCTACTTCCTAAGAAACTAATGTCACTATATAAACACAGATTCCCACACTTTCATCCTCTTCACTGGTTTAAATGCTTTTGTCATCTCTGGCACTGTCTATCACTGATAATACCATCTGCAATGTCTATGTTTTTCAAGCTCATAGACTTTGTCTAAGTGCACCCACAATGGTGAGGATTGAAATTTCCTGCTGTCAGGTCTGTCTGGTGAGCAGATGAGAGACTTCCCATGAAAATCAAGGGAAGCAGAAATACAATGTAGGAGAGCACTGACTGGGAAATACAGATCCATTTAGGGACATGGATGATTTAGTGGTGGACTTGGAAGTGCTAGACTAACAGTTGGACTCAATTTTGAAGATATTTTCAAACCTCAGTGATTCTATGATTTTTAGATCAAGTATGGAAAAAAGAGTTTTTAGTAATAAGAAAATCAAAAAAGATTCTGTCATTAGTTACACTATTCAGTAATAGCTCCTTTACTGATAGTTCTGTATTTTTCTTAAGCCTAGTGTAAGTGTTCTGTCAAATTAATTCTTACAACTTCTATATTGGGAGTGTGCAATCTCTAGGAGTAAAACCTGTTATACAAAAGTCAAAAGGGGTATCACTTTAGCTGCCTGACTAGTCACCTATTTTAGTTTTAGAATATGGCCCATAAATGCATTTTCAAGTATCAGAAGAGGTCTGGATCATAAAAGAGTTGAAGAGCAACAGAAAACAGGGGATTTTTATCCAGGGTTTTTCAGCTATTACATGCCTGTGTTATCCTGCAAGAGGAAGGGTAAAATGATGGAAGCATAAAGGTTTTCCTTGATTCTCAGCAGATGGCTTGTGAAATATAATCCTATAGGGAGTACAGGGGCCTCCAAATATCCTGGATAGAGAAAAATGCATGACTGATCTGTTGAAATTAGTTCTAGAAAGATTTTTTTGTAAAAATAGAACTATAATTATGTGCTTAGAATTTTACAGTTAAATACCCAGACTTACATCCTTTCACTCCGTGGATTACCAATCCATAGGTTTTGGACATCACCAGGATGGCCAGTGGTCAGGGAAAAAGGACTGGCTAACAGGCTATCTGACCAAACTGCCCTGAAGTACTGCACCAGAAAGGTGCTCAGAGCCTGAGAGTTAAGGCACTTAATCAGCCCAGTTTGAGTAAATTAAATGGTCCTTTCATGTCTGAGTATCACAGACATTGCAGAATTATCACACTCCACCACTGGCTTTGAGCAGACAGTCAGATCTCAGCAATTCATTGCAAACTATATATGTTTGTCTGCTGGCTCTCTATTAGAAAGACCCATCATCACTTTCCCCATAATTATTCTCTTGAGATTATTTCCGCAGTGTTTGGTGCAAAAGACATTCATAAGTTTGCACCTGTTGATTTGTGGCAACAGTTTGATTTGCTCAAGTAATTCAATGAAGTGCTGCCAGCACTAGGGTGTCAGAACAAGTGAAAAACCTGAATAGACACATTTGTCAATCACATTAGGTGTCCAAGATGAAATGAGTGAATAAATGAAAGCCATTTATCTAGTGAGCAGCTGCCCTTATTACTAAAGATCCTGTTAAGATTAAAGCTATGCTACTAGCTTCTTTTTTTTTTTTTCAGTTAAGGTAAATTAAAGTAAATTTAATACTTTTAACAATTACTTTAAGATAGCTGAAAATACTTTTTAAGAACCAGATTCTTAAAAATAATATTTTCTTTCACCTGAGCCACAACGTTAACCTTGAATGTCAGAAACTGGTACTTAAGTTTTAAAATAAAATCAAAATTGAGTTAAAAGAAAATTAAATTAATTAATAATAGCAATAAAGACATTCCCTGTTGAAAAATAAAAATGTAATTATTTATTATTATTTTTAAAAATTATTTTTTGTTTACACTAAAGCAATGGAGGAAGACCATAGAATCTTTCTGAAACAGATTGATAGTGCCAAAACCAGAGGACTCACTGAAAAGGGTGCCAGTTCAGAGTGTCACTCAGTTTATATCAGCCCTCAAAACTTTTGAGTAAGAAAGATAATTTCTGTGAATGTACTTAGTTACAAATGGCAGCACGTGCTGAGCATAAAGATTATGTTTAATGGTAAAATATTAATACTTTCTAGCAGAGTAAATGTTTCTTATTTCCTCAAGTGAGGGTGAAACTTAGGAGGGCAGAATCAGACAGGCCAACCTAACCAGGTGAAGTTTTCAAGGATAAGTATAAGCCAACAACACCCATACCCATGCAGCTTTTGAGGAAATACAGCTTAATGATGGATGACACTGCCTTTCAATGCTGGCTTGCCATGAACCATACAGAAAGGTGACCTTGATCTGTAGAAAGGAGAGAAAAAAAAAGAAATATATTTGTCACCAGTTAAATGTAAAAATGAACAGAGGAAATTCTTCTGAAATTTTTAACATTAAAATAATAAGGGCCAGATTTTTAGCAGGCATAAATAGTCAAATTACAAATGCTACACACAAAGCTGTTTTAAAAGAAGACTAGAACTGCATGTTGGGTTGCAACAAAATTGTGCAATCATAAAAGATTATATATATATATGTGTGTGTGTGTGTGTGTTAATGTATATACACACACACACTTACCCAGTAACCTAAAATACTTTAGTCCAATTACATACATTCTCTCCTTTGAATGTACTTTTTCTACACCTTTTTCAAACATTCACTCACTTATTTACATTTCAGACGTGGCTTAAATCTTTACATGGCCCCAGGAAAGACAAATTTTTGCTTACAGGAAGCTCAAGAGTGTTCATGATTAAGGACTGGATTCTTTCACAAAACTCAGCCAAAACCTTTTCTGTCCACAAAGCCTGGCTCATGCTGTGGTGTGAGGCTCTTGCCATCCTAATGACAGCCTGGGAACTTTTAAGTCCCCCAGTAGCCTGATGAATAAATGCCTGCCCCAGTCACCATGATTTTGTTTTAATTTTTCACTGTGAGAAATCTTAACCATCTTTTAGGGCCACCTTTAAACTTGAACTGCCCCGTGCTGCTTTGAGAGGATGAGAAGCCCATTTAAATGAAGTGCAATTGCTAATGAAGCTGCTCAGAAATGCCTTGCTGTGGTACCAGCTCAGCCTGCTTCCTGCCTGTATATGTGTGGTTCTCTTTCATCTTGATATTTATATTGCAATTTTGTTAAAGTAGGACCCTTTTTTTTCATGGTCTCTCTTTACTTTTTCATTGATTTCCTAAGTTCTTTTTACAGTGCAGCAGCTGTTGTACCATGGTAGCCATGAAAACCTCTGTGGCATTAATGGTTTTGACTAAGAAGCAGAGAAAACATTGTAATTTTCCTTAATCTTCCTTTGAGTTTGCTGAAACCTGAAGCTCAGAGCTTAAAGCTGAAAAAGAAATTCATAGTTTGTGGTATAAAAACTACTGGAATTCTCTGAGGTCCAGCATAATTTTCCATCATTTTAGGTGTAATTTACCTTGTAATATATGCAAGTACAAAGCATGGTTGTGTGGGTCTTCCCACACAAAATATTAAATATATCTGGAGCCAGTAAAATGCTAATAAGGATTGTTTAATCTAGCTATGTTTATATCTGGATGACTTCTAGAAGTTATATAGATATTGAAATATTAATACCAGGTTTTTTAAGTTTCTAAATGAAGTGAAGATAATATTTACCATAGTAGTAGCTATGTAGCTAACAAAAGTAGATTAAAAAGGTATAGATGACATCTAGTTAGTTTTTACCTTGCTTTGCTAAGTTTCTATAGAATAATAAAATTAGAACCTGAGTATAATTTAGGTTTGAAGGGATCTATGTAAGTCCAAGCTACTGCTCAGAACAGCCCAACTTCAAAGCTAAATGAAGAGTGTTGCCCCATTAAGTTTAAAGAATCTTAAAAGACAAAGACTCTTCTGCCTCCTGACACTTTTTTGTATGTATACAGTTGAAATTTCATTTCAACATGTGATCAACATGTGACCTTTCTGTTGTGCTCCTCAGATGAAAGGCCATATCCAGCTAATTTGATAATTACTGTGGCTAAAATGTCTTCTTCATCACTGAGGGAATGAGTTATCATCAGCAGTCCTGGCAACACCTATGAGAGGCACCAAGCAGGGCTGTATCCAGCATCAAAGTCAACAGTTTTTGCTAGCTGCAGGCTTTGTGGCTGCCACTCTTTTCATAATCCATGACTGTCTGTCCAGATCTGGAAAGACTCTGAAGACCTTCTGCTGGATTAGCTCTCTGAAAAGCATCTGAATAGCTCCATAGCCAATTTAAATAAAAAATGTAGAACAAAAGTTTAAATTTTCTCAGAGAAAAATTTCAGCATAACAACAAAATCCATATCCATCAGAAATACTGTAGAGACAGACTATTTTGTCTTTAATCTGCCAAAATGTGAATTTGCGGTGTTAAACTGCTACATTATTTTTTAACAGAAGATGGCAAAAAATGTACTATATCTACTAGACCTCGGCTGCTTTTGGCTGCAGAAGCAAAATCACGTTCAAGTCAACCATCATTCAGAGCAAGGTAAAAACACAAGCCATTTTAGCCCAAGAGTACCAAGGAAGCTGCTTTTTCAGACAAATATTTTGGCTGCCTGCCTCCTCCAGTGTTCTGAACTGCTTTTCCATTTTGCTCTTGTTCACATTTATAGCTCAGTATTTTAAAATAAAAGCTGGCATAATTGTCCTCTTTCTGTTGCCCTGGTATATTTATGTTTCCTTCTTAGAAGATCTTTCTTACTCTTTGTACATTCAGAGCACAAGAAACCACTGAAATTGTGTTTCACACAGCCAGCTGCAAACATGCTGAATATTGATCATATGCTCAAGCACCTTTCTGAGTTCCAGGTAATGATCTTCCCTAAAAACTGTCCTGTTTTCTTGAATGTGACACCTGGCACCTGATCACCCGAGCTTTGAGAGACAAAGGGCATTCCCTGACCTTCATTCCTTGATGCTTCAGCGTGCCCTGGCTCAGCCTGCCAGACAGAGTCAATGCTGATACTACCAACATCCAATTTGCTTCTTGCCTGAAGTAAAGGGTAAGCAGGGAAGTATTTATGTCCTGCACAGAGTTCATGTGTGTTGCACAGCTCACCATACTGCAGAAACAACTCAGCTAGCTCTCAAGTGCACTAAGGGCCATTTGCCTCAGCAGGTGCTCCAAGCAGATTTGTCTCCTGTTTCAGGGTTAAAGTGCAGTGAAAGCCAAGCTGCATTTAAAAGCCTGACTTAGATTCCACAGAGTAGCTTAGCAGTGTTTAAAATATAAAAATAAAAGTTTTCCTTTGGCAAGGTGTTCCTATAGTAAGGTTAGAGCCCAGTAGTTTTTAATTTCTCTTTATCCCTTGATTTTAGTCATCTTTTGAGGATAGCTCATCTTTGAGCTACACAAAATGAATTTACTTCTTTGTCCAAAGACATTCTGTAAACTAAGGAATTGTTTTATTTTGAATACAAATATTCAAATACAACATTTTTTTGTTCTGATTTAAAAGTCCTACTACTGAGCTGCAACTTCAACAGGTGCCACAAATGGTTACCACAGCACTCAATCACTGGCTGTGCTGTGAGATCAATGTTCTGTAGAAATATGGCCATGACTACACTAATAAGCAACAGAGTCTGTGTGTGGACAGAAGCATCCACCCTGTTAGCTTAGCACCTGGCAGACTTTTGGATGTAAACCAGTTAACACCATCACAAGGAGTCCTGGACCATGATTTGGGGAATGGTGCACTCTAAGGATTGCTCCCAATAGGCAGTATGGATGTAGTCCCTTGTTTTGAGAATTAAGAGAGTTTAGCTGTATAAATGTGGGCTCTGCTGTATCATTTGTCTTCATGGACCAAAAATAGTCTCTGGCCCATTTTATTTACTAGTATAGACAAGCTTTTAGAAAAACACCAAATGTGGCAATAGTTTTTTATTTGTATTGTGATTCTTCTCTCAATGGCACAGTTATTTTTACTGTAAAGGCATTAAGCTGAACAGCTCTTTAATAATGATTATCAAAATCAGGATCGCAAAGGCAATAAAAAGAAGCCAAACACTGGATTTTTTTTATAAATTGGCCCCTTGACATGCTTAAGATAAAAAAAGTTAGTAATCTCAAGAGGAGGCATGTATAGATATCTGTTTAAATACTTTCAAAAGTAACATTTAATTAAAATACAATGTAAATATATGTCTTTACAACATAAATTGTCACGTGGGTAGAACATATGAAAAATAATTATGAATCTTCCAATCTTGTACCTAAATGTCTGACTTACATCTTTCATGTTGAACAAAGGGGTTAATTGGACAATTATTTAATCTTAAGCAAAATTATAGAAAATTAAACACCAATAAGGAAAAATAAATGGAAACCCACGCAAAGCAAGAAGATAGTTGTAACATGAGGTTTGTGCACACCTAGCATGATCTTTTTTATGCAGGAGGCCTCAAGCATAATCCCACTACATTTTTGCTCCAGAAAAGGTTGATGGCATGAGTTGCAAATTGTTTCCTCTCCTGTTCAACCTAGCAGAAAATTGTTTCTTCTTCTGTTGTCTTTGTCGAACACTGTAGGGTAGAGGGATGTGCAGAAAGACTTATCTGAGTGCAAACTGCACCCATGTCAGCAAAGAAAAGAGAGGGGGCAAAGCCTGAGAAAAAAAGTGGGAAATGCTCCTTTCCTTCACCCTTCAAAGAAGGGGAATGCTGTCTATATTGCCTCCTGGGACTGGTGACCTTGCGCCACTTCTGGCCATGACCTAGGAAAATGCCAGCTGGCATAAGTCAAAACCCTTCCCCTGAGCACATCAATAATCAAGTAGTATAAAATCACAGATAGCAGTCAGGCTCAAACCCATACTTTCTCTGGAAAAACAAATATAAATATTTTTTAAATGGCAAGATGAAGAATTGACCTTCAGTTTAGAAGGAGTTGTCTTTTTCTCGTATCTTCCCCATCTGCACAGTCTGAGCTCAAAAGAGGCTGTTGAATTTTGTGGCTTGATCAACACACTTACTTGAAGGGGTAGAATTTGGTCTGTGGGCAAAGGAATTCACTCATGCAGGCAGAAGGAAGTCAGTGCTGATGAGGTGGGATGCCAGCCTAGAGAACGAAATGATAAATTGTAAGAAATGGGAAGAAGGCAGTAGATGGGGGATATATGATATGACAATGATCACAACACTATCAATTATGTCAGATGAGGATGTAGTTTCTTAGTACAGTTTGCAGTAATATACAGCAGTTAGTCCTTGTGTGATTTATATGATTAGAGCTGTCATTCTGTCCTTCGAGCAATTTACATTAGGCTTCCAAAACTGTTGGAATTAGCAGTTTTAAAACTGATTGTAAGTATTGTGGAAAGGATTACTAAACGCATTAAAAATTACTTTTGAAAAGGGTTAAAAGAAGTCCTCTGAACCACTGTTAAAGTGACAAAACTCTATATCAATTTTCTGAGACAAGCCTGTTATTTTTTTGATATCTTAACATTTGATTTTATCTAGAAAAACAAGATACTTCAGTAAAGATTTTTTTATACTAATAAATGCTGCAACATAACATTTCAAATATTTTATGAAGCTAGAAGAATAACACTTCCAAGGAAACAGAAAAATTTTAACTCTTCAATCTTTTTGCTTTTGAACTGCAATGTTTAGCTAAAAAAACAGAAGTGAGACCAGTTCGGACAGTGACTGAATAGGAAAATTACCATCCTCGTGCTTAGGAGAGAAAGAGTATTAAGAAAGCCACTCTTGATCTTTCTAAATATCAGTCAGAGCATAGATTTCAGTTATACTATAAACAAGGCATTGAGGATGTAGAAGAACAACATCCTGACAGCAAGTCCATTAGCTTCCCCCTCCCTGAAAACAGAGGTCCACAGACTAAGAATACACCCTCTTCAACATGAATTGAGCTTTTATAGGGGTAGAAGCTACCTCTTACAAAGGAGTACCTGAGGATATTTCCATTATAAGGTGCTTGTGTTGTCCTGGTTCAGGTATGGTATTCTCCAATTTAGCACTCCCATTAAAAGGACCACACACCACTCCCCCACCAATGGGAGGCACAAAAGGCAAAGATCATGAGTTAAGATCAATTTACTAGAAACAGCAATGAGATAAGAAAATCACTGTAACAGCCTAAATATTATTAATAAAAGGTACAAAACTATATATATCTATGTATAAAGAAACTATTTGCGCAGAAAACCCCCTGCCATGTTTCCTCTCCTGCCCTGTCAATGATGTGGGATGGTATCGAATGCCATCAGGGTCCTGGCTGTGCCCTCTTCCAGCTACTGCTGTCCTGGCCAAAACCAGGAATGTTTTGAACTCGGCAGATCTTGGAAGTAAGAAAGAAGAATTTGTCTCCTGAACAAAGCCACAAGACAAGCACTTTACTTTGCTTTGTGCAAATGCCATCCTGAAACCCTAATGCTCCTGCTTCCTTCCCTCCTGCTTTTCCCTTCATAAGGAGCTGTCTCTTTCTAGGCAGAAGGGAGATGATTTGGCAGAAGAGTTGAACCTCTTTGCATTACCTCTTTACATTATTTTACAATAATGTATTTGGTAAGGTTAAACATAATAAACTATCTTTGCATGGCTCCATGGAGTTGGTGGAGCTCAGGTTCTGCTGTCCTCTCAAGGACACTATCCCAGTGAGGATTGTCATAAGAGGTGAGGGCACAGCTGTCCTATGGAGAGGCCAAGAATAGACACTAATACACAAACTGCCAAACAAGAATACCTAAATTTAGACCTGTAACGTAAATATAAATATGGTGTGTTATCCAAATCTTTCTGAGGAAACAGATATTTTTTCTCTTTCATTGCTCCAAGTATTCCATAAGACTTCAAAGAGGGATGAAGAAATGAAAATGTGTTCTTAAGAGGATTCTCTGCTTCCTTGCAGAGAGGTTTCCCATCGGGTGTCTGAGTTTCTGGACTCACATTGATGGGCTTCTCTCAGGTTCAATCAATGCTAATTGTCAGCAGACACATGGCAGTGAAAGAATGACTGCCAACACAGTTCAGCTGAGCCAGAAGAATCCCCCTAGGGTGAGACTATCAGTCCCAAACAGCAGAACTTTTTTAGACTATGTGGTGGTAATGCTCATGGTCATTTGTGTGTTTCACAGGAGTTGACTTCATTGTAAGAAAACAACCACAAATCATTATAAGTCAATACCACAAACACAAATTTATAAAAGATTAATTTGATGCCATATGATAGTGAACTTCATCAGAAAAGAATGGCAGATTCATTTTTATAAAATCATTTTACATTTGTCATTTCCAGTAAAATATATGGTTTAGCTTATTATGAACATAGATTTTCCTTCTCCCTGTCAAAACTCAGGGAAGATATTAATCCCTTCACATTAGCCTTGGATCAGTACATTACCATTCAATCTGAACTTTCAAAGGGAAAGTGCAAAGTTGTGAAGCATGGCAAAAGCTCCTGTGTATACACACATGTAAAGAAAAGAGGCACATGCCTGTGTTGATTTCTGTGAGTGTGTTTTGTTTGTGCACAAGCATATCACAAATCTCCAATCCACACTACAGCACTGAGCAGAAAAATTCAGGAAGCTTATGTGAATGTTTCCATTTTCCTCTCATAAAGAGGTGCTCCAATTTACTATGGTTAAACATCAAGTGATTATTTTTGGAAAAGAGTCATCAAAATTAGTGTTCCTTGAGGTGTAAATCACAGACACTGAACACTGGAAATAGTTATGTAACTTACAATTTTTGAGCAGTTCAGAAAGACCAATTTAAATGTCTGCAATTTTCATAGATAATATATATTTTTTATAACAGTATTATGACCTTTCTGACATCAGTTAGACAAGAAGCATTTAAGAAAGTGAGTGCAAATGGGAGAAGAAGGAAGAGGTTAGTTACTTCCTGGAGACTTCTCTTTTAACAACTCCATAGCCTTCGACAGTTTTGGAGCAGTCAGATTGATCTGGTCAAATGGGTCATTGCTGGCATCTCACTTTTGATTGTACCAGTCTAGATCTGTTTCCAGTGCACATAGAATTTTGCTATAGGAGACAAAGAACTCATTTGAGATGTGCCACTTGACAAGGAAGCAAGTTTCTGCAGGGCAGAAATTCCAAAATGGAAATCTTCTAAGCGGTAAGCGACTTGTCCGGTCAATAGTAACAAAATTCCCTACCTGCCTATTTTATTCTAAAGATGGTAAAGGAAAACTGCAAAATAAACTATTATTCTAGTCTTGAACAGCTTTTTATTCATAATCACAGAATAATGATTCTCACTGATTCCCTACTTATTAACATGGGCTCATTACAGAGCCCAGGTCTATTAATCTGCGTGACATTAAGTAGCTCTTACTGCTCAGGTAGTGCATTGGAAATCTGTGAAATTGCAGAGATTTTCAGAAGATTTCTTAAGTATGGGCAAAAAAAATATTCCCATTTTGGCAAGTGATGTGTGCATTCATATCCACCCAAGTACATATCCAACATGCACATAAAACCAGAAATATTGGCAAGAGGGTAAATGGAAATGGGACTTTGTTTTGCTTTGGCCACATAGAATTAATTCACCAACTCTCCAGGGATGGAGCACATTGAGAAGAGCACCTCTTCTGTGTTCACTGTGTAATGCATTTGCATTTTCAAGAGAGCTGGCAAATATTCAAGATGTGTTCTTTCAATAAATGTGTGTAGGATCAAAGCGAATTTAAGTCAGATTTTTACCATGCTTTCTCACATGAGAGATCAGGTGATGACATGAAACAAAAATACTGATTTTCATCCCCACCACCTCTAAGACAAAATCTTAGAGAGCCACACTGTCTTAAGGATCCAGCAACAAAGGGTCCATTTCCCTTGTGGATTACTGAGTAACTATAGAAGAATAAAATCAGAACAAGCATATGTGCTAATTCACCACCTTCCCAATATCCTCCCAACACCTGTTTTCTTCTCAGGAGATTCTCTTGATCCCATGCAAGCTCCTTGCAGCCATGGGGCCCTTTGAGTGCTGTGTCAGTTCTGAATAAGATCCCAGGAGCACATGGCACATTAGGATGGCACATTAAGATGGCACATGCTGGGCCTACATTTCACTGTTGTTCCTAGACATACCACAGACAATATTGCTGACTTCCTAAAAAAGCCATTGAATAACACTATTTAAGGTGCCTTGGCTTAGATAACAACTGATCACAAAATTAAAGAGCAGTAATATCTTCAGTACTGTGTTCCTCTCATAGTCATGTGAAGACACCAGTCCTTATGAGTAACACTTAAGTTTGCCATTCAACATAAAATAAATAATACTTTCTAAAAACAAACATGTGCAACATCAGCAGACAGGACAGAAAATAATCAGAAATGCATGAATGATGGATGGATCTTTATTAAACACTCAGAAGACAAAGGACAACTTAAAAAATATTAGTGCAATCTAATATAAAGAGGATTAACAATAGATTTAAAATTTAACAAAATGGAAAAAAAGAAAAATATTAGTAGCAAATACAAATCAGGAAACTGGATTTGTAGAAAATGGGTAAAGGAAAGAAAATGATTCCTGGAAAAATCTATAGTCAGCAGAGATAAGAGCAAGAGTATGGAAGGGACATTTTAGAAACAAAAATAATTCCAATAGTGGCATTAATTCATTATTAGAGCTGGTATAATTCTTATTAATAATGATGAGATCTTAGGGAGGCCAGAAGTGGTCAGTAAATACATCTCCTGTGCCCTTGGGAAAACCTTGATAGCGAGTTTTATTTCAGTCATTAATAACCAAACACAGAACACTAATTTTAAAAAAACACGTAGGATCAGCAGGTCTGGAAAACCTGTGCAAAAGAACTTCTAAAGAAATATTGTAGAAAGGAGCTCTCTGAACTATCAGTGTTCATTTTTAGTACATCTTTGAAAGCTCTGAAAAACCTAAAAAAGATAAAATGTGCCACTAATTAGGTGGTAAAACCTAAGTTACTTATCAGGCTGTAAGACAGAAACAAGCAGGCAAAATAATCTGATAAATAACAAGGTACCAGCGTAATAAAAAAAATTAAAGATTTGGAAGGCAATTAATTAAAATTCACAAAGGTTTATGCAAGCAACTCTTGTTTAACTAACTTGCTGGTTTTGTCTAAAAGAATAGAAGTTGTGTTATTAAATGCATGTGTATTGGTGCTTCTGCCAGCATCTCACTTAGCAATGCAGGACTTTCTGATTAATTTAAAGAAATATAAAATTGGCAAGGCAAAACAAACTAAAACAAGATTAAAATCTACACTCTGTTACATTTTGAGACATGCTACCTAATTCCTACTAAACATGAGTATTTTATTTCTATATTTGCATTTCAGAGAAGTTTTAGAAGTTATCTGAACTAAACCAGAAAATCACTGTCAATAAAAGGTAACACAGCATAAAAGTAAATAATGCAGAGGACAAATTCCAGACCTTGTTGTTCAGGAAATAAACTCAGAACCAAAAAATGCAAGAGGCAACAGCAGGAAGAAACTTCTTTGATTATCTCTGGAATCTAAAGTCCAGGAGTGTTTCTGAATTCCCAGATACAGGTGCTGACCCCTGCCTCATCCTGGCTTTCCATTAGCATGCTATCTAGAAAGCCACCAGCCCTTTCCCACATCCCTGTCTCCATGCAGGTGAAATCTAAGCACATGATCTCGTTATCCAAGGAGCAAGCAGGATCTGGGGTATCTCCTGGTGTTCCCTTGCAGTTAAACTTAGATGCAGCCTTTGAAAAGGAATTGCTGATGGTAGAGGCAATTGCAATTGAAGGGTCAAAAAGGTGAGCCTTGGGTGTATAATTACAGAAGGTGAAGCAGCAGAGGGAGGTCAGATTGCATCTGCATTTGGCAGCAGTTAGCATTGGAATGCTAGCTACTTTCGTCTGAGCACATTTCAGGGATGTTATAGATCTCAAAGATCTCACAGGAAAATTTCAAGGACACGTTAAAAATGGAAATGTTTCACTGCAAAATCAAAAGGTGATCAGTCTGACTTAAAGAACTGAAAGAGAAAGCCTTACTTGATCACATTCTATATATATTATTAAATTTTTGTTTTCCATGTAGAGCAGAAGTTTAAAAGAAGTCTCCTGAATCTATAAAACTACTTCAAAATGACATTATTAAGAAAAATTTGAAGGTAGATATGTTTGGCTAGTTTTAGAGAGACAGTATTCAGACAGGAAGAAGATTAATTCATAGATTCTATGATTCTAGGGGATGTCACTGTAGGTGATCACAGTGGACCTACACAACAATCTCTGGGTATAAAACAGCTTTAAACCAGGTTTGAAACCTGCAGGTGCCATAGCATGCTGAAAAAAAAAAACATTTATAAAAGCCATAAAGCCATTTATTCCTTTACATCTCCCCCCATGCTTCATCTGAAGTACAGTGCAAATAACCTTGCACTAATAAGCTTAGCTATACTTAAAAAAAAAAGGAAGAAAAATTCTATCCTCAGTTATACCTAGTTATCTTCATTAAGATTAATATGTCAGTGAGTATAAGGGAGACCAGAATCTGAACCTACAGTCATCATATGTGAACACTACATCTTTGTACTTAATTAGTTAGAACTAATTTTGCATATATTACCATAACCTAGCATCACACCTATACAAAATAAATTACATATGTAGATAAACTACATATCAGCACCAGATCTGTACTGTCAGGTAAGAACAAACCCTTCTAATATAATTTTCTGAAAATTCATGAAAATGCAGCCAAAGCTATCTACTTCATTGATAGTGCTATTTTCTTGAGTGTATCTAATTGTAACTAAATTAAATTATATTATTGTTCAGAAAATTTAGAGTATGGGTAATTTTCGCACAACATGTATTGCATTATTATCTCATATTCTGCAATTTTTCTGCATTTGTGAAACCACGTGTGATAAGATTGTTTTATCATGACAATAACAGGCAAAATGGTCATTGCTTTATATGTTCCCTGCAGAGGGTTTAGGTTGTTTTCTTCTAAGGTGATGGATCAGTTTTTTAGAGAAGAAAAATAGATTATGTATAAAATAATAGTAGAGAAAAATAACCGAATTGTTTGGGGAAAAAAAATAAACAACAGGACTTTTCAAAACTCTGGAGAAAAATGTTTTTTTAAGTGTAATGCCAAAAAGAAATCACCATTCCTTTTAGCGTTTTCAATATAACCCCACAAGGAAAATTCTGACTCCAGGAGCAAGATACATAATTTGGAATAAAATAGAGGGCCTTAGGAAACAAAAAAGGTGCAAATTAATTTTCACAAAAAAGATAAAGACATCCTTATAATTTACAGGACCACTGTTTTCCAGGTCTACTTCTGTCTTCAGAAGGGACTCTGCCTTATAACTTCACCTTTTAGGCACATTGAAATGGAGATTTGCATTCATATTAAATAGCAATAAATAGGAGAGGAGGTATTTTTGTTTGTTTGATTGTTTGTTTTAGTTTTTTTCTTTTTGTTTTTTAAGTTCCTAAATCTTCAATAATTGAATCCAAAGGAAAAATCATATCTTCCTTGTCTTCCTCTAAACTATGCTGCATATATTCAGCCTGGATTAAATAGATCCTGAATTAAGAATAGATATCTGGAACTCTCTCTGCACCAGTTTTTATTTAAGTTCTGGAATAACTATATAGCAATTTATTTGAAATGAAAATGGAAAAGCACCTAAGGAAACTCTTTAGAGAAGCACCTTTGGGTGTGACATTCTCTGTGTCTCTGTTACCCCTTATTATCTTGGGTTATAACAACCTTTCTAAAGCAGACAAAAATTTGGTACAGAACAGCACATCAAAATTATTTATTTCATTAGGAGGTGAATTTTCTTTTTTTAACTATAGTGATTCTGTCTGTACATGATTGAGCAATGCCTGCAGTTAGATGAATTGTATTAACTTTCAAGAGCAGATTTATGCAATCAATTGTGCACAGCACTGTGCAGTGACACCTTCGTGATCTGAATGTCCCTACTAACGACAAAATTTGTATGTGGGAACAAAACAACCTGAAGTGCACTGCTGAGTCTTGTTAAATAAATATGCATTTTTGTATTCCATGGATTCTTTTTCAAATGAAGATTAACAATAGAGCTTATTTATTTACTTTAAAGTAAGTCTTTGAGACAGGAATATCCTGTGGGAAGTCAGAGTAGGAGTAACAGGAAAGTCCATGGGATTGGACTGAAACATTCTTTTGAGCAATGAGTGAATTTTCTCTTCTTAACTACTTGGCCTTTTCCAAAATCTTGCTCTTATCAGAAAAGAGGGAAAAGAGATTTTTTTCAACTATATTAGAGCACATTTTCCTAATGACAGATGAACATGAAGAGAATAACCACAACAGTCTAAACAGGCTGCCATTGCTGCTATTGTATATAAAATACATAAACATAACAATAATATTTAAAATTTCTAATTAAAAGTGGAAGAGATTGCTTATTTCTTTATGTTTATACAAGTACTTGCAATGAAGTAAAAATAACTGATAGAGGAAAAGTATTCTTGTCTGTTTGTTTTAATGTGGATATTTTTCTCATAATACCTACGTCTTCTGTACTTATCATAGGAGCTATAAATACAAAAATCATTCAGCTTTTGAAAGATTTCCATATGCTTTCCCACACATGTTGGGAAAAGATCACAACACTTAAAGTTCAGTATTTTATGTTAAATTTTTTTGAGAAAACTAGTCAATACAAACTGATTTACAGACAGTCCAGACAATATCAAATCGTGCTCTGATTATTGAAAAATTATCTCTGTTAACCATATTGGGGAAAAAAATCTTTCTGCCCAGGTCTTGAGCCATACTTGACTTCTTTATTTGTCTTTATTTTTTTTTTTCACTTAGTGTGGATTATGAGGACAGAGTAATTTGCAAGCTTGAAGCAATCAAGGATACAGTGGCTTAGAGTGAAAAACAAGCCAAACTGACCAAAAAATAATGAATTGCAGGACAAAGTGTATATAGGAATAATTTTTCACCAAGAAAAATTTCAGTCTCTTCTGTGCTGCATTGAGGAAAGTATGCAATAACCTTACAAATCACTTTTTGAAAAAAAAGAGAAGACCTATCCTACCTATACAGATGCACTTTCAGAATATGTTGAAAGACAAGAAGTTTAAAAGCAGTGCAAAATCAGTAAGTTGAAGGAACTATCATCTAAGGGAAAAAAAACACTGTGGAGTCCACTGATAGCAAATGCTACATTTATTTTTCTACCAACTCTAGAGAAGGGGTCAATTCTCTCAGGTGAGTTACTATAAATGTAAGAAATAATATTGCTCTGCACCTTGGATCTGTATAGAGATGTGAGGGAAGGAACAATAATTTTATTCTCATCATTCCCATAAACACTAAGCAGCCACAAAATGCAATCAAATACACCATATTGTATCTTCCAGCTGCACAACAAAATCACATGCCTATCCAACAATCATGGTCCCTTAAGCTCTAAAAGACATATTTGAATGCATATGCCCTTCAGCCTAATACTAACCTTTATTTTGCCCATTGCAGTTTAAGCCTGGATCTGGACGTTTGCTGTTAAAGCAAATTGTAATGGAGTGTATGCTACCAGTCTGCTTCTATTGAAAAAATATGCCAGCTTATCTGACAGAAAATACTATGCAGCTTGAATCAACCTCAAGATATGTGACCCAAGATTTATTTCTGCAGTGCAGAATCACTGTGCAATCAATGAAGCCAGTCACTCAGAAGTGTGCCAAAACAGAGGCAGGAGAGAAGAACTGACAACTGACTTCACAGTTAATGGACCGTTTGGATTCTCCACTGGCAGGCCCTGAAACAGGGGCACATTAGTGATGAAAACACTTTTACTAAACAGAGAAAGGAGAAAAGAAAAGCAGGTCACTGCTCATGTTAATAAAACATCTGTCATTGCACATATATATGCTATTCCCATTAAAAATCCTAATTTTGCAACATTTTACCACTTTTGTCATTTGCACAAGGATGAAACAAACATGACCAAGTTTTTGGACATAAAGTAATATTTTATATTCCCTTTACAATGATGTAAATACTTTAGTGATGGAAAGTTATATCCCTAGTATTCAATAGAGTAGCATATGTCAGAGCAAACCAAGCAACAGGAGTTCATCCACAGGCAGAAAAATAGGCTGAGAGTCTGCTTGATAGAAGGGAAAGGCAAAAAGTCAGAAGCAGAATAAAAAGTGTGTAAATGGACACAGCTGAGTTTTCTGACTGTGGAAAGCACCTTCAAAGAGCCCTGAATGTCCAGCAATCACTGCTGCTCCCCATAGTCTTTCTACATCAGAAAAAGTAGAATTTTAGGTGGTGGCCGCAGATCTTCTCACTAATGGTTAGTGTGCTTTGTAGAAGGCAGTTTTGCTTTTCTTTTTTTTTTTAAATCTCATCCTGCATTTTATTATTTTTTTCACATTACAGGAACTAAGTAGACTTCTCAATTTATTATGTTTTGCTCAGCAATGGCCAAACACTTTATTGCATAATTTTGAAAAGCATGTTGTTAAAAGAAATAAGCCGCTGGATTTTGGTCCAGCCTACAGACATCAGGCCAGATAGCACTCTCTAAATAGCTGTCAGATTGCAGATATCTGAGGTTTCTGAGCAAAACTGTGATCAGCATGCAGCTTCATTAATCTACCCCATTCCATTCTTTTCATATGTCATATAATAATGGTAATGAGCCAAGAAGCGAGTATTTGTAGACTGCACAATAGACATAAACAATTTATCATTTTCTGTTTAATTAAAGAACAACAATAAAAAGAAAATTATCCATAACAGTCCAGAGTCTGCTGAAGGATTCAGGATTAACATGCAGCTAAATGACTGTGAGGCCCTCAGTGACCTCCACAGATGAGCACTAGAAGATTAAAGCAGCCCTGCTGCAAAAAATTAAAAATTTTGTGAGCAATACTGGTGCAAGTTTGACTTGTGACAGAGATGTTGAATAAGTATAACTTACAGTTTGAAAACTAAGAGAAGCAAGAGTGGAAAGGAAATAGCTAATAAACAAAGAAAGTATTTTTAGAGAAGTATTTTCTCTTTACACACACAGAAGCATTCACACGTGCTCATAGTCTACATTCTGTGAAACAAATTATCCATTTAGAAAAAAAAAAAAAAAAAAGAAATCCTACCCCGTAATTAGCAACCAGTTTAATTGCAGTCACTAAACTGCTCTTTCTGGCAATACCCTCCAGTCATGTTTTTAATTGGGCTTGACTGTCTCCTAAGCACAGCCATACATGAGGTGAGGTGCAGAGCACAGGGGGACTCTCTCCGGGAGAGTCCTGCTGCTGCCAAGACCCCTTTTTACAGTCGGCTGGTGCCTTTTACTGCCACAGATTGGCATGGGAGTATCTCCAACAGCCAGGGGAATGCTCTCTGTCTTTGTTCTTCCCAGAAACATTACATTTGATTCTTCCTCAGGGGATGCCACCATACCAAGGACAAGGGTTCAAAATGCATTTCTTCCCACACCTATTGGTTAAGCTTACTTTATTCATAGCTTGTGCCAAGTAAAGAGACTATAAACTCATGCTGCATATGAATACACAGCACAGCAGTCATGCTTGAATGGAAAGATGCCCCAGGAAATTTAACTTATATGTGAACTATATTTACCTTTTAAAAAACCTGCTTTCTATCAAGCTAGAAGTCACAGAGGAAGCAATGGAACAAGCTGAGGACACAAAGGAAGAGTGTGTTACTTCTCTAGACATCCCTCAGCTTGAAGGCTGCCCTTGGCACACAGGAGGTGTCAGGTGCCACTTCCCAGAGTGAGCCAGGGAACTCAGGGCAGCCAGCTTCTCAGCAGCAACGCTGCTGCTTTTATTGGCTCTGTGGACTCACTGAATATTCATTCCTGATTCTGAAAAAGAGCGGTCTTAAAATTTAAGAGCAGTCTCATAAAGAATATTCCTGGGTGCCAGAATTACATCAGGCCTCAGTATCCTTTTCTGCAAAATGGGATTCAAAACACAAAACGGCTTTCAAGGACCAAATTCTTGAAGGTTTGTAGTTAAGTCAACAGGGTAGTTTACCATTCAGAAGTGTTCCTGATTTCTTTTGTGCTACCTTTCCACAGCCATACAATAATTTGCAGATGGTTTACCTCACCTAACAGTGGTTTGAAAGTTGTTTGCCTGGGTTAAGTTCATAATCTAAACTTATCTCTCATCAGCAAAGTGAGAAGGCCACATTCAGGAAAGTGTCTTGTTCTTGCTGTTTGGGATACCTACTCTAGAATGGAAGAATCACTTTCTGCACAGGCTTTCCTCTTGCCAGTGTAGACATGGAACCTGGATGGCACACTTTGCATAAACCAGCTGAAATTATTCTGTTTTTATCTTCTCAATGCATTCAACCTCTAAACACAGCTTGTGTGCTGTTCTCCTTTGTGAATCAGGTCTGTGGTCATCAATGGTTCATCTGAACTTATATCTGAAACACACAAAGGATGATCCTTCTTCAGTCTCTATATTTGCATTTTGTCAATATGAAAACAAAAAAGAGTGTGAAATAATAGGGCCAATGTTGGTCTACTGCAGGATCTTGTGCAACATTAATGTAACTGATTCCCAGGCATATATCCAGAACCTAAAATGGAAATAGAGCACAGCTTATAAAGGAAAATAATTAAGGTTAGGTGACTTTGGATAAGCAAAAACCAAAACCAAAACCAAAACCAAAACAACACCAAAAACAAAACAAACAAACAAAAACAACAACAATAAAAAAAATTAATTATAAACTTCTGGCTACGAGTGCTCATCCTTGATCAGATCCTACGTGATTATGGTGCTGGGCATCTGTAAATATTTCACAGCCAGAATTAGTGTAATCAAAATATCCACAAAAAAAGACCAAACAGATAACATGACTCATTATGGAGTGACAAAGCAAATTTCCTTCTTTTGCATGATTCTGTTGTATTACTGTTAATAGATTATTTAAAGCAAAGCAGTATAAGCACACTGTTGCATAATACTTACTTTACAATAATACAATAATCCTGTCAAAAAGTTGATAAAGACTCTGCAATCATTAATACAAAATAACATTATACTTAGTGGAGTATTTGATCATTTTCCATCTGCTTCCTTTAGCTTTAATAGCATGGTGACTTCATCTCTAAACAGGGAGAAAGCTCCATAATAATTGTCAGACAGTGGATGACTGAAATGTATGTTTCAATAATAGAAGATCTGAGGTTTTGTAAATGCAGCTCCCTGCCAAAGCACAATGGTTAAGGGCAAAACCGTGTCCATTTTTTTACCCTGTGTTTCTACCAGGGATTATCACCCTCAGAGAAATGGAGATGAAATAAAGCATGAAGCTGCACTCCACCCAACACAGCTCACAGTCTGTCGGTTTAACCTACAGATTTAAGGTGGCTTTCCATTAAAGACCCCAGGCTGAGAACTGCAGCACCTGAAAGTTTCTCAACTTGTATTCTGGCACAGGATGAAGATGCTTTAGACTGACACAGATCACTAACTGAAGCCCACATTCCAGACTACTCTGACCTTTGTAGTGTCATTCCTTGGGCACACATCAGTGGCAATTATCACCACCACCACACCATAGCAAACAAAGGAATAAAGTTTAAAAGGAACATGTGAATCAGAATTAAAAGATTTACACACTATAGGCCTGGAGACACCTTTATTGAAAAGTTTCCAATTGAAATATCTTTCAGATTTTAAGAGGGAATGTATCCTGAATCTCCCAGTGTCCAATGCTTATACAGATAAATCCCAATTTCCTTAGCTTGCACCTGACTGACACAACTTACTATAAACCAAGACTTCCCACCAGCTTTTCAGTATCTACATATCTCTGGAACTTCTTTGAACCCCAAAGGACTATGGTTATCTGAAAACTGCCTTAAAGAAAAAGAAAACCCAAGCAAAACCCAAAAGGGCACCCTCACTACACACACACTTCATCTGAAGCCCTCAATTACTCTGTGGAGAGAATTGCAGTCTCATTCTGAGACAGAGCAAGATATCATCTCTAAATATGGGTGCTTAAATGCTGTCAGCCTCTGAAGAGCACTCCTTAGTTGGTCATGCTCACCAAGCATTCAGATAAAACATTTTGTTTCAGAAAATGAAAACCTCTTAAGGCAGTTTCCAGCAGGTAAACACTATGAAGACAGGATATTCTTGTTACAGACATACTTTTGCCTTCCACATTTTCACACAGTCAAGAAACTGGTAGTGGGAGCTGGGTGAGGAAAAAATCTTATATCCTCAGAAAACTCCATTTTGTTTTTTTTTTCTCTTAATTTAACAAAAAAAAACAAAACAAAAAAACCTAACAAAACAAAACAAAACAAAAAAACCTGTCAAACAACAACAAAACAAACAAACAAACAAAAACACAAAAAAGAGAAAAAAAAAACCAAAAAACCAAATCAACAAACAAATAAACAAAACCCAAACCAAACAAAAAACCCAAACAAACAAACAAACCCCAAAAACCTCAAAAACTAACCAAACACAAAACCCCAATCAAACCACAAAAAATCCCCAACCAAAAGTCAACAGCAAAACCCCAAATGTGTAAAAACCAAAGTCCTTGCAAAAATATTTCTATACATTTTATTTTTAACTCCAGTCTTTCATTTAAACTCCTGCAATTAAATAGTATTCCTTTATAATAACTAAAAACACTTATCTCTTTTTCTCTGTGTTCTGTGGATTATTGTCTTTAATTTTTATAAGCAGGAGAAAATGCAAATATGTATGCTTTATATACATAAAAAAAGGTTTAATCAAAGCATAATTATAGCAGAGAGCAGAATATGCAAATAAATTGGTATTCAAATATGGTATACTCAATATGGTGCTTTCAGATTTTTGCCTTTTCTAGTTTCTAAACTCCAGGAACACTGTGCAAACTGAAGCAACATCTTTCTGCAGCATGCTGCTGCTCATATTACATCAACAGTGCTTGGCTGCTTTCTTCCACAGGAGTCTGTGCTCAGCTGACAGTCCCCAGCGAACCAGCTTTGTTTTGTTCAGGGCAGCACTGGTGAGTAATGGATCTGGCTAATCCTGATAACACATGATGCAATTGTCAGAGGGGTTTAATTATCAGTACTTTACATGTGGGATTATTCTGTAGTACAGTTTTTAGTTCGCTTACAGACATTTCTAAATTTGCAAGACCTGTGATGAGTTCTAGCTATCCAATCAGCCATCACATTAACACATCTTCCTAACAGTTCAGGGGTACAGAGACAGAGCACAGAAGCTCAGCTTCTAACTTACAAAAGTAAATGGTCTGTATCATTCCATAAAACTAGCATAAGAGCACTTTTGGGTCTAACATAAATCCTACTCTCCTGCCAGAAGTTAAAATAAAAATGTTTGTGAGGTTTCAAAATCACTTGGCAATCAGACAGGCAATAAAAGTTTTTTCTGTAAGTGAAAGTGATGATTAGTCAGTGTTAGCCCTCTGACAGTGCTTTTGAGGTCTGACCCTTGAACACAACTTTTCTTTGTTGTAGGAGATTCTAAGATTGAGGAAGGACTGAGAAAGTGAGACTACTCTCTACCTGCCCTATAAGGGCACAGAAAAAGGTGCTGTACGTTTGCAAGTTGTTGTGTGGTGACAACTGTCATCCACAAGAGACAGGAGCCAAGGCAGCATCACCTCTTCAGTGAGTAGTGTCACACAGAAACCAATGGGATGGCTGGGATTAATAGGAAACACCAAAATAAAATCGGCTAAAAGATGCATCTACATAATCTATTTGCTCAAATGTCCCCCCTCAAATGTCTGAAACAAATCAACTTTCTCAGAACTGAACAATAAACATTCCCTAAATTCTTGCTGTCAAAAAATGCAGCTCTTTGCCAGCTCTAGCTGTGACAGAGTATTCATCAGCTAGCCCTCAACAATGTTCTTCAGTTCCATAGTCAGGAACACAGGATGTAGGAATACACTTGTGATTAAATAGCTCGAGATGTATGTCTGGGCTTTTAGTTTCCCCACTGCTAGCCCCAGCTTTGCTGCTGACTTTATATCACATCAAAAGAAAAACTGTATCTCATATTTTAATAGAAAAAGCACCTCCAGTAATTTTTTTTTTTTCATAGTTGTAAGAACTACAATTTATCACAGGTCATGGCCTCAAGCTGTGCTTGAGGGAGATTCGGGCTGGACATCAGGAGGAATTTTTTCCTCAAGAAAAGGAAAAGGAAAGGGTTGTTAATCATTGAAATGGGCTGCCCATGGAGGTGGTGGAGTCACTGTCCCTGGAGGAGCTCAAGAAATCACTGGACATGGCACTTAGTGCATAGTCTATCTGACATGGTGGTCAAAAGTTGGTCTCGATGATCTCAGAGGTCTTGTCCAACCTAAGTGATTCTGTGATTCTGTGAACCCAGCATTCCCAACTATCATTGATGAGCTGTGATTGTGGATGCTCTTTAAAGTTTCTATACCTATGCACACCATACATATTTGCTGGTCCTTCATGACAAAAAGATCAATTTCTTTTGTCAAAAATTCTATCCTAACAAGTCAACAAGTATCAGTTCTCGTATATATAGGTTCAGGTTACTTCAGATGACTAGACAGACTTTGGAATGGGATTCATTTTTGACAGAGATGACCCCATACCTATGTTGTGGTTTAACTGAAGCCATCAGCCAAGCCCCACACAGCCAATCTGTCACTGCCCAGCAGAGAATAGGAAAGGTAAAAGGCAGAGAACTCATGGGTTGAGATAAAGGAAGTTTAATAGGAAAAGCAAAACCACAATGCAAACAAACCAAAACAAGGAATGAATTCATTATTTCCCAAGGACAGACAGGTGTTCAGCCATCTCCAGGAGAGCAGGGCCCCATCACATGCCGTGGTTACCTGGAAAGACAAACATCTTCAAATGTTCCCCCTTTCTTCTTCTCCCCCCCTCCCCCCTTCTTTATATACTGAGCATGATGTCATCTGGTCTAGAATATCCCTCTGGTCAGTCTGGGTCACCTGTCCAGGCTGGGTCTCCTCCCAGCCTCCCATGCACACCCCCCAGCCCCCTCACCACTGTGACAACATGAAAAGCAGAAAAGGCCTTGGCTCTGTGTAAGCCTTGCTCAACAATTAAAAAAAAACTCTCTATATTATCATCACTTTGACTATCAGTAAGTCAAATCACAGCTCCACTGGTTCTCTGTCTTATGCTGGTGAAACTTTAACCATCCCTGCGGCATGTATCTCAATATGTCACTCCTGCAATAATTTTATATATAGGTGAGATTTATCTTGGGAAGACAGTAGGCACTAGAATAAGAGGGATGCTGTGTTATTTCTTCATATTTTATTGTCTATAAACCTATCAGGTTAGAGAATGCAGGCAAAATGTTGTTATGACTGAAGTTATCAAAAACACTACATATGACTTAAGTAGAACTTCCTTTTGTCTAGTAAATACAGTTATCTAAAACACAGAATGGTGATCCCTGAATTCTTCATGAGGTATATATTTAAAACATAACCTCTGAAGACAATTTATTTAACTCTCCTGAATACCATTACACTGCCTAAAATCATTCACTTTGGAGCAATGGGCCATTTAAAAAAAAAAAGTTTTTAATTATCCAAGTGCTAATTTGATATTTTCCTCTCCAAATTGGCTACACCAATTGATAATATGAATTCACTCCACAATCTGTACAAAAAGACAATATAGTTTTTAGTAGGAAAATTATATTTTGAGGATTTTAGAAATGTTTTTCTTAATATGAAATCTACAAATGCAGCAAATTAGTGAGGGCCTCCTCCTTTTCACAGCAGCAAACAAAGCTGAGTTTCTGCTATATCCCTTAGAAATAGTCTGGGGCAATTGCTGAATCTGAGTAGTTCCAGAAACAAGCACAATCTGAGCAGGTCCTATCTTGACTGATGACTTCCTCCAAGGCAGTGGTCTAGTTTACTCACTTTTGTGAAGCAATGTCTTTAAACTCTCACAAACTTTGGTCATTTATCCTCACTGTTGCTTACGGACCTCCTTGATTATAACATGTAGCACTACATGGTAGCAGCTTTCTCAGCTACATCAGTCTCCTGAATACACATAAAAATCAGTTTGGCATAGATTTATAGAGCAATTCAAGGTGTCACATGACAATAACCTAAGACTGTGTGTATAGATTTTTTTTTTTTAAAGGTATTATTTTGCCATCTTTAATACTGATAATGTAATTTGCAGTTGCTGCAGGGATTGGCAGTCTAATTCAATAGTAATTTGTGAGTCAAAGGTGTCAAAAATTCATCTCTGGAGAGTTGGTTCTAGAATCTTGCTATCTTCCAGCACTTCAAAACAAGTTCTTTTCTAGGGCTGATACTTCTCTACAGAAATTCAGTATCCTGAATATTTTATAATTTTATTTGTGTTTCACTGTTACTTAAACTTTTTTCTACAAAAGTCTTATGAAAATACTTTATTTATTTCATTAAATCAAAGTTTTGTCTTTAAAATAAACATTAAAGCACAAAGAACCTAATTTCAAATATATGCCAAGAAAAAGAAGTCTCTAAGATTCTTTCACACCAGACCAGATTTCAGCATCTATTTTCCTAATATATTTTAAAGAGAGTTCCAGTACCAAAGAAAGGGCACTCAGTCAGATGGTCCTTATATCTCTTGTGTTGTAGCTCATATAATAAATCATTTTAGAGCAAAGAAAAGGTGTTTTTGCAGTATTTGAAAATAACAAATGACATCAAGCTTAAACATTATAAGAAGCCTCAAAATCAAAGTCAGAAGACTGTTAAAAATGCAATTTATACTGGGTAGTATGAACTTTCCCTATCATTTGATTTCACAAATCTTCCTTCTCTCTTGGTATTGTCTAATGAAGAATTAAGAACTAAATCAGAAACCAGAGCTAAATTTTCCTTTGGTGTCTTAATGCTTGGTGACAGTATTGTAGCTTAAGTCCATAACATGAACATAGAACTGGAAGTGAGTTTGGATAGATTTAAAAACAGTGCCCAGCTCTTGCATCATGTAGTCCCTTCAGAAACTTGTCAAGTTTAGTTAAACACTTAGGTTTTTCCTTCTCCTCCTGTGGGAGGAACCGCGTTGTCTCGGCACATCACTATTGTACTAGTTAGGGACTTGCTTCTTATTTTTCTGGTTAGCAATCCAATATTTTTTATGCCCATTGCTCCTGCACCAGAAGTATCCCTTAGCTTCAATAATTTTTCTCCCTAACTGGTGATTAGTCTGCTATAGCAAAGCTTGAGGATGTATCATCTGTAGTGTATCCATAAATAAACAGAGATAGTGACACAGAGAGAGAAGTTGATTACTCAGTCTTGCCAAATAACCTGTATGCCTTCCTCAGCATCTTCTTCTGCCTAGTGGTCAGACCCAGAATTCATCCATGCACATCTAAACCACAGAATCTCTTAGTAAGGTCCTTTTCTATCCATACCCCCAGATGTTTTATCAGTGTGTTTTATCAGTGTGCTATTGTCTCAAAACATTGCACCAGTCTAGTTCCTCACCCATATTTATGCCATGGGAAATAGATACTTGGAGCAATCTGCTGAGTGCTCCACAGGAGTGTGACTGCCTCACTGGTGTATCAGGCACAACTATCTGTAACTGTACAATGAAGATGAAAGACGATAATCACAAAAATTCTGATCGTCTGACAAGTATAAAATTTATTCTGAGTTGATGCTGTATTTTGTCCTGAGGAGTATTTCTGCTCACAGGGACAATGTTTCTCTTGTTCTAAGGAGCTTAATACATACTGTGGAGAATTGAACTTCAGCTGAATTTTGAGCTGTAGGGTCTGTGCACAGTTTTCAATCCCAGAGATGTTCAGTTTACGAGTCAGTCAAATGGAGAGAGTAAAGTTAACCCACCTTTTAGAACATTTCAATGAGCAAAGCATGTTTAATCAGTCGCTCAAAAAATCAAATTGTCACTTGAGATAAATTTCTGCCATCAGAGTATTGCCCACAGAAGGAGGGAGACTCTTCTCCATAGCTGAGAGGTGTGTGCCCTCAATGTTCAGTTAGTTTCATAGAATGGAGCACACTCTTTATAACACACCTTTAGTAGTTTATACCATCTCTTCTCTGACTGTTTCCTCAGAAGTGCATGTCTGAGAATCCATGACCTCTACTAAACTTTTCCTTCACAAAACTGTATTAAAACAGGAAAGATCAAGTCTTCTAGATTGAGCTGTACAAGAAAGTGCCAGGATTAAACAGACAATCAAATCCCATAAAATGCCTCAGTCAAATACAGCTTTCTGCTGTCATTCCTTTTCTCTCTCTATCTGAGCAATGGAAGTCGGCAGAAAAGTAATAAATTTGAAGATTTTCCTTTTCCTAAGATTTTGCAGTAAGCCTTTAAAATAAACTGTAACTTTCAACTGACAGCACAATTCTTTTTTTTTTTTTTTTTACTGTGTCCAATGGGATCTAAGTAGATTATTGTATAAAATCATGGTATCTTCCTGAATCAGATTATGTCCTATAAAAGACAACAAGCCTTAGGAACACCAAAGAGGCTGATGCTATAAAAGCACGTAAAAATCTTAAGTTTTCATCAGATGTCATGATTACTGTCTTCTATAATTGTAGAGGAGATATTTTAATAAAAGATGTGTATGGGTCTGTAATTCAAAGGCATCTTTGTCATGCAGTGAGGGTGACCAGGAGAAGTGAGACCCTGCTGAGTGCACACCCTTCCCAAGGGGCCTGCTGGACTTCTCCTAGCGGAGTCCATAACGTGGCACATACTGAGCACTCTGGGCACGCAGCTTGCTCTCTGCTTTGGTTCTGTCACTGAGAAAAGGTTTGGAATTGGTGATTCCTTGAGTTATTCTGAATATAACAGTACCATAAACCTAATCTAGTGTAGGGAGAAGTGAGAAAAACACTGCTAACCCTCACTTGATGTTGTGTGTCACTGCAACCTGTTTCTTTTCTGAGTATAATGAAATCACAATGTTGTGATGCAATCAAACATGACATTTCATTTTGGGATCAGGTATCCATTACCATCTTTCATAGTAGGCATCAAAGTAGATTTTCTACTGAAAGCAGTGGCCATTATGAATGGAGAGTTAGATAATTAAAGCTGTAGCTTAAAGAGAATAGATAAATGTTTCCTACTTTTTCAAGTAAGGAAAACCTTTGAAATCCCAAATTCCTCATTTTCCAGGAAGAAAATTTTATATATTGGATATACTGCTTACTAAAATCTCTGCTTTAAGCTGGAGATAGAACTTATATCAACAATGCAAAATGTAACCGAGGGCAAGAGAAACCATTAGAAAGAGAAAAGCATGTCAAAAAAAAAAAAAAATTAAATCTGTCCTTTCAAAAACCTATCATCAAATTGGCAGAATTTCATTTTATATTATATACACATGTATATACGCAGTCACTGAAGTCTTCTCAACTTGGTGAATTTTTTCTTTTTTCCTTTCTTTCTTTCTTTCTTTCTTTCTTTCTTTCTTTCTTTCTTTCTTTCTTTCTTTCTTTCTTGTATCAAGAACACTTCTGATATCAAGTATCTGGCTTTCAGGTTTATCATACTCTTAATTTAAAAGACACAGTGACCCGTCTTGAATACAAACATTGCTTGTAGTTGTGCAATACAACTTAAATATACCAGTTATGCTTTTGACAAGAAACCTGGACTTCAAAACATTTAGGCATGTATTTTTTATTGGAAAAACATAATTGCATTCATTATGCCCCATAGTCACAAGTGAGGAGAGAAAAATATCATCTTTATTATCAATTACTTAATTGAGTCTTCTAAAAGAAGCTTACAGAGTCAAGTCTCAAACTAAACCAGACATAGTCATTAAAAATTACATCTACCATCATATAACTGGATTTGAACTCAAGTTCTATTAACAAGGTCACAAATCTATTTCACTACATTCTGCTAGTACAGAAGCATACATCTGATTTTCTTGAAATGTTGTAATCTCCAGAGTTCCTATAGGCCAAAATATTTCAGTATGATACAGCTACTAGGCTGTTTTTAGGGTGACACAAATTTATTCTGGGTATAACAGTCAGCAAATTTAAAAGTGAGCTCACTGCATTTCTGGCAGCAGCTAAGGGGTAAGGTTTACCCTCTCAGGCTCAGCACCATAGCAGCAGAGCCATGCTGCTGCTGCCTGATCCAGTGCAGGAGTTACTCTGGTTTGTAGGACAGGTACAGATGTGGTTTTATGCTGCTAAAGCTGCTTGGACACTGCCCTTCTACTGCCATAACTTGGCCTTACACACCAACACTCACCCATTTGCAGGCAACAGCTGAACCAAGAGTAATGGGGATAAATACTTGAGAGAGAACTTCCTGCAACAGGCTCTCTAAGGGAGGAGAGCCTGAGAAAGGAATTCCCCATGCAACATCTTCCAGCTGGTCCTACATCTCCACATTCCTGCACTGAATGAAGCAATCACTTAGCAAAGAAATCAAAACAAGATACTTTTTCTTCTTCTTTGGGTTTTTTAGCTGTGTCCACTGAAAGAGTGAGCACGTGTCTTGAAAGGTTTAATTATACAAAGAAATTGGGAGCTGGAAAGCTGTGATTGACTTTATTTGTGATAATATTTAACATCTGGACAGGTCTATTAATATTCCTCTTTTCCAATAAATTATTGTTGAAAATTGTTGAAACCATGTTCGATTATAGTTGAAACCATATATCAGTTATTGATCTTTGCATTCATATCTTAGATTCTGTTCTAGAAACAGAGCAACTGCAAGAAATAATAAGTATACTAACAACATTAGCCTGCCTAATTGTAAGTTTCTGAAGTACACCTCTTTTTAATGGATTAAGTTTTAACCAAGCTGTCTGAAAAAAAAAGAAGCATTAAAGATTCAGTAGATTAGACACTAAGGAACAATGTACTTTCAGTTTAATTTTAACTCTCCTAGTCTAGTGGTATACTTTACTGCTATGTGTTTCCTCTTCCTATTATAAAACCTTGAATTTATTATAAGAACCATAGAATTTAATTAATGCAATTCTAACCATGCTACTATATAACAATAAATAATGAATAAAATTCTGAACAGATAAAAGTACCCTGGAGTAAAATTAATATATCAAAAGTAAGTAAAGAAAGTCAATAACAAACTATGCAGAATATAATTACCACCAAAATATTGCCATCTGAAGGAAAAAAAAACCCAGAAAATTATTGTGTCTACATAACCCACCACACTCAAAGAATACCCAGCTGATCAACGATTTCAAAGGAAGTGAGTAACTTTCTCATTAACTGTGTTATGGTTTTAAATTGCGGGGGCCAGAAGCATTGCAGGCTTTGAATTGCATTCAGTATTTATACAGATAATGAGAACATTCATGATTCCACTAGAGAGAGTCAAATGATTTTTAGATGAGATATAGACCTGAGGGCTTCAGAGCAAAAATCTAAAAGTAGATGGGCTTGAAAACCTCACAGAGTTAAAAATGGAGTATTTTACAATTAGGTAAAAGAGAATCAATCTCCTATAGTTTGAACATACACTAGTACCCAGCATCCAAATTCTAGTCACAAATAGGCTATTTACTGTAATTTTAAAAGCACTGTGTACACTCAGATTCACACATACACATATAGACAATAATTTCCACTGTCTCCCTCTAAAAGTTCTTATTTCACTATGGCCATTTAAGCAATTTCTAAGTAAATAAGATATTTTAAGCACAGACCAGTTCCTCTAAAGGAACAGAATAATAATAAAAAGATAATATATTTTTTCCCAGTTTCTACAAGACTAATGCAGACTACAGTAGAAAAAATATTCTATGCCGCTTACCATAGCAAGTGTAATGCCACATTATCTTACATCTTTATTAAGTAATTTTGAAGAATTAGAAATAAAAACAAAGCAACCAACCATAGTTACTTTTACCACTGATCCACATTTTTAGAACAGCAAAGTGTTCATTGGAACAACAAGTGTTCCATTCTCTTTGTGTAATTTCTTTTTTTGCTAAGCAAAAGAAAAATAGGGAGGTAAAATAAATAACTGTTAATAACTTACTGTTTCTTATCACATGAAAGCCCTGCATCTTTTTCAGTGGGATGCCTGGTCCTGGAGGCACAGCCAGCCCGCTCGAGGTATCACCTAAAAATACATGAGCCTTGGCAGGTAGAGCTCACTGAAATTTCACTCTGATTTCTGAAAACTCCATTATGATTCCATGTTCTTTGATCTCAAATGTCCAGAATGTCCTTGCAGCCATAATTAAGAATTATTTAGGAATAAGGTAGTGGAGTTGTATAATCTGAAGTCCTGTATTTGTACTAATAATAGCATTCTAAACAATATTTACATATTTATATAACAGGTTTTCTTTCCTTTGTGTGTCCAAACACAGATCCACTATGCAGGAATCTATGAAAATCTGGCATTTACTGTGAAAATGCCATATAAAATATTTACTGGAAAATGAACTTAAAAATAGTTTTGATATTTTTAAAAATTTTATTAAATAATGAGTTTTTTATTTCAACTTTTAGGAAAAAAAATCCCTCCACTTAGAATACTACCTTCAAAGACACTAGAAATATTTCAAATGAAATAAAAATTTCAATTGCTCTACCATGCCAATTAAAAAAAAATCAATCAAAAGTTATATTAGATGTCTTTATAGAACAAAAATTGCTTTCTGTTTCTGCCTGATGTAGCTGCATGTCTCAGTTGCAAGTGTATTTGATTTCTGCATTTATCCAGGCATGATATGCAATGAAGTACACAGTACTAATATCTGATTAGACAAGTGAACACATATTCAAAATACACATCTGATGAAGCCTCATATATATATATTTGCAATAGTCTATTTTTTATGTGTCAAAAATGCTGATGATCTTGTAACTAAACAGGGCAATTTTCTATTAACCAACATTAAAGTTATATACATGCAACAATATACTATTAAAATAAATTTCTTCTACACAGGACTTTATAAAAGAGCTGAGTAGAGCTCATATATGTATTTTCATCTTTGTTTTGTCATTTAGATTTTTCCAATTGCTTATTTCTTATTTTTTATTTGCAGTGTCTGCCTTTTTCTTCAAACAGCAAAAGTGTCTCCATTCCTTGACTGCTGAATTTCATTTCCCAAGTATCAAAGACAACAGGACATCAAAACTGCAGTGTTTTCACTGAGTTAAGACATGGGTTTGATCCTGAATCTACATTATGAATTTATACACAAGTTCTAGCCTGCAGATGTCTCTAACTGGTTTTCTCATAGTAGAAAAAAGATAACTACAGAAGAAACCTAAATTCTTCTTATAAAATAATTTTATACTCTTTATATTACTTTCCTAGTGGATATATTTACTCTATTTTTAAAACAATTCCCTACAATTTTTAATCTGTATCACTCCTTCTGGCTGGATTGGTCTAAATCTTCTAAACTAGCATAGTAGGATGGACTTTTGGTGAATTATCTTATCCTTCTTTGGAAGCAGGGATATCCTTCATGTTCCACACTGCATGAGTGCCCATGCACAAATACAGAGATTCATTCAGTGTAGCCAGTTTCCAGCAAATTATCACCTGTACTTCCTGAGACCTAATTTCCCACACAGACAAGTTCTGACAGGCTGACATGATATCAGTGGTTTATAGAAGTTGTTCTCGGCTACCTTCCCTGCAGAAGCTAAAAGTAAGAGGTACTTCTTAATTCCCAGGATTACTATACTGGGAAGTCACTCATTAAAGGTCTTAAGATTGTTCAATCCACCTGACTATCGTATGAATAATCAAATTTACATGTTCATGGTTTCACAGGGAATATAAAGCATATAAATACAGAAGGAATCTAGAAATACAGTCGGGATTTTTTGCTTCTTAAAGAGTTCTCCCACCATCAGAATCTCCTCTAACATTTTTTACTTACTTGTTAGGAATATCAAGGCCAAACAAAATTTCTTTTCCAAATGAATGCTATTTGCCATAACTAATGGCCTTGTCACTTGTCAGTGCTGTATGAATGACAAGTCCTCATTCTACTTTGCTGCAAATGTTCACCTACCTTTTCTGATTTTATTTTTGCATCCATTCACTTTTACATTGACCCTACTGGTTCCCTAATCATCTCCTGAATAGAATTCAAGCTCCTCATTCTTCCTTCCTAAACCAGTGTACCATGCCTGTTAGGGTACATTTTATGCACACACTGGTTTCCTGTGTTATATAATGTGTTGTATTATCCTCTGCTGTGTGCGCAGACATTGTTCAACTGATACTGGAGCAGTGGGATAAAAGAGCTGGATAGGGACATTTCTACACCTGTGAAATATATTTAAAAAGTAGTGTAACTACCATTCCTACTATCGTTTGTACAGTGGTGTCTAGAAAACCCAGCTGAAATCAGTACCCTGCTAAGCCAGGCACTGGGAAGAATGACAGCAGGTTACCATCTTCGTACTGACAAGCTCACTGTAAAAAAGGACAAACCTTTGGAAGGTTTATGGAGCCATGAAAAGCTGGAAAGTGCAACAGATCATGCCCTAGACAGGAGCTGATCCTTGACTCTCTGCCCTCAAGTTGGGTAATATGGTGTTTCTGTATTTAGCAGAAATAACTTGGAGACTGGGTTGGTTTTTCCAAGTCCTGAAGCCAAAAGCTTCAGAAGTTTTAAGACATCTGAGCAGCTGGTGGACAACATAATATTTTTGTGACTTCTGCACTCTACATTCTTATCTTTGAAAACTTTTCCATATTAAAAACATACTTCAGGATGTTTTCCCTTTTCCTATTTTAGTCCCCAGAAGAAACAGATAAAAATCCTATGTGTGGATCAGCACCTTTCTAGCTTCTGCTGCAATACAGCTATTCTGAGAATAAGGATTTACAATAATAAGTGGTAAAGAAAGTTCAAGGAAACAAGAATCCAATTTCCTGTAAAAGTGATAACTGTATTACTGCCATAAAAATGAATGAACTTTTTAATGGCCTAAAATTAGCTTTGTTCTGAAATCCCATTTTTTCACATGTCTTTTTATAAAACTTTAAAAAAAAAACCCACTAAACACATACCAAATTATCTTCATTTACTTAAGAAGAGATCAACTACAGAATCAGGGATCTTCATATCCGGTAAGCTCAGAAACTTGTACAACATGACCAACAGGTGGTTCATGCTAAATTATCCTAGAGTGATTCCTTCAGGGAGTCATTACTCAGTTGTTTGGAAGATGAATAAGTGTCTCTCATTTTACCTAAAGCCAGGACCTCAATGTAATGTCTTATGAGAAAAACCATTAGAATACACAGGAGAACGATATCTTGCCACACGAGCCTAGAAATAATTTTGTGAGAATGGAAACTTTCCTGTTTTTTCTAGGATCATTTGAGTAATATTTCTAAGCCCCAGAAAGAGACAAGATAGAGATTCTCAGTTCAAGTAACAATCTTGTACTTTTGTTTTCTTTTGAAATAAGTTTTATACCTTTTTCTTGTTGTCCCAGGAGTCAGAGCATGGCTGGTTTGAAAGAAGAGTAAAAATGAATTATGATGCTACTATGAAACAGGGAGTAGCTGCATGAAACATTTCTTAATAGAGATATAAGGATACAAAACCCAGGGATGATGTTCCTATGCTATGGTTAGTGGAGGCATTTCAGGATACTAGCATATAAATGTCTAAGTTAGAACATCATGAAATCATAGAATAACTTATGCTGAAATGAACCCTTGAATACCTTTTAGTCCAAACCAGTGCCCAAAGCAGGGACAGCCTTTAAATCAGATTAATGAGCAACCAGGTTGCTCATTAATTTGTTAATCTAATTTTTAATTTAATTATTTGAGATTTTTATGCTTAACAGATTGTAAATTGGCATTTTGTATAATTTTTATCATGGTAAAAGAGTGACTAGATTAAAAAAAGTTGTCATACTTTAATAAATATATTGTTATAAATAAATTGATACTGATAAGTCAATACCTTCAATACTTTATACAAACATATTTAATGATTTGGATGTACATTATGAAATATTAAAAAATTATTGAGATTATTGTATGGTCACATTAAAACAAATTCAAATTGAGAAACTGTCTATGAAGAAAGCAAATCCTTACAAACAAATTTAATTTACACAAAGGATAAACTTATCTCTATATGTATAAATATAAGTCACAACAGGTAGCTATGGTGAGAAATTTAGATACAAATTCTTGCCTGTGTGCAAAAGTATCCATAGGAAAAAAGTTCTGAGGGAAAAACTATGGTGGATGGTTATTATATGATCCACTTGAAATGGTGAGTAGGAGGTAGTTTTAACAGCTTTACTGCTAAGCACTCATGCATCACACAAATTCACAGAAAGTTGAAAGTAAATAGTAGAGGTTGGTTTTACAGTATAAAATCGATTTTACTAGAGATGTAGTGACCATTTTCCAATGTTTATTCATCTACAGCTGCCTTCTAAATTGATACAGCAGTAGAGAAAAGATAGAGTTCAAAAGGTTGTCTGGATATCCTTTTATTTTCTCTATTTTAAAGAATTTATGGAAACTGTCACTGACAATACAAAGAAGCTTTTTCTCTAGGTATGACTGTGGCCTGTTTCGACTATTTCTTGATTGTGTGTGGTGCAAAGCAATTCATCAGTACTTTTTAGGAGAAGAATTATTAAAGGGTAGTCAAAGAAAAAAGAAAGGCTTTGAATAAAGTGAAACGTTCCTTAAAGGTAAAGGATTTGCTTGAGTATGAAAGGAAGCAATCTTAGGCTCAAAAGGTTATTAGAAGATCTAAGAAGCCCTGCTGCCAAAATCTCTATAGCACTATTAATAAACATACTTCAGTGGGAAAATATGAAATAAGATTATAAGGATAAATGTAAGAGAGCACAGATCCTTTGCAATACCTAGTTTAATTAAAAGTGGCATTACTCTTGATTTTAATGCATTGAAGTTGAACATGGATAAGGTTTCACTTAATGTTATTAAAAGTGTGCTGATATGAAGAAGGTTTTTTTTTGGAATAATTTTAAAGAGATGTTTCATGTTAGACTAAGACTGAAGTGGACAAAGCTCTGCAATTCTGTTGCTAGTTAATGAATTTGAAGAGCAGGTATTCCTTGATTTTGAGGTATCTTCCCCTGACAGGTTTTATAGGACTTATAGATTGTGTTTAATAATATGAGCCAGAAAAACACATTTGGTAATATTTTTAAGCTTATTTGAAGCAAGAGGCAGAGCTCATATATTTCAAAGTCATAAAGTATTTATATCAGAACAGATTCTAGGAATATTTTGTTAGATTTCATGCCCGTTACCAGTAGAAACGTTAAACAAAACATATGATATTACAAGATTAATCTGAGCCAATTTTTGGTTGAATATGAAGAAATTGAGAGGAGTGGGGAATTAAGAAAATATCCCCCCAAAAAACATAAATGGGAATGTTTACCAGATGTGTTTTGGAAAGGATTTGACTAAGCCTGAGTCTGTGTTTAAAACTGGAAATTCCCAGCAAAACATCAATGGCATTGAATCCATGTAAAGTGAAATAAGGAACACCTGACAGTGTGGCAAAAGTCACTGGAAGAAAATCATTCTGACTCCTGAAGCTGAGGATTACTCTGTTCAGTTGTGCTGACAGGAGGCTTGATGGAAGCAGAAGCTCTTATACATAAAAAGGCAGAGGACTTCCTCTCCATTGCTGAGAGCAGTATATGTATGCCTGTTTGAGGAAAGTAATTTTTTTAAACATAATTAAGACATCTGTATATCCATATAGATGTAGGAGGAGGCCTTTAGTCCTCTGCTACAGAGGAAGGAGGAGATTTTTTCTCTATCTGGCTAACCAGTGGCTTGGGTGAGGAAGTCTCAGTCTCCCCTTCTTCAGATAGATGAACATGATTCATCTCACCTAAACACAGATGGCCTAAAACAGATCAGTCCCATAAGTATTTGTTCCCATTGCCTAAAAGGAAGCTTAAGGGAACTGTGTTAAGGATCAATATTTACATGTAAAAATGTCTAAATTCAGGTAAAACTAAACTTCTGTCTCCCTGATGGTGCTCAAAGAAACTGTGTCATTATGGAAAGTTCTTCAAATACTCAGTGGTACCAACTAGCTAGACAGCATAAAGTAATCTATAATGTGTAGACTGCACACATTGTTCTGTCCTTTCACCTGGGTTTCATGTTCTTCCATGCAACCATTTTTTCTCCTCACTCTTTCAGGTGTTTATATTCATGTGTACAAGTGAGTCTTTCTATGTTTGGCTTGGTGTTCCTCTGCATGTATAAAGAGTAATGCTACTTTTAATTAAGCTAGGTATTGCAAAGGATCTGTGCTCTCTTACATGTATCCTTATAATCTTATTTAATATTCTACCATTAAAGTATGTTTATTAATAGTTTGGCTTGGTGTACCTCTGCATGTGTCATCTGTATCATTGTCCTTGTCCGTCCTCATCTTTCAGAGGTTTTCTTTCCTTATTTTGAAAGAAGTTCAAAGAATTTTGAAAGAAGTTCACTGTATTAAGGAACAATGTTCCATGGGTAAAATCTAAGCATATTAAAATTGGCAGAATCTAGTCTTCAGAAACCTGTTCTTTCACATATATTCTTCCTCTAGTGCATTACAGAAAGCTAAAGGATGGTGACAATTCTGGGCAAAAACATAAAAGAAAAAGAATAAAGTCTTTAACTGAATTATTTCATAATGGGATCACCCATGGATATTCCTTCCAGCGTACTTAGAGGACTGGCTGAATTAATTTCAGAGCCATTAGTAAAACTTTTTTCTGAGAATTTGTGGAAGACAGAAGAAATTCCAAGGACTGGTAGACCAGGAAATTGTAAAACAGTTATCCTAACTTCAGTTCCTGGAAAAAGCCAGGAACTTTTTAACAGAGAGAAAAAAAAGAAATGACTAAAAGACCATAAGGAGGTAAATAGCATCAAGGGTGGTCTTGTCAAAAGCACATGTCAGAACAAGCCAATTTACTTTTAAGACAGGATAACAAGTCTCATGGACAGGAGGAAACCAGCAGATGTCATACATTAATGTCTCAGGCTTTACACTGTTTCAGATCATACACTCATAAGAGCAGACAACATGTAGTTTAGAAAACAATCTACTGTAAAGTGAATACACAGTTGTGGGGAGTTGTTGCAGAGTAGTTATCAGTGCTGCAACCCAACAGATGTGACAAGTGGGGTCTAAGCTTGGTCTGGTTTTAGTCATTATTTTTATTAGATGACTGAATAGATTGCAAATACTGCATCAAGTGAAAAATGATAAGTCATATGGTGAAGGGCTGCCAGGTTAGAAGTTCATCTACTCTGACATGCTGTAGAAAGAAGCAAAAACCAGGATGGAGTTTCACAGGCACAAATGAAATCTTCTTACTTCAAGAGTAACTGTGCAAATAGGACAGGGAATAGTGGAACAAGCAGCAGCTCTGTAGAAGTAGAATGGGGGACACAGTTGACAACTCTAACTCAGAAGTTGTGACTAAGGGTGTAACAAAAGCAAGTTATTTTCACCACTCTGTGAAATTTCCTAGCTGGTAAAATTATAATTAAAAAGTGCTACAAGAACAGTTATTTGTGCAGTGCCTGAATATGTGGAGGGAAAAAAAAAGAATAAGAATCTTCTAAATATATTACTTCTATAATTATTTGTCTTTGAAATCAACATAATAGTGTTTTGGCTAGGTATTTAATTTAGCTTTGTTTTCTTTGCTTTTGAGTGTTTGGTTTTGATTCCTGAAATAGAACACACTAATTATAATCTACAATAAGCTTTCTCTCTGCAGAGCAAATGTAGTTTTCTTCCACTTCAAATTGTTAATTCAGCCACAACAAAATGTATAGAAGAACTTCTGATAGTTTTCTACAACTTTATACTGATGTAAACGATTGTAAAAAGTGACTTGTTGTGAAGATATGGAAAGCATGAGCTTTGTTTAGTCAAAGTAGTCTACATCCAAGTAGGATGCCCAATATAGTCTCTGAATTTAACACAAATAACCAGTAATTTCTGGGCTTGCTAAAGAGATACAAGCCTGGTGCTGATCTCAGACTGTTATAGTAATAATTTCAGGTAATTGGAAAGTAATAATAAATAAATCCCAAACATTTCCTAAGAGAAGTGATTTGTTGCCAGATTAAATAAAACCAAGTATCAAACAATATGCATTGCATATAGCACAAACATCTTCTTGTTCATAAACTCTTTGGCCAGGTTTCCATTTGCAAGGCAAGAGGGATTACTGTGGCTTGTATAACAGTTTCCACCCCTCAGTTCCCTCCTCACTTGTGCACAAACTCCTTTCTCATATGGTATTTACTTCCATTAATTACATTATTTTTACAGGCTGTTGACTATGCTTAAATAGCCTTGAAATGGAAATATACAGGTAAAATTAGTATCTGTTTAATTTAAAATTTATTTCTTGAAAATACTCTGTCTACAACAACTTGTTTGTGACAGTATCGTTGATACTTTTTTGCAAACTCTTATCTACAGTGAGTAGGTATCTGAGACAAAACTTTTGATAGTGTGGAAAGAGAATGTTCTTTGTAATTTTGGTTTTGTTTGGTTGAGTCAGGGTTCTATTCATGGTTGTTTTTTTTTTTTCCTTTAATTTTCATGGATCTGAATTGCTTTAAAAGCTGTGCTCAGCTTGCCTTTGTCAAGACTGCCTGCCTTGAATCTACCTTGCATCTCCTGCAAGAGTGCTTGGCTAGCAGAGGCAAAAGCCATGTCAGGGAATAAAAAAATTAACAGTAAGGACTATAACACATTGTTCTAAAAAGCACACATTAGCTGAGTTTTTATTTAGCAGTAACTCAGAAAACATCATAAATTTGATCCTTTATTTGAAATTGAAGATAATGTCCATCATATGGACAAACCAGAATATATATAGTGGTACATGAATTTATAATATACATGCACATTGGTAATCTGAAACATTACAGAGAGAAGAGATCTTAATAGAAATAGCTAAAATATTTTATTCTGGGTTGTGTTTGTTTGTTTTAATAAACCAAAACTTTAGTCTAGCCATACTCAAAATGAACTGGGCCATAATCCAGCTATGTCCAGGTCAAAGACAAATTAAAAATTCCATGCAACAAAGTCACATTCATCCACCTATGAAAAACATTCGTGAACAAATGTGCTGATCCTAAGCAGAAATATTTTGTTATTGGTCAGTATATAACTGACTTAATTTAATTTGGTAAGGAGTGAAACTGAATGTAGACTTTCCTTTAAGCATTTAGCAGAAACAAGGGAAAACTAAAAAAAAAGTTTTAAAATAAATCCTGATGTCTTAATAGTGCCTTGATCTTTAATACAGAGGCGTAAGAAGCCTCTTTTTTTACATTCCATACTGGAATCACTGATGGCTGTCAGACTTTATTCCTTATGTCAGTTTTGTTCAGTGTTTTCTCCCTGCAACAGTAGAAGACCTGCATTGTAACTAAACTTTTGCACAATTATTCCTAAGAAATTTGAATTCCATTTCAGTTACTTTCACACTGTATTTTCAGAGAGACTAACTGTGTATTCAGTTGGAAGCATTAAAAAATACAACCACATCTGAAAAGAATGCTTTTTCCTGTGACCTCAGCCGTCAGAAGAAGAAAAACACAGCTGGGAGCAGTATCACAAAGCAGACGACCTAGAGGAAGAGAAGGCTGCAAGCTGTGCCTCAGTAGGGCACGGACAGCTGCAGAAATGGAGCCGTGGAGCAGCCGCTTGGAGAAAGCCAAGCCAAGCAGTAGCGTCGCTATGATAAAGCTGTGGGAAGCTTTTTGAAGCTCTGACACAACTCCCCAAGCAGTGTGATCAATTGAAAGAGAAGCAATGCCCAGGGCTCGGTGGCCTGAAGCTCTGGGGAGGAGAGGTAAAGCCTGTGCATGCCAAAGGGCAGGAGACAGCTGGCTACAGCAGGCATTGAGAGGAATCACTGCCTGCCTGCTGAGCCAAGCACAGGGAGAAGCAGCAAAGCCAAGGCTATGCTCAAACTTAGGGTTTGTAAAGGCTAGTAAGCCCTTTATGCAACTGGTATGAATGGTATGCAAATTCTATTGGGATAATGAGAAAGTAAATGATTTTCATTTTTTTAAGTGTATTTCCACAGGACAGTTAAAGGAGACTGGACAGGGAGACTGAATAAGCTTCTGGCAAGAAACATGACAACACTTGGCAGAGACTGCTCAGTTAAAATGGAATAACACCACTATCAGTATCATCATTAGCCTTGATGATAGGCAAAATCCATGTTTCATGATCTGAAAGCAATCCTGCAAGGCTGACTTTCCATTATGATTTGTGGCAGTGGTCTTTCCTATACCTATGACCAAAAATAAGGAGAAATGCAGAATGCCTTGCTAATGGATACAAACACAAAAACCCTACCTGTGACTAGGATGAAAAACATATTTGGAATAGCCAGGCTTTGTTATGTGAAATTATGCAGAGACCTCAGACTTCAACCACAGTGGCAGATACATTATAAGGCAAAGTGCCAGAGCCTGCAATTGAGTCACAAGAAACCCACAGTGCTACAGGCTTGGGAAAGAGCAGCTGGAAAGCTGCCCAGCAGAAAAGGGCCTGGGGACATTTTTGACAGGAGCTAAACGTAAGCAAGCAAAGGGCCCAGGTGATCAAAAAGGCCAGTGGCATCGTGGCTTGTATAAAAATAATGTGGCTAGCAGGGCCAAGGCAGTGATCATCCCTCTATAGTAGTAAGGCTGCACCTCAAATCCTGTGTTTTATTTTTGGGTCCCTCAGTGCAAGGACATTGAGGGGTTCAAGTGAGTCCAGAACAGGGCAAAAATCTGGGGCAATGTCTGGAGCATCCATCCTCTGAGGAGCAGCTGAGGGGCTGGGTTTGTTCAGCCTGGAGGAAGCTCAGGAGGGACCTTATTATTCCCTACAAATGCCTGAAAGGAGATTGCAGCAAGGTGGGAGTTGGTCTCTTGTCTCAAGTGACCAATAGTAGGTCAAAAGGAAATGGCCCCAAGTTATACCAGGGGAAGTTTAGATTGGATATTGGGAAAAATTTCTTAGCTGAAAGGGTTGTCAAGCATTAGAACAGGCTGCCTAGGAGTGGTGGAGTCACCGTCCCTGGAGGTATTTAAAAGAGATATAGATGTGGCCCTTGGAGAACATGGTTTAGTGCTGGACTTGCCACTGCTGGGTTAACAGCTGGACTTGATGACCTTAGAGGCCTTTTCCAAACTAAACGATTCTATGATTCTATAAAAACATATTCAAGCTGACCATGAAAAGGGTCAAACCCAATACTGGGGAGAAATTTAGCATGAACACAATTCAAACAGAAAGTTGCAGCTATTCATTCTCCTGTAATACCCTCCCTGCTGATTTCTCTGCCTCATTTACTGTAAAAGCTGTTCAAAGCATATCACTCCAGGGTTGGTTTTTTTTTTTTTTTTCCTGTAGTTGGGAAGACAGTCTGATAGTAGCAAACAATAAAAATAATACATAGAGTGAAAATATGAACACCTCAAAACATTTTTAGAGCCTTTAAAAGTGGAAAGTGACTTATTATCTTCTTAACACAAATGAAAAACAAGAGGAATTGAAATAGATGTTTATATACCACAGGATCAAATAAAAAACAGATAATCATTGTCTGAAAGGTATTGCAGTATTAAGAATAAGATTCTCCACAAACTTACAAAACTTAATTCAGACCAAATAAAGATATGTGCAAGTTACAAGAGCTACTATTAAAAATTAGCAGTCATTTGTGTTCCTAACTGCCAAGCAAAAGAGTGGTCAGAAAAAGTAGCCTGTACTTCTGGCCTAGTTAGTACTCTTAGGCAACACAGGACACTGTATATGGATAATAGTTGAATATTTTTGTCTACTTAAATAACACCTGGAAATCTTTCAGCTAAAGTTTTTATGGCTTATTCTTACACAGATAAAACTGAAGGCTGGTTATGTTAGATAATGTTAGATAGGAGCTTTCCCCTGGATTTCTTTTTTTTTTTTTTTCTTTAGGTTTTATTTGAAAGTATCTGAAAATTAGACATTTCTTGTTATTTTTGCCTTTGATTAAGAAAGCACTTTATCCAGCAAATAATTTAGAAAAAGATAAAAATCTATTTTTATCTATGAAGTCATTCGTGAAATGCTTGTAGAGAAGAAATTAAACCCTACATGTCAATAGAAATAAAGAGATGCATTTAGACTGCATAATGGTTTGTTTCTTGGGAACCTCACAATGCCCAAGAATTGAGAGGCTTTCTAGGAATGGTTGGGTTGTGAGGGTTGTAGATTTTAAGCCATGGATTTTTAGTGAAGCCTCTTAATGAAGCTCAAGAAGAGACAATTGTTGTGGATTTCTGAGTGCCAAACTGCCTGACGAGAACTGCAAAAACTATTAATGGCAGCACCTGCATTAGGGCTTTCTGATTTAACCGAGCCCTTTGAATTGTTTGTACATGAGAGGCAACAGTATTTTCTTCTCCTTTTTCAGTAAAAACAAGCCAAGAGAACCTGCTCTCTTTCCCACTCACCTTATTAGCTAAGTCCCTGAACATCACTGCAGTATCTGTGAGCAACATCCTCTTCAATAATATTCATTATGGACTAGATTCAAAAATAAGGATTTAGAGAATGCAGTTAGACCATCCATAAAGCCTGAAAAAAAAAATATTTTTATCTTACTGTGGCAACACAACTCAAGAAGAGCCAAGAAGAGCAAAGTTTGCAACAAAACATGTTTTTTTAGCAACAGGACTACACCAGCATACCAAGAGTCAGTGCTGAGTTGTCTTTCTCCTTTTACCTAAAAGAGGATTAATTTAGTGACCTGAATCTAACATCTCAATCATACATGTGATTTGAAACTCCCCAGAGGACCAAACAGTGGATCAGGCCTTTTTAAGCATTCACAATGTGTTTGGTAAGCACCTTCCAAGCAGTTTCCATTTTAGTTTCCCCTAGAAAGAATTGAGTTACTCTGTACAAAACACATGTGCAGTAAGTAAACATTATTGGGTGATTTACCCAGATTTATTCTGTTAATGGACTTCAGAATAGTAACATACATGACTTCTTAATCATCTGCTTCTGTGGTTGTCAGATGTGATTCCCCATGCAATTAATAGAAAGAAGTATTCAGAAAGTCTTGAGTTATAATTTTGTAGTGAGCTATTTGAATGACAACTGGTTTAAGTTTCTTTAGATTCAAATTTAGGACTTCTGCATCCCAACTCAAGTATTATTTAATCTTCTAGCTGTCATTTCTGACATGAAGTTTCTGGGTGGTAGTGACACAGACACCCTCCTTCAGTGTTCCTTGCTGCTTAGCTCAGGTGATCCCTGCTGTGTTTGTTGGCTTCTGTCAATCACATTCATGCACACCTCCATTTATCTAGAGATTTTTCAGGGAGCCAATGTCATTACCTAATGCCTGATGACTTTTCTATACTGATTATGCACTCATGTCAGTTACTGCATCCCAGTCTTGGTGTCTCCTGGAGCACTTGATTTCATTTAAATGCAGCCAAAGGTTCTCATCTTTGCACCATATGGCTTCTTTAATTGTTGAAGGACATGTAAATTAAGTAAAATTCTAAGTAGTTAGTTCTTCTGCCATTGGTTTTCTCAAATTTCCATTTCCTTTCTTATAATATTATCAATCAAGCTTCAAATATTAAAAAAAAGTCACATTTTTAGCCCTTGCCTAAATGTGCAATAGCTTTAGGGGTACTTCATATTCAAAGATCCTATCAAGTGAACAATTGAACTTACCCCATTTCCTAGGAAGGTTACCAAAGAAAATTTGAGATATTGTTTGGGGATCTGATTCAATGGCTGAATTTCCACAAACATAAACCAAAAGCTTAACTTAGTAATGAAAGTCTCCTGGAAATTCTTTTGAGAAAGCAGTTGCCATACATAAATGATGCAGAGAATAAATCTTTTGTAAAATTTTGGAAGTGGAAAAGTCCCTTAAATTCCCTTTGTGAAAAATAAATGGCAAAACTGATAGGTGTTACAGTTTAAGTCATGTTTAGGGAAAAAATCCACTCTGAATGATGTAATCTACCATTAAGTCTGATGAATAATGACAGAGGAAGCCATGCCAAGACTGTACTGCAGCAGTTGTGGAAAGCAGACAGTGTTTCAGCAGTCTCTCATTACTAGCAT